>CM067212.1:23724670-24324670 GCA_034190965.1 Prunus campanulata | reverse complement strand
CATCTCCATCTCTTTCTTTCTCTCTCTCTCTCTCTCTCTCTCTCTCTCTCTCTCTCTCTCACACACACACACACACACACACACACACACACACACACACAAAGTTCCATCCCAAATATGAAATACCCATTCTCTCAAGCTAAGTTGAAACCATAGTCATTACATTTATGGTAAGAAAACGCAGACATTGCAAGCTCTTTGTCTAGCTGCCGAAAACACCCGATAGCTTCCACGCCACAAGCCTTTCATGCCAAGCCTAGTAGTATCTTGATTCACCAAAGCAAACTCTCATGCCAAGCCTATGCAACATCACTGAACCATCTCCAACTCTTCATCTAGCTGCTGGAAACATCAACGCAAAACATGCAGCAACTAGAAGAAGAACAAAGTACTCTCTTGGGACTTGGTTCTCTCTTGGGATGCTTTGGGCCTAGTTCTCACTAACTCAGAAAAAAGGGCAACGAATGCTTGATTCACCACTCTATGGCAGTCCAAGAATCAACAAGCCCGGACGAGCCTTCTAACGGAAAAAGGTCCTAGCGATGACCTGATTTCCATTCGCAAGTCAGATCTTTTGCAATGATGCCCGTCTACAAGCTGTATCTAACTCAATATCTCAATTCGATTTGGGGCCTGGATCTATGAGGAGAAAAAGAGAGAATCAAGGTGGAGGTCGGTCGACGTAGGATGGGCTGTGATGGCTTGGGAACATCTTAGGGTGGGGGTTGTTGTCATGCTTGTTTATTAGGTTGAGATTTTAAAGAGAGATCAAAGCATAATGGAGAAGATAAGGGGGAAGACCAGAGGGGGGGGCACATGGTTTGGGGGTGAAAACAACAGAAAGGGGGAGGGGTCTGTGGGTGGGGATTGGTTTAGGGGTAGAGGGTGGCTTGCAGTGGGTGTTGGTCAAGGGGAATGAGAGGAGAAGAAAACACAGTAGAGGGGAATTGTCAAATTGAAAGAAGCGTACAAGTTCAGGAGGTATCGACAGTGTTTATACCACAACTAGCAAGCCACTAGGAACGTGACACGTGGACTATAGAGGAATCGATAAGGCAGCAGTCGACACCCCAGATTGCCGAACGCAAGATCAAACACCAAATCACCTTCTGGACATGTGGAGCACCCACAGTGAATATCTACAGTCCTACATAGAAAATCTACACAACATGCACACCTCCAAAACTTATAAAAAAGGGCACAAGTCCCAAAATGGAGGTAACTGGAACTTTCGGCATACTTAGCCACTACTTACAATTCACTTCATACTTACTTAAGTATTGGAGAGCCTTCGGCTAGTACTATACCAGTGCCCGAGGTCTTACCAAGTGTTCTCATTTTGCAGATTGATCCCTCTATTGAGGCCCAGACATCACTAAGTTGAGCCCAAAAGTGCTGAACCACTTTTTTGCATCAATAGACAGTTAACCTTTAAACAAACTATAAAATCTCTTTTTTTTAAAAAAAAAATAATGAGGGTGTTTTTGGGTTTTTAAAAATGGGCCTACTAAACAAGTTTTTGTGGCTTTAGACTTAAAATTTATTTTTGAGTTTATAAAATTATATCCAAATAGGATACCAAATAGACCCTTATCAATTGAGCTTTCATATAAGGAATTCATTAGACATGGTTTGAATTTCTAACAATACGCATAGAGATTATGGTCATTTGGCTTTTGTGTTACTTATAAAAAGTGATTTCTAAAAATATATGAAGTCAAGAAAGTACTTCTTTGTATACTTCTTTATAGTCAAATTGGGAAGGTGGTTTTCGTTGTATTTATGACTATAATGTTAGTAATACTACTATCACAATTTAACACGAATATACATAAAGTTTTTGTTGTATTCTAGCAGTCCTGATCTCTTGGACTACAGGAGTCCAAGAAATTGTGGTCACCCACCGTTGGATATTAATCCAATGGTTCAAAAAAGTTTTTTAAAATGAGTGCAAGAGTGAGTGAACCGTTGAATTTACATCCAACGGTGAGTGACCACAAATAATTTTTATACACTTAAAAAAAAGGTCCACTAAAGACTTTTAAACTTCTTATAATTCTAATTGAGTATACATGGACTTTTAAACTCTTATAAACAAATAACAATTTAACACGAGAATGACTAATTAGAGCATCTCCAACCGATGTGTTAAAAGTGCCACATAGACATTTAACGGCTAGAAATAACATCTCATATCACTCCAACCGATGTGTCAAAGTTTATGTGGAATGAAGACTGGAGGTTGATATGTTATTTTTGACATCCCAAAAGCAAGATGTCAAATGAATATTTTATTATTTTTTCTTTTCTTTTCTTTTTAATTAAAGATAAATCAACACTAAAATGTAATAAAATAATAATTTAATTTGACATATCGGGTGGAGTGTAAAGTTGTGTAAGATGTCAAATTGCCCCATCAGTCATCAAATTTAAATTTGATGTTTGGTATTTTTTTTAAGGTATCCCCCGCGCGATTGCGGGGACTAACCCTCGAGGTACTATCGGGCGCAAAGCGGGGACCTCTCCCAACAAATTTGATGTTTGGTATTTGATATCTCCCTTGGAGATGCTCTTAGAAGATGACTCAGTAAACCCTACACGAGTCATAAGATGACACGTTCTTCTTCTTTTTTGCGCTCAAAATGAGTCTTTCCATCTAGGGCCGGCCGGGGCTATATTTTTCAAATTTTATAAGGTGAGTGACATCTGACATGGCGAAAGGATCCCTCGTGTAATCGAAAGAGCTCTCTGATTGCCTAGCTGGCGTGATACTATTGGTCTGGTGATTTCACCACGGAAAATCCTATGTGGCTCAAGATCGTCATCACACGTGTCCTTCTTGCCTTTCCTTGCTCACCAAGAGTCTGAGTCCGATTGGCGCAGAGCAGACGACGCGTTTCCAGGAAAAGTAAACACCACCTAAATATCTAGATGGTCGTCTATGCTATTATACATATAGCCCTCCTCTAGGGTCCTCGTATCGTCTAGGTTAGAGTTCGACTTCGAATTAGATTTTTGTAGATATTTCTTTTGCTTATGGAATCGGAAGCAGATGTTGGATTTCTGGAAAGCGAGAATGACATAATCGGAGAAATCGATTGGGATATTTTGTTCGACGGCTCAAATACCTTGGAGGATGTGTTGGAGTTGGAAAATCCAGTCGTCACGGCGACTAATTCATCATCACCATTACCGTCACCATCATCAACGGTGGAGGATGCTCCCTCCAACTCATCCCCGGATTGGATCGGCGAGATCGAGACCATTCTGATGAAAGACGACGATGTCAACGGCAACCAGGTTGATTCGGATTCGGTGGAGCCCACTAATGCTGAATATTATGAGAAGTTTTTGGCGGATATACTCGTCAACTCGCCTTCCACCGATGCCGATTCCAACGCCTCGGCCGACTCCGAGAAGGAGAAACTCGACCGATCCCCGCTCAACGATGACGATGACGATGACGCTGCTGACGCTGGCGCCGACGATCCTATCTCCAAGAAAAGGAGAAGGTACCATTAATTTGTTATTTATTATTTATTAATCCTAAATCTTCGTTTTAGGGTTTTGAACATTTATTAAAATTAAAATCAGAGTATGCTTATTGTAAATTTATTTATACTTTTAATTACTGTGGTTGTGTAAATACTTGTATGAGAGAATGATTATTATTTGCATAACAAGTCTGGTTTATTGAATCCTTTAATGAGAGATGAAGTGAAATATGTTTTAGGCAAAGGGCCAAAAATAGATAAATAATTATTGGGGAAATAATAATAATTACGATGTGATATGATAGTAGTGAATGTGGTTTGGATTATTCCAGGCAGCTGAGAAACAAGGATGCAGCGGTGAGATCAAGGGAAAGGAAAAAGATGTATGTGAGGGATCTGGAGATGAAGAGCAAGTATTTGGAAGGCGAATGCAGGAGACTGGGGCGTTTGCTCCAGTGCTGTTACGCTGAGAATCACGCTTTACGCCTCGGTTTGCAGATGAACAATGCTTATGGGCATGGACATGGTGTTTTGGCCACCAAGCAGGAGTCTGCTGTGCTCTTATTGGAACTCCTGCTGTTGGGTTCCCTGCTTCGGTGCCTGGACATCATGTGCCTCGTTGCTCTGGCTCTAATTCTGATGGCCGGACTAAGAAATCCACTGAACAACGTGGCGGCAAACAAAGATCTAGAAAGTGTGGATCTAAGGCCAAGAGGGGCAGCAAGTAAGATGTTTCAACATTCGGTGCTCCAATGTTTTTCTAAAAGTAGGAGATGCAAAGCGTCGAGGACAAAGATGAAACATAGTCGATTTCCTTGTTTATTGGGTTCTTATGTGAGCTTTGCTCTCCCGCTTCTAATGTTAGCAACTTAAGGTTGGTAGGTTGGATTATTTATTTATTTTTGTTTTCCCTTTTGTGTATGAATAATGGTTTTGCACTATGATATGGAAATCCTCCTAATATGACTTTTGTATTTCTTCTTGATTGATTTACAATGTGCTCATTATCTACAAGTTGCTTTACAAGTTATATGCAAATGTCTATAGGAATCATCAGACAACTATTTGGTGGGGGTTTGTAACTGATTTCTTTATCTATTTTTCCTTGTTATATTTTCGATGTGCAAGAAGGAGTAGGGATAACCAATATTTAGCTGGATTGTATTGGCGGCATACTAAGATATAATTCGTTTGAACCTAAAGTTCATGCAATCAAGCAGCATTTGTACTTGCCTCATTATCTCCGTATGCATTTTACTTTTTTATGTTTTGATCATTTTCGATGTTGTATCTGGTAGGTAGAGTAGAGCCTTTACTCCTTGAGGCTTCGGCTTTCTAGGTTGCTGGCCTGTTTTGGGTTCTTCTCATTTTGGTGTCTATGCGTACCAAAAGCTTTATAAAAAAACCCAAGCCCAAAGGAGGAAGGACTTTCGTCGAGCACTTGGTGTGCACCCAAAGGGTCGCACACGGACTGGCCAAGGGGTCGCCGATAGAGTCCACAACCAATATTCCGTCATTCCAAAGGGTTGTCCAACCCCTCTTGTATTGTGTGCCATTACAATATGAACTTTTTATTTTTATTTTTAACACTTGAACTTTATAAATTGCAATCCACCATCCATGCCAAAATCCGTCAAAGTTTTCATTAAGTTTAAGGGCATTTTCATCAATTCATTGTGACTAGTCATCTTCATTCGCACGATCATATCCAATTCATCAGATCCGTGCTTGGGTTAGAGTGGGCTCTAGCCTAGTGTTAACTTTGGAGAGAGACAAATTAGGCTTTTTTGTGTAAACTCAATCCAAAAAAAATTAAATAGTAGCCCACCACTTTTTCTACAGCCAAATACTTCAATACTTCGATTACTAAAGTTACACACTCTCTCTCTCTCTCTCTCTCTCTCTCTCTCTTCTTTGGTTTATTCAGCTTTTGATTTGGCTCAAACAATGTTTATATGTCTCTCTGATTTTGTTTTTTCAAATTTATTGACGTTGCCTCTTTTGGAAATTTTGAAATATGGACCCTCCTTAACTAAACCACTCCACCGAGCCAAAGTCCTCGAGCTTCAAATTATTCTTCGTCTAAGCCTCTAAATATTGGTTTTTCTAGATTTTCTTTGTTTGTTGTAGTTTTCTTTGTTCACATCTCTCTCTGAAAATGGTAATTTTTTTTTAATGAATTCTGAAAATAGTTTTTAATTTGAAGGAAATATATTGAATTAGTCAAAAAAAAGTATACCACTTTCATTCATCTGAAGGAAATATTGCTTTATATATATATATATATAATATACAGTCCCGATCTCTTGGACTACAGGGGTCCAAGAGATTTGTGGTCACTCACCGTTGGATGTAAATTCAACGGTTCACTCACTCTTGCACTCCTTTTAAGAAATTTTTTTGAACCATTAGATTAATATTCAACGGTGGGTGACCACAATTTCTTGGACTCCTGTGGTCCAAGAGATCAGGATTGTATATCTATATATTTGTTTGAAAATAGGGCTTATAATTGATCCCAACAAAAAAAATAAAATAAAATTAGCCCGCCCATTTAAATATTCCTGGATCCGCCATTGTCTCTTTTACGATTCTTTATACCTGCAAAAAACCTCAAAATAATATAACCAACACGTATAAGTTCAACTTGAGGATATTCCATTTTCCAAAATCTAAAATCCAAATAGATTTCTCAAGGCCCAAAAAGCCTAAGTTTTTGAGATGGACGGAAACAAAGACGATGCCTTGAAATGCTTCAAAATTGGGAAAGAAGCTTTGGAAGCTGGGGATCGAACCCGTGCCCTAAAATTCCTAACTAAAGCTCGCTGTCTCGATCCGACGCTACCCATCGACGACTGAATCGGGGGTTTGTTCGTTTCTCATGTTTATCCGCCAACTGAATTTCAAAACCCTCCAACGAATTCCCAACCAACGGTATGTTAGCTGCTGTTACTACCATTCATTCAGACATGAGCACCAACCGTTCGACCAAAATCCCCAACCAAATGCAGCCTCAACTAACCGCTCTATGCTCAACTACTTGCACAGAAACCTTCCACTTAGAGCCCTTGACATGTTCAGTAAGCAACTTCAACTACATTTGTCTCATAACATCGATGAAGTTACCGTTACCCTTGCTGTCAAGGCCTGTCAAGGGGACCCCAAACCCGGATGCCAAATTCACGGGTTTGCAGTTTCTTCTGGGTTTGCTTCGTATACTACGGTTTCAAATTCTTTGATGAGTATGTACACTAAATCTGGACAGTTTGATTATGCCTTACTTATCTTTGAGACTGTGTGTTATACTGATATAGTTTCTTGGAATACTATTCTTTCGGGGTTTCGAACAAGTGAAGGTGCATTGAATTTTGCTCTTAGGATGAATTTTAATGGAGTTATTTTTGATCCAGTGACTTATACTACGGTTCTTGCTTTTTGTGCGGATCATGAAGATTTTCTATTTGGATTACAACTGCATTCTCTTATATTTAAGTCTGGTTTAGATGGTGAAGTTTTTGTTGGAAATGCACTTATAAGTATGTATTCGAGGTGGAGGCGGTTAATTGAAGCTAGGAGTGTGTTTGATGAAATGAAGAATAAGGATCTGGTTTCATGGAATGCAATACTATCAGGTTACTCCCAAGAGGGAAACCATGGGCTTGAAGCGATTTTTGTCTTTATTGAGATGGTGAGAGAAGGGATGGGGTTAGATCACGTCTCATTTACTAGTGCAGTTTCAGCTTGCGGTCATGAAATGAATTTAGAACTTGGGAAACAGATACATGGCTTGACAATTAAATCAGGATATGGAAGTCATGTTTCAGTTTGTAATGTATTGGTCTCGACATATTCGAAGTGTGAGTTTACTCAAGATGCAAAATTAGTCTTTCAGTGCATGAATGATCGCAACGTAGTGTCTTGGACGACTATGATTTCTATAGACGAAGAAGATGCCATCTCTCTATTTAATGAGATGAGATTGGATGGAGTATATCCAAATGATGTTACATTTGTTGGACTAATCCATGCTATAACAGCTAGGAAGTTGGTGGAGGAAGGCGAAATGATTCATGGGTTCTGCATAAAGACTGGATTTTTATCAAAACATAATGTTTGCAACAGCTTGATCACCATGTATGCTAAGTCTGAGTCCATGCATGACTCCATCAAAATTTTTGAGGAGTTGAACTGCAGAGAAATCATATCATGGAATGCTTTGATTTCAGGGTATGCTCAGAACGGGCTTTGTCAAGATGCACTAAAAACATTCTTGGTAGCAACTATGGAGTCAAAGCCAAACAATTACACATTTGGTAGTGTCTTGAGTGCAATTGGTGATGCTCATGATATCTCTCTGAAATATGGCCAACGATGCCACTCGTCCTTGATCAAACTTGGATTAGTGACTGACCCAATTATCGCAGGTGCTCTTCTTGATATGTATGCAAAGCGAGGAAGCATTTGTGAGTCCAAAAGAGTTTTCAGTGAGACGCCTCATAAAAGTCAGTTTGCTTGGACTGCAATAATATCTGCATATGCTGGGCATGGAGACTATGACTCAGTGATAGAATTGTTCAAGGAGATGGAGAGAGAAGGGGTAAGACCTGATTCAGTCACATTTCTTTCTGTACTAACAGCATGCAGCAGAAAGGGAATGGTGGAGATGGGCCGTCACCTCTTTCACTCAATGGTGAAAGACTATCATATTGAACCATCTCCTCAACATTATTCAAGTATGGTGGACATGTTGGGAAGGGCAGGGAAATTGGAGGAAGCAAAGGAATTGATGAGTCGGATCCCGGGACAGCCAGGGTTTTCGTTGTTGCAAAGCCTGCTTGGGGCTTGCAGGATCCATGGGAATGTGGAGATGGCGGAGAGAGTAGCTGATACATTGATGAGATTGGAACCTACAGAATCGGGTTCTTTTGTGTTGATGTCCAACTTGTATGCTGAGAAAGGGGACTGGGAAATGGTGGCAAAAGTGAGGAAAGGGATGAGAGATAAAGGAGTGAGAAAGGAAGTGGGATATAGTTGGGTGGATACTGGTGATGCTGATGGTTCCTTGTATCTGCATGCGTTTTCATCAGGTGATACATCCCACCCACAGTCGGGGGAGATATGTAGAATGACAAAATGTCTAGGATTAGAGATGAAAATTTTGAGAGAGAACATGTGGGAGACAGAATCACTGATAATGGACTCCTTCTCAAGGCCCTCACTTTGAAGGCTGAATCTGTACGTGTAAAACTTCAAAAGTAACTCATGATTGTTACGAAGTTCTGTAGCCAAATTTCAAAAAAAAAAAAAAAAAAAAAACCGAAAACAAAGGAAATTCATCTTCATGTAACATACAAATGAATTTTCGATGTGAACGAGAACAAAAGGTGATGTTTTTATTTTCCTATCATTTATAACTGCCTATAAGAGTTCTTAGACTGCTCTATTTGCTGATAAATAATCAATAAATCTAAAACTATTATGTTTTTCTGGGACCATTTCATTCTTGCGTTTTTTTTTTGGGGGTTTCACCATGTTCTTGCAGGTATAAAGTCTGCAGCTTCCTTTTGCATGACTTTTGTATGATTTTGGATGTTTCAGATCTCAGGTTTAATGAGTTTCATGACTTAGATTTGTTTTACATGGTCAAATTTATGCGTAAATAAAATACCATATAGATTAGGACTTTTTTTGGAAAGTTATTGCTAAGAATTGAAGATTTTTAAGTTCATATGTAAAAACAAAAACTATTTCTTTTTATATTGTCTTGTCTCCCTCCCATTGTTAATATATGTTTTGAAAAGCTTTCTGCTTTCGTATCAACCGATGCAGGGTGGCCATTATTTTTTTCTACTTTTTAGTATTGGTTGTTCAACTGAACATGCAAATCAAACGACTTTTTACGTCAGAGGCTATGGAGCTGTCAGTGGAGGCCACATAGATGATTCCCAAGTAGGCAAACTTTGTTTTCCTTTCAACTTACAGTTGATTTTCTTTCTCAATGATGATATAAGTTATTATCCACTAATTAATGTCATATTATTGAGAATACAGGCATTCTTGAAGGCATGGAGTGCAGCATGCACCTCAGAAACTGAAAATCCTACCTTAATCGTTCCACCAAGATTTCTGCTCAATCCAATCGTTTTCAGTGGTCCATGCAGGGCCAAAAACATCAATTTTTTGGTGGGTCAAAGATCTTTCTGAGATATATGTGCTTCTTTTTTCTCGGTTGGTGCAATACTTTATCAAATAACATATTTTGGGTTTCTATTTTGACAAATGATTGATGAAATATATAATTTCATTTCACTGGTATTGCACAAATGATTGGTGATTTTCCATAAATAGATATTAGGGAGACTTTTGGCACCAGACTCCCCTGGAGCATGGAAGGGGCTTGACCCAAGTCAATGGCTAGCTTTCAATGGTTTAAGTGGTCTCAACATTGCTGGCCCTGGTAGAATCAATGAAAGGGGCAAGGCCTGGTGGGATCAGTCATGAAGAGACCGCCCTTGCCTGGTTCGTACATTTCCAAATTTTACATTTAAAAAAAATCACCTATTCATATTAATATAATAGTGTAAATTAATCTGCTCTGCTCTCTCTCTTTCTGATATAGTTTGTTGTTGTTGTTGTTGCCAAATGCCAACCTTTCAGATGGGATGCAGTTCATTGGCCCCACCCAACTGTAAGTAATAATAATATTCTCAGGGCCTAAATAATTATCATATCATCTTGAGATTGAAGGGACATTTGACCGTAGTTTCGGGGCACTAAAACAATTAAGCCTTATTTATATGATGGTGAATTGCAGGCAGTGAAGTTGGTGTCGTGTAAAAACAGCAGCATCAGTGAGATTCATTTCGTAAACAGCTCTCAAACCCATGTCCTAATCAGAGAGTGTAAGCTCCAGAGAGGAGCCCCAACACTGATGGCATTCACATCTCAGACTCTCACAATGTGGTTATCACCAACGCCAGTATAGGCACCGGTAATTAACAATTTCTGAGTCTTTTTTCTCAACATTCCAACTTTTGGCCTTTTTTTTTTCTCTATCAGCAATGACTTATTTTGATCCACAGGTGATGATTGTGTGTCCATTGGAGACCATACATCCAATATAATCATCTCCTATGTTAAATGCGGTCCGGGTCATGGAATTAGGTAATATGTTGTTAATTACATTGTCTTTACAAGATTAATCAACGTTATTAATCACTAAATTAGATGTCCTTTCAACCGTGTTTGAATACAACAGCATTGGAAGCTTAGGGAGGAGTGGGAATTTTGTTCAGGTAGAGAACATTCATGTAAGTAAGGTATACCTCCAAGGAACTACCAATGGAGCTCGGATCAAGACGTGGCAGGTACTAAATCAAAGTGCTATACATGCTCACATTTTAAGTTTGACTGCCTTATTATGAGTAACATTTTCTTCCTAAATTTACATGTTCATAAAGGTCGGCAGAGGCTATGTCCGGCGGGTCACATTCGAGCACAATTTTTTGGGTCCGTCAAGAACCCCGTTATTATCGATCAAAACTACTGCAACAAAAGTGGTGCCTGCAAGGAAATGGTAAACCAGTCACACCCCTTTCTTTTTCCTGATTTCTAACTTGGTTTTAAATCTTGTTCATTTGTGCTACTTTTTGGTTGTAGGAAACTGGGGTTCACATAACTGATGTCTCCTTCAAGCAATTGTATGGGACATCTAGTTCCCGTGTAGCTATGAATCTGAATTGCAGTCTCTTGGTTGCTTGCACCAGGATATATTTGAAGTCAATATGCCTTAGATCTTCTCTAGCATGGCAGAACGTGACTTCTAACTGCGACAATGCCCCCGGCATTCCCTTCGGAGTAATTCAACCAGACCCCTGCCTCCAAATTTGATCTCATGATGATTTACCATGTTGTATAAGAATTTGATTCATTTAACTAATTGATTCACTTATCGAACCGATGGATTACTGTGTACAAAAAAGATTAGAAGAATGCTAACATATAACTCTCGACCATCGCAATAGAAAATTATATGCTTCATGTACCCAGGAAAAAAGAAAAAAAGAAAAGTGTTAATCAAACAAACTAATTCTGATGGAGTTGAACTACTTGGGGAAATCAATTGAACAAGGAAAACGATTTTACTTGTTAATGGGGAATATGTAATTGCAGCTTCTTTTGAGCAAAGGACAATATCAGACATGATAAACCGACTAACTAAAAACTGTCACTATTTCCAAGTAAATTGAAAAACAAATCCATCACTCTAACTCGTTGATACCCATAGCTTGTCACTATCATCAGTATATATTTCAACATACATTCATTTGACATAACTTGTATTTTCTGCTCACTAGTGCCTGACAATCTCAAGGATATGCTGATATACAATTTCTCATTAAGCTAGAACTTATAATTAAAGGAGTTTTATCAAAACTCACTTAACACAACAAATTGACACACATTATTGAAATGATTAAACATTTCAATGAAAAATCTGGAGGAAAAAGAAAAAGAAAAAGAAAAGACAAGGGGTACCTTTTCTGAATATTGTCAGATGATGAAACACAAACTTGCCGAGCAAACATACTGATAATTTCATCCACCTCCGGATCCTGTCTTGATACTTCATTTCTGTCTCGAATCTGCAGATTATATAAAAAAAGATAGTAGTAATTTAATGTTAAAAAAAATTTGTGAAGTGATCTAACAGGAAATGTTGTTTGAATCCAATTTTACCTTATTTAGTAGTAAGGATTTTTCCTCGGTGGCTCTTTCAAGAGCAGTTGTGACAGAAGTGAGAAAAGAACCAAGCAAACTCAATGTGGGATGTTGAAGACCAACAGCAGCATTGTAATCAGGGGAAACGTCTGAGATCTTTAGTAAAGCAAGTTCGTCAGTGAAGTATCAACAGATCTATCAAGCCAATACAACTTGAGCAGGTCAATCATTAATAACATGCAGATTTGCCCAATGATTATCTATCTACCTGCAGTCTAAGCGACTTCTTTGTGACCAGAAAATATAGATAAGAGCTCAGGCTGAAGCATAATCGAAACGAGTTGAGCTCTTACTTCCTCTTATTCTGCTCATTCGCCATCAAACAAGGGGAAACAGAAAACAGCAATATGAAAAACTAAATTACGAGGACTACACAGTCAATAGGTCAATTTATTGCCTAAACAGAACATGTGCAAACCTCGACAGATTGAACTGATCGAGCAGAACTGACAGACTCCCAGTCACGAGAGAAAAGAGCATGCATCAAACAAAAAGCCCTTGAACAAAGCCACATTCATCACTCTCTTCATAAGGCCAAACCTACAAAGGAGGAAACGTTTAAGTGCATTGCATTATTGAACTCAAGCCAACTAAGCCTTTACTAACCAAATGGAATGAAAAAAGTAGACAGGAAACTCTTGCAGAAAAATAAACAGCATGGCAGCTTATAGAAAAATACATGAGGAAACTGGGAAAATGGATTTTAGAGATCCAGTTAAATGCCCCAAAAAAACGCATATGATCATATCCTACTCAACCATGTTACAGGCCTAAACTGTTCAAAAACCATTTTTGGAGGCACATTAACGAAGCTAGCTTTAAGCAGGAGAAGTTGATCACAGCTTCTTTAACACAATTCATGCAATTCCAAAATAGATTATAAAGAACAGTTACCTTGCTAAGTATACCAACAACCAGATTTATCTGCTCCATCACCAATTCATCAGCTTCAGAAATGTCTTCCCGAAGAAGATGATCAAAAAGTGATCTATGCCCTTTGACAAAATCTATGACTTCTCGAACAATTTTATTCTTCACCTATTATATGAATCCAAATTATAACGGAAATGGCATTTGCTGAAATACATTAGAAAAGGACATTGAATATAGAAAACCAGGACTGAGAGACCTTAGGGAAATATTTAGAAATAGAAAAGAAAAGAAAAAACAAGTTAGTGATTTTTACAAGACCTGGCTTTTACAAGTTAGTGGTTTTTACTGAATTTACAATATGAAATTACAAAATTGTATAAGCTTCCCACCCATTTAATCATAATAAAATTCTACGTGTGATATTCATATGGGATTCTATACTTCATCAATTGGATATTTTATGCTTCATACAGGTATGCAAGCTATTTAATTAAAGTTTTCCAGCAATAAAATATAGCTGATACAACACACTCTTTGACAAGTATTTGACAGGACCTGTAACTTAAAATACAGCATTAGAAATAGTTATTATTTGTTTCAAGCCTTCTCAAGAAATAAAAACAATTTCGCTACAACGTTGTTATTTCTTCGATTATTCCAACATCATTAGTGCTGACCACCAGTTCCCCACCCAAACCCAGGTATGTTTTCTGGTAAAAACCTTATCAGGAATTATTGGATAATTTGGATTGAGATTTTCTATTTAAACCCCCTACTTCTCTTTGTTCACCCCATGTTCTAAGTTCACCCCAACTTCTAATTTAAATTTTCACAATTTCTAAGAAAACCTCACTATCTTCCTAAACTACCCTTAAATACACCCCAAGTTAGAAAAAAATTAAATAAAAGAGTTTTTCTATTTAAACCCCACTATCTTCCTACTACAAACTGAAACCTTGTTTATGAAAGCGCCGCTGAGATGGAAGGCTATATGTTTGTGCTAAGTCAGTTCATGGTCCTTGTTGCTTACTTTTTTGGTTGAAGATGAAGTTGTAAACCAGTTGGCATGTACTGTAGAATTTGATGATTCTTTTAGCCAGCTTTAGTTTCTAAGAGCTGATCAAGATATTGCTATTTGTTTGATTTTGGTTTTTTTCCTTTCAACAATTCTGTAATAGAGGTTACTACAAAACCTCTTTGCAGACGATGTCACATAGTCATGTATTTGCAACTCTCAAAAAAAAAAAAACAACAAAAAAAAGCATATAACTTAACTGAATAGTAGGGGAAAAGATGAAGAAGCCCCCAATTTTTTTAGAGGAAGATGAAGGTCCTTCTTTTCTTTTAAATAGTACAGCCGCACGGCTATACTCGTTTTCCCTTCTTTTTATTTTTTTTCCAAAAAGGGTATAGCCGGTCGGCTAAACGTTTAAAATATTGTATCTAAAGAGTATAGCCGCACGGCTATACTGTTAAAATTTGTTTTTATAGCGTATAGCCGTGCGGCTGTACTGTCAAAATACTATACAGTAAGGCTCGTTTGGTACACCGTATTAGACTCTGGATAGGAGTAAATAATCTATGTCATGTGTTTGGTGTCAACTTGTATTATTTAATTATCCGACTATTTTATACGGGTTGGGCTTTTAATACTCTCCTTACCTGACTAACTAATACAACTCACACACCTCGGTTTAGATAATACACGCTTAATTATATGACCGTTCTACCGTGAAAAATCAAACGCTCTTTTCATTCTTCTCCCTAGGGTTCTTCTCTGCAATCTTCTACACAGGTTATTCTCATCACTCTTCTCCAGGTATCTATCTCTCACTCTCTCTATTTTTCATACTCTCTCAAATATGCTTCTTCTTGCTTCTTCTATCTTCTCTATATATTTCTTCTTTTATTAATTTTTTGTGGAAATTAGGTTATGAGTTTTTCCTTCTTGACATTTTTTGAATGAGCCTGTGCATAACATTGATGTCAATGATGATGATGAGGAAGTTGAAGTTGAACCAGATCATTCTGCCTCTTTGCCAAGATCAAATCAACAAAACTCAACTAGCTCAAGCAGTCGAAACCGCAAACGAAATGCAGATACTGATATTCAAAAGGAAATGGCTAAAGCTTTTGGTGAGATGATTTCTGAGTCTGTTGACCAATTGAAAACTATAACAAATAGTTTGGTGAAAGGATCAGAACCAAGACCTGACATTGCTGCTGAATTGGCAAAGATGGACTTGTCTATTAATGACCAAATTAAGGCACTGCGGCTAATTTTGGAGAAAGCAAGTGATGAGAGAACATTCCTGACATTGGATGGTGCTATGAGAAAAGCATTTGTTCTTCTCTTACTTGGGCAAGGGAGCTGTGATTAACTCTTTGATGTAGTTTAGTTTATGAACAATTTTTCCTTTTGCTCTTATCACCTTAGTATGTGATTACTTTGAATTATACATTATTGGTACTGTTTTTTATTAACGTATGCAAGTATGTTGCAATTTTTATGAGATATTACAATTATGATAATGGGTTATATGAAAAAAAAATCTTGGCAAAACAATTGAAAAACAAATCTTGTCATATGAATCTTACAAAAAAAAAATTCGTGTCATTTGAATTTCAATTTCCACTTAAATTATCAAAGAATTTTTTGAAAAAATAGTCTGATCCAATGTTATCCGGAACAGCACCAAACACAGTATAACTTAGTCAGACTATTTATCCGGAACAGCACCAAACACTTTATAATATTATGGATAAACTGTCAGTACTCTCCGGAACAGATTAATACTATCCGACAGAAATTAGTCAGTACAGTCCGACGTACTAAACGAGCCCTTAGGCACTAATTTTATATTTTAAAAATATTTATATATTAAAAATAAAATAAAAACCTGTCCTAACGAAAGTTCGTCGGCGAGGGTCTATGCTGGCAAATATTTGCCGGATTAGACATCTCCTGACGAAATTTATCTGTACCGACAAAATTTATGCCACCATTCAAATTTTCTTGTCAACTTCTAGAATCAAATTGAAGGATCATTACGTTTTATAAATTACTCTCAGTATTATTTAATGAGTAAAGCCACAACTGTATAGTTTGTATAGGAAAAATACACCTTTATTTAGTCCCGCATTGGAAGGGAGTTGTTTCCTTTCATGGTTTATAAGCACCGACACTATAGAGATACTTAATAGGGTATGAGCCTAGTGGGGGAAAAGTTGGGCCTCATCTGGGTTTGGGGCGTGGATATATAATTGGGTGATTGTCAAAAGATAGGCCTTGGGCCTTGGAGGCTCTTGGGCTCTGTTGATTTAATTAATATTTCTTTTTAGTAACTATTGGATGAAGAGGTATCATACATCTATATATTGACAATTCGTCCGAACGAAAAAATATACAATTTGGAATGGCATTGTCATCTATCTAAGTCGGTATTCTGTAATTTACCACACAAAAAAAGGGTATAGCGGTTTTTTGGACTTGAAAAAAAAAAAAAAAGAATAGCTGGGCTGCTATACTCGGGTTTTCAATTATTTTTCAATAAAAAAAATAGTAGAGCCGGACAGCTATACTACGGTTTTTTGGAAAAAAGTGTATAGCCGCGCGGCCATACTGGCTTGACACATGGCGCACTAGGCGGGTCCTTCTTTTCTTTTAAATAGTACAGCCGCACGGCTATACTCGTTTTCCCTTCTTTTTATTTTTTTTCCAAAAAGGGTATAGCCGGTCGGCCATACGTTTAAAATATTGTATCTAAAGAGTATAGCCGATCGGCTGTACTGTCAAAATACTGTACAGTAAAGGCACTAATTTTATATTTTAAAAATATTTATATATTAAAAATAAAATAAAAGCCTGTCCCAACGAAGGTTCGTAGGCGAGGGTCTATGCTGGCAAATATTTGCCGGATTAGACATCTCCTGACGAAATTTATCTGTACCGACGAAATTTATGCCATTGGAGGCTCTTGGGCTCTGTTGATTTAATTAATATTTCTTTTCAGTAACTGTTGGATGAAGAGGTATCATACATCTATATATTGACAATTCGTCCGAACCAGAAAATATACAATTTGGAATGGCATTGTCATCTATCTAAGTCGGTATTCTGTAATTTACCACACAAAAAAAGGGTATAGCGGTTTTTTGGATTTGAAAAAAAAAAAAGAATAGCTGGGCTGCTATACTCGGGTTTTCAATTATTTTTCAATAAAAAAAATAGTAGAGCCGGACGGCTATACTACGGTTTTTTGGAAAAAAGCGTATAGCCGCGCGGCCATACTGGTTTGACACGTGGCGCACTAGGCGGGTCCTTCTTTTCTTTTAAATAGTACAGCCGCACGGCTATACTCGTTTTCCCTTCTTTTTATTTTTTTCCAAAAAGGGTATAGCCGGTCGGCTATACGTTTAAAATATTGTATCTAAAGAGTATCGCCGCACGGCTATACTGTTAATTTTTTTTTTTTTATAGAGTATAGCTGTGCGGCTGTACTGTCAAAATACTGTACAGTAAAGGCACTAATTTTATATTTTAAAAATATTTGTAAAATAAAAACCTGACCCAACGAAAGTTCGTCGGCGAGGGTCTATGCTAGCAAATATTTGCCGGATTAGACATCTCCTGACGAAATTTATCTGTACCGACGAAATTTATGCCAACATTCAAATTTTCTTGTCAACTTCTAGAATTAAATTGAAGGATCATTACGTTTTATAAATTACTCTCAGTATTACTTAATGAGTAAAGCCACAACTATAGAGTTTGTATAGGAAAAATACACCTTTATTTAGTCCCGCATTGGAAGGGAGTTGTTTCCTTTCATGGTTTATAAGCATCGACACTATAGAGATACTTAATAGGGTATGAGCCTAGTGGGGGGAAAGTTAGGCCTCATCTTGGTTTGGGGCGTGGATATAGAACTGGGTGATTGTCAAAAGATGGGCCTTGGGCTCTGTTGATTTAATTAATATTTCTTTTTAGTAACTGTTGGATGAAGAGGTATCATACATCTATATATTGACAATTCGTCCGAACCAGAAAATATACAATTTGGAATGGCATTGTCATCTAATTAAAGTCGGTATTCTGTAATTTACCAGACAAAAAAAGGGTATAGCGGTTTTTTGGATTTGAAAAAAAAAATAGAATAGCTGGGCTGCTATACTCGGGTTTTCAATTATTTTTCAATAAAAAAAATAATAGAGCCGGACGGCTATACTACAGTTTTTTGGAAAAAAGAGTATAGCCGCGCGGGCATACTGGTTTGACACGTGGCGCACTAGGCGGGTCCTTCTTTTCTTTTAAATAGTACAGCCGCACGGCTATACTCGTTTTACCTTCTTTTTTTTTTTTTTTTTTTTTCCAAAAAGGGTATAGCCGGTCGGCTATACGTTTAAAATATTGTATCTAAAGAGTATAGCCGCACGGCTGTGCTGTTAAATTTTCTTGTCAACTTCTAGAATCAAATTGAAGGATCATTACGTTTTATAAATTACTCTCAGTATTACTTAATGAGTAAAGCCACAACTGTAGAGTTTGTATAGGAAAAATACACCTTTATTTAGTCCCGCATTGGAAGGAAGTTGTTTCCTTTCATGGTTTCTGAGCAACAACACTATAGTGATACTTTATAGGGTATGAGCCTAGTGGAGGGAAAGTTAGGCCTCATCTTGGTTTGGGGTGTGGATATAGAAAGAGTATAGCCGCACGGCTATACTGTTAAAATTTCTATTTATAGAGTATAGCCGTGCGGCTGTGCTGTTAAAATACTCTACAGGAAAGGCACTAATTTTATATTTAAAAAATATTTATATATTAAAAAATAAAATAAAATCTTTATTATAATCTATGCTGGCAAATATTTGCCGGATTAGTCATCTCCTGACGATATTTATCTGTACCGATGAATTGTCATCTGGATAGGTCTAATCCAGCAAATTTTCGCCGAGAGAGATATTTGCAGACGGAATGTCGTCAGGAAAGGTTGTTTGAAAAAAATAAATTTAAACTTAGTATCTTTAAGTCAACATTGCTAGAAAGGAAGAAACCAGTTGGTTGTAAATGGGTTTATACCATTAAACATAAACCGTATGGTTCTATTGACATGTATAAAGCTAGACTTGTGGCTCGTGGTTTTACCCAGACTTATGGTATTGATTATCAGGAGACATTTGCACCAGTGACTAAGATCAATACTATTCGGGTTTTATTATCTCTAGCTGCAAACTTTGACTGGCCATTGCAGCAATATGATATGAAACATGCCTTTTTTCATGGAGACTTAAAGGAGGAAGTCTACATGTCATTGCCGCCAAGTTACGATCCTAATGATGCTCGTGTTATGTGTAAATTGAAGAAGGCGATGTATGGATTGAAGTAGTCTCCGAGAGCTTGGTTTGGTCGATTCTGTCTTGCCAAGAAGAAGTATGGTTTTGAGCAAAGCAATGTTGATAATACTTTATTTCTTAAAAGGCAGAATGGTAAGTTAACAACTCTTATTATTTATATCAATGATATGATCGTGACTGGTGATGATCTTGATGAAATTGGAAAACTAAATTTAGCTTCTGAGTTTGATATGAAGGATCTTGGTGGATTGAAATATTTTTTGGGCATTGAAGTAACTCGTTATGAACAACAAATTTTTTTCTCACAAAAAATTATGTTCTTGATTTGCTAAAAGAAACATGTATGCTTGGGTGTGAACTAATTGGTACTCCTATAGAACAAAATCATAGTTTGGAAGAAGATCCAGATCAAGTTTCAACTGATAAGGGACGATATCAAAGGTTGGTTAGTCGTTTGATTTATTTGTCTCACATTAGACATGATATTGCATATGTAGTAAGTGTTGTCGTAACACCCTGTACCAAATAATTATTTATTTAATTACTTTTTTTTATGAATTTGACATTTTTGTTAGTCACTTTTTGTTTGGAAAAGAATTTAGAGAATTGAGTGGCATCGTTGCGTAGTCGTAGACAAACGATGAGCTCAATTCTTAGTTGTAACAATTGAGAAAAGATCTGAAAATGAAAAGGACATGTTGGGAATTTTAAACATTGTTTCCAGCACGCTATAGTTTCGCTACAGTATGGGTCACCCTTTTTTATTTTTCTTCTTTTCTTTTCTTCTTTCTCTCTTTTTCCCCTCAACTTATTCCCGCTTATTTTTTGCGTGAACTGTAACTCCGCCACCTTAAGTGGCTTTTCCGCACCTTCTGACCTCGGTTGCCGATACAACCTTTACGAAAGTTGCTCCTCTATAACTCCCCCTACCTAGCCCAGTGGTTAATCGACGCCAACTATTAAGGAAAAATAGCTCCTACGATTCTTGGTTGTTTTCCGAGGACTCTGGCCACCATTTTTGTCTAGTAAGTTATGGTTTTTCACCCCCTCCACGTGCTTTTGCTGTTGGTATAGGTGGTTTAGATTGATTTTGTAGTTTGAGAGGTTGAATTACAATCCCTAAATTGGCCGTCATTTTCCTATTTCCAGCCATTTTTTGGCTAGGGTCTAAGAGCTAAAAAATACTCCCCTAGATGTGCTTGATCCATTGACATATGTATTGCCAGTGTTTTGGGGATTTTTTGTTGCCAGAAAATTACTCAAGATACGTGCGGCGCGTGAGCTTGGTGTATGCGACCCATTTTGGTCCTAAAATGACCCACATGTTGTCCCGAGCACAATGGTATACTCAAATGCGAGAGATTCCACTATTTAATATGCGAACCGAAATTTCACCTATTATGTGATTTTTTCGATTATTATGATCAGACCGTTGGATGGGTTCCGTTTTAGAATGTCGTTCCTTTGACTTTGTGGTCGTATAAGAACTTACAAGTCGGGAATTGGAGGCCCGGATCAGAGGATTGTACAAAATTGTAATGTTTACCCTATTATGTGTTATTAAGGTTTGATAGGTTCGGACCGTCGAATCGATTCTAAATTCAATTTTGTTATTTCCCACAACACTAGGGACGTTGCCCTAGGTTTTTGTATGCACTTTGAATTCCAGAAAGTTAAGTTTTAATTTAAGTTTCATTCGGTTCAAATGTTAATATTAATCTTATATTCTCTCAATAGGTACTTAGACTCCTTATACTCAATCTAATTCCTTCAACGGAAGGCTCTGCTTCGCTGAAAGCACGACTTCATAAATACTTTGAAGTAACCAATGTGGACATGGTAAAGATGGAAACATATTCAAAGTTTGGTGATCATACAAATCCGACCATGACGGAACTAGGCAGCAAAATTCTCGAAAGCTTAAGATATTTTGGTTTTACTAGACTAGTGGCTGCTTGGCAAAGATACTTGTTGGCTTATGAAGAAAATGAAAGCTCCTATAAAATCTTCAGCATGTTTCTTACCCTAGATGCAGAATTTCTCGAATTAAAAAGGTGTATACAACCCTCTAATGGTTCGATCAACTCAGAAAAAAGTCAACATAGGGTTGTGGGGGAGGTTGAAGTTAAGAGACATCATTTTGCTCAGGAAAGGAGCACTTCCTCTAGTTCATGCATGATTCTTCAGTTCTAAGTTCATTAGTACTGTAATCTCCTTCTTAATTAGTGTCTAACTAGTTATCGACTCCAGACTTAGATGATGGCCTACTATGTGCTTGTGTTATACTTGTAGTAGATATCTAATCATTATTGGCAAACCATGGTTTCTTATTGTTATTCATGTGCTAGCTAGCCTAACTTATAGATAATATTCTTAGAATTTCGACCATCTCAGCTTGAACCTTTGCCTCGGGCGTACTTACAATTTCTCGCAAATTGTTATAAATTTCAATAATAATTAATTAGTTAATCCATTAATTAGCTTAGAACTAGAGAATCACATATGAACAAGATGAAATATTTTCCATAGTAGAAGCAAAAGATGTTCAAAGACGTGGAACATGAGGACGATTCTTTCGACCATATGCCTCAGCTTGAACTTTCGCCTCCGTCCTACTTACAATTTCTCGTAATTTGTTATAAATATTGTCTTAAGCAAAAGGATGAGATAACAATTACAATAGTAATTAACTAGTAAATCTATTAATTAACTCGCAATCTACCTTCCTAGATTCACTACCGAAAACGGCGATATCAAAATACATATCTCTTTGTAAGAGACCGGCCTAACCTAAAGTAAAGGCTCTTCCTCTCTTCATGGCAAAGCTTGATTGATTCACACTAGGAGTCGACTTGGACTTGGATAATCATCCACTGATCCGAATTTACCAGCGAGCACACTATATGTTTTTCCGAATGCACGATTTCGAGCATCATTCTACGAGAAAAGAAATGGATAATAGTAATATTTATATGATTAGTGCTATAGCTTCCTTGCAAGAAGAGGTGAGTTCAAATATTTCTTTACTCTTTGCTAAAGCTAAATGAGTTTTTCTAATGAATAATATCGACTCTTCAATTTCATACATGCTTCCGCACAACACTTTTCTTGCAGTAATACATAAATGACAACGTCACTTTGAATTCGGGGAAGTTAAGTTTCAATTTAAGTTTCATTCGGTTCAAATACTCATGTCGAACATATGACAGAATTATCTATCTATAGAGGCTATTTACTCTTGTTTGCACACTTGTTTCAATAAAATAGAGGAAGAGACATCAACATTAATTCTCATATTAAAAGAGATAACAAATCCTATATGATAGTATTAAAAACGTTTTCAAAAACATACTAATAGTTCAATAATAATAATAATATGTGACTTACGCGACATCATTGTGCAAGATCCTGCAGAAGAATTCTAACTCCTTGGGCAATAAATCATCATGAATGATTTCAACTACACGTTTAAACATTTTGGTATCGGTATCACGTTCAGCCAGACCCATGACTTCAGTCTCTGAATATTTTGGATAGCCTAAAACTGTGCTTCCGTTTCTTAGCCATATATTATCCAGGGTGACATTCTCATGACATTCATCAATATCATTAAGCACATGTATCATCGACGTGAGAATATCCCTAGAAAAAATGAAAAACAATTTTACAAAAATGTAAGCTAGATATGATAAAATCTCCAATATCTATGGAAGGGGAGGAATAATAATTACATGTAAATAGAACATAAGGAAGGAGTGATGTAACCGGTTACTAGATCAACAAGTGGAATTTGTTCCCTCTTCATCTTCGTAAGCCAAGCATAAGGCAAGGAATTTACTAGCTCAGTGAAGACAATCGTAGGGCCATTTGAAGTGGTGTATAATGCCTTGATGGATAGCACATAGCTTGAATTGCAAGCCTGTTGAAGACACATCCACTTCTCCATGTCTACAAAACTGGAACTCCTGATATAGTGTACTGTAGCGAGAAGACCACAGTAGGTCTCGTTGTAAACATGCTGTGGAAGAGTATCGTCTTCACTGGGGTCGAAAATTTCGTAAGGTGCAGAATCTAAACAACCAGAAATATTAGGAGGAAACTTCTTCGGGAAATGTAAATACACCCGATTATGCATCACCCTAAATAGAGAAACAGCAAAGCCGGGAGAAATAACATGGTTTGAAATGCCAATGCTAATTTGTTTGCTCCATTTTCTTGGAGACAGAAGATGGTTAATAACACGCATCATCTAAATATATGCATAAACAAGATATTATGAATAAGAAACCAAATCAAATTGAAAATTAGGTTAACACAAATACATGCCAAAAAATTGCAAGTAAACACACTCAAATCAACCTTTTAGAATGAGGAAAACATCAAACAAATTTGGGTTCAGCTCAGCTCACAACAAAAAATAAGCGTACAAGGACTACAAGAAAAAAAGGCTAATGAGACGAAAAAATTTCCTCACATTATGCACCACCCTAAAAAGGGTCATGTAGATACACCCGATTATGCACCACTCTAAATAGAGAAGCAGCAAATCCGGTAGAAATAACATGGTTTGAAATGCCAATGCCAATCTGTTTGCTCCGTTTTCTTGGAGATAGAAGATGGTTAATAACACACATCATTTGAACATATGCATAAACAAGATATTATGAATAAAAACCAAATCAAATTGAAAATTAGGGTTAACACAAATACATGCCGAAAAATTACAAGTAAATACACACAAATCAACCTTTTAGAATGAGGAAAACATCAAACAACTTTAGGTTCAACTCAGCTCACAACAAGAAGCACTACAAGAAAAAAAGGCTAATGCGACGAAAAAATTTCCTTACATTCGGAACAATTTCCTCACGATTACGTTAAAGTGACCATATTCTGGCGTCATAAGGGTTGTCACATTAGACCCCTCACCCAATGTAAAATGTGACGACTATAACTTAGTGTCACATATAGTACAATGTGACAAGGTAAGAATTTGTCACTGTTTACAATATGTGACTTCTCCTGTTTTGTCACATTGTTTCTTTTGTGACGTGTAACAATAGGTCACCTAATTCATTTTTTTATGACTGACCTACTATGTGCTAGTGTTATACTTGTAGTAGATATCTAATTATTATTGACAAACAATGGTTTCTTATTGTTATTCATGTGCTAGCTAGCCTAACTTATAGATAATATTCTAACAATTTCGACCATCTCAGCTTGAACCTGCGCCTCAGGCGTACTTACAATTTCTCGCAAGTTGTTATAAATTTCAATAATAATTAACTAGTTAATCCATTAATTAGCTTAGAACTAGAGAATCACATATGAACAAAATGAAATATTTTCCATAGTAGAAGCAAAAGATGTTTAGGGACGTGGAACATAAGGACGGTTCTTTCGACCATATGCCTCAGCTTGAACTTTCGCCTCCGTTCTACTTACAATTTCTCGCAATTTGTTATAAATATTGTATTAAGCAAAAGGATGAGATAGCAATACATTAGTAATTAACTAGTAAATCCATTAATTAACTTGCAATTTTCCTTTCTAGATTCACTACCAAAAAAGGCCATATCAAAATACATCTCTCTTTGTAAGAAACCGGCCTAACCCAAAGTAAAGGTTCTTCCCTCTCTTCATGGCAAATCTTGATTGATTCACACTAAGAGTCGACTCGAACTTGGATAATTATCCACTTATTGATGATCCGAATTTACCAGCGAGCACACTATGTCTTTCCGAATGCACGATTTCGAGCATCATTCTATGAGAAAAGAAATGGATAATAGAAAAATTGATATGATTAGTGTTATAGCTTCCTTGCACGAAGAGGTGAGTTCAAATATGTTTTTACTCTTTGCTAAAGCTAAATGAGTTTTTCTAATGAATAATATCGACTCTTCAATTTCATACATGCTTCCGCATAACACTTTTCTTGCAGTAATACATAAATGACAACGTCACTTTGAATTCTAGGAAGTTAAGTTTCAATTTAAGTTTCATTCGGTTCAAATATTCTCATTAAACATATGACAAAATTATCTATCAATAGAGGCTATTTACCCTTGTTTGCACACTTGTTTCAATAAAATAGAGGAAGAGACACCAACATTCATTCTCATATTAAAAAAGATAACAAATCCTATATGATAGTTTTAAAAACGTTTTCAAAAACATATTGATAGTTCAATAATAATAATAATAATATGTGACTTACGCAACATCATTGTGCAAGATCCTGCAGAAGAATTCTAACTCCTTGGGCAATAAATCATCATGAATGATGGCAATAAACCATTCTCTTCTTTCCTTCATTGGATCTAAGATCAAACAAGATCAACGAAATTATGAGTTTAAAAAAAAAAATAAAGCTACTATTTCATAAAATAATAAAAAAAACCGAATGGAATTAGATGCTTACATTTAGAGGCATTGATAACTAAACAACCCCCTTTTAAAGTAAAGGCTGTTAATGATGAGAGGAATGGTTTAGGGTGATGTAGGGATATCAAATAGCTAAGCATAGATAAATGATCAGGCTAATCGTCACTCACAAGTAAGTCAAACCATGCTTCACTCTCCATCTAAACCAAAAAAAGACAAGAATAAGTATCAATATCAAGTAGATCAATAATAATAAATGATTAAGCAAGATGTCGTATACTTACATGGGTGCCATGCTCCACACAATTTCTTACACATATGAGAAAGTGGATGGGATGTCCATCCACCATCCATTTAGATATAACAAATTTAACCTCATACATCATTTGTTTCTCAGTAACAGGATGAACTTTGCTAGAAGTAATAGAATTATGAGATGTCAATTTAGTGTGCCACATCACCGCAAATTCGGCTTCATTTGCAAAGAAGCGATCCTAATGGCCCTTATATACTTGAGTTGCAACATCCTTTTGTAGTAGAATTGGTATTGTAAAAAAACTCTCTCATAGCCAAAAACCTGTTTATTATATTCTTTGTATGTGTCTTCAAGAAAGGGCTAAGCACCAATAAAGACAACATGACACTGAAATTTAACGAAAATGACATCTTATTAGAGAGAATATGTTATAAAAGTTTCAACGTGGAAAAATATCCTCCCGATTAGTAAATAACAGTTTTAGAAATAGAAGAAATAATGGTTTTTGAGTTGACTTGGAAATATAAGTTAACATAAACAAACCATTCTTGAAAAGAGATGAGAGCTTTTTCTATTGACTTCCCTTACTCTAAATAATACATACAAGGGTACAACTTGTGTTGCTTGCCAATTATCATAATGGGATTATTTTCATAAGAAAGTCCTTTCATTAGGCATGCAATGCAACGTGGAGAACATATGACAGAATTATCTATCTATAGAGGCTATTTACTCTTATTTGCACACTTGTTTCAATAAAATAGAGGAAGAGACACCAACATTAATTCTCATATTAAAAATATAACAAATCCTATATGATAGTATTAAAAACGTTTTCAAAAACATAGTGATAGTTCAATAATAATAATAATATGTGACTTACGCGACATCATTGTGCAAGATCCTACAGAAGAATTCTAACTCCTTGGGCAATAAATCATCATGAATGATGTCAATTACATGTTCAAACATTTTGGTATCGGTATCACGTTCAGCCTGACCCATGACTTCAGTCTTTGAATATTTTGGACAGCCTAATACTGTGCTTCCGTTTCTTAGTCATATGTTATCCAGGATGACATTCTCATGACAATCATCAGTATAATTGAGCACATGCATCATCGACGTGAGAATATCCCTAGAAAAAATGAAAAATAATTTTACAAAAATGTAAGCTAGATATGATAAAATCTCCAATATCTATGGAAGGGGAGGAATAATAATTACCTGTAAATATAACAGAGGGAAGGAGTGATGTAACTGGTTAACGGATCAACAAGTGGAATACACCCGATTATGCAGAAATGTCAGGAGGAAACTTTTCTGGGTCATGTAGATACACCCGATTATGCACCACCCTAAATAAAGAAGCAGCAAAGCCGGGAGAAATAACATGGTTTGAAATGCCAATGCCAATCTGTTTGCTCCATTTTCTTGGAGATAGAAGATGGTTAATAACACGCATCATCTGAAAATATACATAAATAAGATATTATGAATAAGAAACCAAATCAAATTGAAAATTAGGGTTAACACAAATACAAGCCAAAAAAATTACAAGTAAACACACTCCAATCAACCTTTTAGAATGAGATAAACATCAAACAACTTTAGGTTCAGCTCAGCTCACAACAAGAAATAAGCGTACAAGCACTACAAGAAAAAAAGGCTAATGCGACGAAAAAAATTCCTCACATTCGAAACAATTTCCTCGCGATTACGTTAAAGTGACCATATTCTGGCGTCACAAGGGTCGTCACATTAGACCCCTCACCCGATGTAAAATGTGACGACTATAACTTAGTGTTACATATAGTACAATGTGACGAGGTAAGAATTTGTCACTGTTTACAATATGTGACTTCTCGTGTTTTGTCACATTGTTTCTTTTGTGACTTGTAACAATAGGTCACCTAATTCATTTTTTGATCACTGGCAAGTGGTCACATGGCATCTAATATGACGACAGACAAGTTGTCACAACGTTCAATTTGGGAAGCTTTATAAATTGTCACTTTGTTGAAAATATGACGTATAACAAATCGTCATATTGTATAATTAGTTATGCCAAAAAAATCATCACAATTGATAATACGTGTGAATGATTTCATGACAATGATCCTAATAAATATAATACTCTGCATTAGAATACAAAAGCTTCATATCATAGATGAATAATATCCAAAATAGCATATCCAAGTTAAGTATTTGCTTCATAGTATATCCAAGGTTATAAACATGCTTAATATCCAAAATTTCATAATGTAAACATGTAAATCTCATCTTAGGTTGTTGCCGAAGGCATCAAAGCTGCACGCAACATTGACATCAACTGTGCATTATCTAGCCCACCGTTGTTGGATGCCTCCAGAGCTGCCACCAAATTAGCCCTCAAATTTGAATAATCTTCCTGCACACTTTGCATATTTGTGGCAAGCATCTGTACTGTATCTTGTAACTTGCTAAGCTCAGAATTAGAAGCTCCAGAAAAAGTAGTAGTTGATATATTGGCTTCCATTCGAGGAAAAGCACCAAGATCACGAACTGTCCTACCTTTCACTCCAAGTACATCACCCATGATCTTGAACTCAGCCTCAATTGGAACTCGTATTGAATCAGCCTCAATATCCTCATCAGCCTCCTCAATCATCTTGGCCCTTAGTTCATCTCACATTTGTTTCATTTTTTCTTATAGACAAACCAACAAATTAAACTTGCATATGACCATATGAGATGCCATTAGTAACTGTGTGTAAGAAGAAGTAATCAACCAACACCAATCTAAAAAGAAATATTACATAGTGTTTTCTAAATATGTAAGAGGATCCACGATTTCTATCAATTTCGGTGCAATACTAATATAAATCATTACATGCTTTTCTTGGGCATCCTCACTAATCCAATTATGCTCTTTGTCTTTATGTAGCCTTTCCCCATTATCAATGAATGATAAAGGTTTCCCCTCCTATAAATTAGAAATAAAAAAACTGATTAAGATCAATTGGAAAATATTTAAAGTAGCTATGTAACTTTATATTACTTTAACAGCCTGCTGAGCATGCTGGACAAATGAGCATGCACCTCCTCTGTGGTTTGCTTTCTTCTTTTTACGGTTATCAGAATTTTTCTTCGACTTCTCCTGCAATAAAAAAATACATGAATTGACTATTACAATAACAAATACACTGTTACTTAAAAAATAAAAAATAAAACAGTAAAACAATTATGGAATACATACCACAAAAGTGGGTTCAGTGTACATTTTATCACAAAGCCAATGCCAATGCTCCACAGGCCCCCCATTTTATCAAGTTAGTGGTTTCCCATCATTGGCTTCTATGAGGTCATGGAGCCGTTTCCCATAAGATCTTCCTCGTCGCTTCGTGCCAGAAGACATAGAAGTAGCCTCTGCAAACCCAAAATCAAAAACAGAACATCAGTATAAAATAAAACAAACCATCCAGTCTATTGGTGCGCAGTTACACAAGTTGACATTGACGCATTTTATATAATTACTCTCAGTATTACTTAATGAGTAAAGCCACAACTGTAGAGTTTGTATAGGAAAAATACACCTTTATTTAGTCCCACATTGGAAGGGAGTTGTTTCCTTTCATGGTTTATAAGCACCAACACTATAGAGATACTTAATAGGGTATGAGCCTAGTGGAGGGAAAGTTGGGCCTCATCTTGGTTTGGGGCGTGGATATATAATTGGGTGATTGTCAAAAGATGGGCCTTGGGCCTTGGAGGCTCCTGGGCTCTGTTGATTTAATTAATATTTATTTTTAGTAACTGTTGGATGAAGAGGTATCATACATCTTTATATTGACAATTCGTCCGAACCAGAAAATATACAATTTGGAATAGCATTGTCATCTATCTAAGTCGGTATTCTGTAATTTACCACAAAAAAAAAGGGTATAGCGGTTTTTTCAATTTGAAAAAAAAATAGAATAGCCGGGCTGCTGGGTTTCCAATAATTTTTTAATAAAAAAAATAGTAGAGCCGGATGGTACTACGGTTTTTTGAAAAAAAAAAAGTATAGCCGCGCGGCCATACTGGTTTGACACGTGGCGCACTAGGCTGGTCCTTCCTTTGTTTTAAATAGTACAGCCGCACGGCTATACTCGTTTTCCCTTCTTCTTTCTTTTTTTTTTCCCCGAAAAAGGGTATAGCCGGTCAGCTATACGTTTAAAATATTGTATCTAAAGAGTATAGCCGCACGGCTATACTGTTAAAATTTCTTTTTATAGAGTATAGCCGTGCGGCTGTACGGTTAAAATTCTCTACAGTAAAGACACTAATTTTATATTTTTAAAAATATTTATTATAATCTATGCTGGCAAATATTTGCCAGATTAGACATCTCCTGACGAATTTTATTTGTACCGATGAATTGTCGTCTGGATAGGTCTAATCCGGCAAATTTTCACCGAGATAGATATGTGCCGATGGAATTTCATCGGGAAAGGTTTTTAAAAAAAATAAATTTAAACTTAGTATCTTTAAGTGAATAAAATTTTGTTTTTAGTAATTAAATAATATCTTAGCCTAATTTAATTACTTTCATTAGTAATTATGTTTTATTTATTATTTCTTTTGTGAATAATTAGTATTAAATATTTTAGTTAACTTCATAAATTATATTACTCGATAAATAGTAATTAATTTTTTATAATTTTTTTCTTTAATAAAATATTTATGGTTAATATCAGTTTGGTACTCTAAAGATGAACTCTTAAGGCATGTTTGTCCCCAGGTTTTCAATTTTAACAATGACGTAACTTCACATTTAAGAAACCCCTGCTTTGAAGAGGGTAAGATGAAAATGGAGACATGGTAGTAGCTAGGAGAACAAAAACATGTATCACTGCTACAAAGACTGGAACATTACTGGATCAGACAGTAGAGGAAGATCATATATTAACCCTAATCCATGACTTAGAGCCACCCCATACCAGTCTTTACTGCACAAGAAAGAACTTACAAATGCCACAAACAATAGATTGACTTGCTGCTCCTGATGTATGTTTAGGAAATCTGAACCAATATTAGTTTGTTTCAGTTCGAGCCAGTGCCTCAGGAAATAAATCTATGTTAATATCTTGTACCGTGGTTTGTAAAGTTATATGGTTCTTACTTGTACTCCATTGTAGTTTTTCGTGCATAATACTACATCTATCATGTTCCAAGTTGGTCTTCTATATTTATGGATGTTATGAATTGAAGATTTTTGAAAAGCATGTAATCGTTTAAGCAGTTAACGTGATTAAATCACTACTACAAAATAGTGAATCCACGACACCAAAAAGACGATGGTTCAACTTAAAACCATCGTTGTGTTTTAAAAGACGACGGTTTTACAAAACCGTCATGGTATATCATCTTATACACCACTAAAATCGATTTGCCTTGTTTGGATTTTTAAAACACTCTAAGGTTGTTTCATTTTTAAAACTCGACACTTGTGAACATAAAGGTCATCTTTTAAAACACGCTAAGCTGCTTAAGCGAGTTCTCTCTCGACCTAAATTTTTCAAATTTCTCCATAGCTCGAAAACATTCCCCCTCTCAACTCTCTATCTCTCCCTCCCTCAACTCTCACCCTCGACCTAATTAAGTGGTCGCTTAATTTCTGCTCGTCATCTTCACAGAGCTCGCCGTCGTCACGCATCGGACAGAGACTCCTCTATTGAAATCAACAACCCAACTTTGTCGTCACGCGACCCCCAAGTCTCTCACTCTCCTCATCCTCTCCTCTATCTCTCTCTTCAGATTGAAGTCAGGGGTGAGAGAGATTCCCCTATGTCTTCTTCACTTTGAGTTTCTTGAGGTTCGTATCTCTATCCTCATGTTCTTACTTTAATCTTTTATTGATGAACTGGTATAATACGTATATCTTTTGTGTTTTATTGAAAATATTGTAAAAAAAATACTTGTATTAAACAGGAAAATACTTACATACATGTTCAATACGAGTATTTAACTTTTGCTGTACTATTTCTTTAAAAAAATTGAAAAACCGAGTGCAGCCGGCCGGCTATACTATTTCTTTTTGAAAAAATTGAAAAAATAGCATATAGCCGATCGGCTCTACTATTTCTTTGGCAAAATTTTTATAAAAAAAAACCGAGTATAGCCGCACGGCTATACTATTTCTTTTTTTAAAAATAAAATAAAAACAAGGCTATTTCTTTTTTTTTAAAAATTGAAAATACAGAGTATAGCAGCATAGGTGTACTATTTAATTATAAAAAAATAGAAAAATGACCCTCCTAGTTGCATTAGTGTAACCTTTATAGATATTATTTGGTTTAGGCGTGTGGCTATATATTTGAAATTTTTTTGGCAAATTACAACTTAAAAGTTTGGCCACTATATAACATTTTAATATAATTTATTTAAAATGTTTCATATATATTATTTGTATTAAATTATATGTGATAATTATGTGTACATACGTGTATCTTTTGTGTATTATTGAAAATATTGTAAACAATACGTGCATTAATTAAAAAAATATGTACATACACGTTCAAAACGAGTATTTAACATTTGCTATACTATTTCTTAAAAAAAATAGAAAAACCGAGTATAGCCGAGCGGCGATACTATCTCTTTATAAAAAAAAAATTAAAAAAACAGAGTATAGCCGGGCAGTGCTACTATTTCTTTAAAAAATTGGAAGAAACCGAGTCTAGCCGATCGGATATACTATTTCTTTTTTTAAAAATTAAAAAAAGCGTGCGGCTATACGATTTCTTTTTAAAATGTTTTTTTTGAAAAAATAGATTATTGTCACATGGCTGTACTATTTAATAAAAAAAATTTAAGAAAAATGGCCCTCCTAGTTGAATGAGTGTAACTTCTATAGATATTATTTGGTGTAGTCGGGCGGCTATACAAATAAAATACGTATGTGTTTGATTCGAAATTTTTTTGGCAAATTACAACTTAAAGTTCGGCCACTATATAATATTTTAATATAATTTATTTAATTCATGTATAATATTTGTATTAAATAATATGTGAGAATTATGGGTATAATATGTGAATCTTTTCTGTATTATTGAAAATATTGTAAAAAAAAATTACATGTATTAAACAGAAAATATGCACATACATGTTTAATACGAGTATTTAACGTTTGCTATACTATTTCTTTTTTTATAAAAAAAAAACCGATTAAAGCGGAACGGCTATACTAATTCTTTATAATAAAAAAATTAAAAACCGAGTGTAGTCATTAATTTAAATAGTGGAAGAAATTGGCGGGGGAGGCCACTGGTTCACAAGGTTCTTCACTCAAAAAGTTGGACAATGTGGTGAACCATGTGCTTCTAAGAAAAAGCTAAGCTCAGCTAAGCTAGATGTGTTCTCTTTTTCTTTCATTCAAATGTAAGTCTTAAATACGCATTGTATGACATCAGAAACAGGAAAAATAAATAAATAAATGAAGAGTGCTTCACGCATTTGTATATGTTCTCCTTTTGGTATTTGGACGTGAACAAGAATCTGAGATTTGTTCTTGGCTCATTTGTATTTGTGACTAGTGTGAGTGATTGGATGTATTTCGGGTTTGGGTTGAGAGAGTTGATCTCTGTAATCTCCTGTTGTGGTGAGAACTTGATCAAATATACCCACCGGCCATTTCAGAGATGAAGTAAAGTGTTGTGGTATTTCAGAGATGAGAAACCCATCAAAAAGATCATTCAACTTAAATGTGGTGCCCAGATATGTTGTCAAATTTGATTTGCATTAATTAAATGCATTATGCATGCCATCCCAAAGGGTCATATGGTGATGACTCAAATATCTATATAATTTGGCTGGTAACTGGTAAGATGAACATGACAGCAAAACAATGCTCTGTTTTCTGAATATTGATGTATCTTGTTTGTTAATAGCAAGGTTCATACTGTTTTTACTCTGTGGCATGCAACAAAACAAACGCTTTCTTATGTTTGATAGCCTTGGTGCAGTTTTTTGGTTTATTTTTTCTGCAATTTGTTTGAAGCAGCACCAGCATCAGCATGCATAAGTTTATCGATCCCTCCCTCCCATTCCCATATGAAAGATGAATTGATGGTCTTGCTTCTGCAGGCCCGGGCCCCAAAACAAAAGGAACCCATCAAAGAATTCTACTGAGAAAGTGCTTGAGAGAACAAACAAACTGAACGCTAACCCTTTGCCATGAGTAACAATAAAATGCTCTCTATTATCACCACCTCCTGCTAGCTACTACTACCTAATCTTGTTTCGCGCACGTTTATAATTTAAACAAAAAGAGTACCGTATTGTGTATGAGTGAAGAAGAAGAGGAAGCAAAACAGAGCAAAATGCAAGTCACAGTCTCTCTCCTCTTCCAAATTCTAAAAATAATATCAAAACGTGGTCGGCAGGATTCGAACCTGCGCGGGCAAAGCCCACATGATTTCTAGTCATGCCCGATAACCACTCCGGCACGACCACTTGATGCTAATTGTTCTACAACTTTTTTTATATACTTCCTCTATTAGATTTTAATGCCGAAAGTCAGTGTCCCTATTTGTGGGCTGATCAAATAACATGGGCCTAGATACCCAGAAAATGAATTATCATTGTCCATCAATAAGGGCCTTATATAAGCGAATATCTCTTAATCTCATGCCCTTATAACCCTAATTCCTCTTTTCTTCTTCTTCTTCTTCTTTATCAAATCCAATCCAACCGCCGTTCTCTCTCCCTCCCTCTTTCTCGACTCCGTCTCTGACTCTCGCTCTCTCTCCTCCGTCTCATAAAAAACCCTAGCCTCTCTACTCCCACGAAATCGACCACGCAATGGTAGTATCTTGCTCTTCATCTTTGTTTTCAGCTTAGAGAGCATGGTTGATTGATTGTGTTTGTCATTTGTTTGTTTATTAATTTGTTTGTGTATGAATGTAATTGCAGACAGGAGAGGCAGTGAACGCAAAAGCGTACCCTTTGGCCGATGCGCAGCTGACGATCACAATACTCGACCTGGTTCAACAGGCAGCTAACTACAAGCAGCTTAAAAAGGGTGCAAATGAAGGTACGTTAAATGCTCAAATTTCAATACCATGGCTGCCTGCTTCTGTTTTTATCTGTTTATATAGATTTTAACATTTGTTTTATGGGCTTTGTTTTTCAGCGACTAAGACCCTGAACAGGGGTATTTCTGAGTTCGTAGTGATGGCGTGTGACACTGAGCCGATTGAGATTCTTCTTCACCTTCCCCTGTTGGCTGAAGATAAGGTACTATTCATTATTCCTGTTACATATCTATGCCACTGAAGTTTTAGTGTCATAAATGCGTTGATTCTTTGATTGCAACATGGGTTTTTGTTTTCTTTCTATTGGATGATGTGAGAGTGTTGTGTTCTTTTTCTCATATGAGGATAGTTCAATAAATTCAACTATTGCTGCTTTTCACAAAGACATGCTGAAGTTCTATTTTTATTTGCTCACCTTTTGTGGATTAAATGTTTCCTTTTGGGCGTATTGTTTGTCCTATTATGATTCGTTCTCGTCTGTTAAGAGCTACTTACTGTAGTTTCCAAGTGTTTGATGTTTTACACGCAAAAATGAATTGAGGGAGAAATATTACCCCCTTGGTTGTGTTTGACTGCATTCTTGTTTTGTGTTATATTGAGGCACTGGTTGTGTTATATTTGACCCAAACCAGACCCGTTAGGTATTTACCCTAATTGGTAGGATTGTGGTCTATGGCTGGACATAGATGCACCTAATCCCCTATTTGAAGGTTAGCCCTTGTGCATCCCATTTGGCGCAAGCATTTCAGTAAGCAAGGCTTATTGGTTGCAGACATTAAAGACCATGCCCAAGATAGTATTTTATGTTTATTTCTTCATGATTTTTTAGTTTATTATATTGAAGCATCAAAATCCTTTCTTTTTAGTTTGATGATTCTCCTAGTGATTTAAATCAATTTAAAGCACTTTACAAATGTTCCATTTGAATTTGGCAGAATGTTCCCTACGTTTTTGTCCCTTCGAAGCAAGCACTTGGCCGAGCCTGTGGTGTCACAAGACCTGTCATTGCGTGTTCTGTGACTTCCAATGAGGGAAGTCAATTGAAGTCACAAATACAACAGCTCAAGGTACTCTTCGTTTTAGGTTTCCTTAATGCTTGGATTTGGTCCTACATACTGAACATTTTATGCGTGAACTGCAGGATGCCATTGAGAAACTCCTTATCTAAGCTATCTTGGAATGCATATTCGGTGTGATGTGCCTCTTCGGACTGTAATTGTGGGAGCCTTCAGAGGCGTTGACTAGGAAATGCATTTGTATTAAATTTTCTGTTTTTCTGAACTTCGAGGCAGCTTGACTCTGAAGTATATTTGCATGGATCGAGATTAGTGTTATGTAACAACTTGCGTATTGTGATTGTCCTATTTTCTGTTGCCTTTTCGTTGTTGGCTTTAAACCCTGATGGGAAAATCAAATTATGGGTATTATGTCATGTTTTAAGGCATCCGCATCTATTATCTCACAACATGTTGATGTCGCATTGTCATTAAATAGAGGTGATCAAAATAAATAACTATGACCTGAAGCAACCTTGTAAACCTGTCATCTCTCACACTTATTAATCTTTAGCACCTGCACGCATTACCAGCTACAAGATTTTACTTCTAAATGAAACCAGGGCCGAAAATTCGAAGACGTAACTTCATAACATGACTTCTTAGGGTCGGGTTGTGCTCGGGGTTCATAGTGTAATTTTCTCTCTTAGCAAAAACATGTAGACTAGTCATGCATCTCAATTGGCTCTAACCACAGTTTCATATCAGCAACGAAAAGCAGTTCCAAAATGTGGAGTGTAAGGAATCTCATTTACCGCCCATGCTAGGAATTAGATGAGAAAATGTACAGATCATAGTACTACTTCAATTGACAAGGCTCCTATCAATAAATAAATAAATTGACAAGGAGAATTCCCATGCTGGTTCGAATGGATCAAAGTGGCATTTTGCCCCGAGCTCTTAGAAGCCATTTCTTCTTTCAATTGGCAGCCTCCTCCTCAGCTGCCTTCTCAAGCCTCAATATGGGCGCATAGTGATCTCGATGAGCCTGCATACACTTCTTCAAGGCCGCGGTTACCTCAAAGCACTTTTCAGCAACATCCTCCTCGTTCATCTCAGACTCTGCAGCGCACTTTTCCCAAGCTATGAAACTCTCCCTGCACCCACCAGCTTTCATGAACAAGCAAAAGCCACATTCTCCCTCCTCTTGCTCTTCTTCTTTTTCCAATGCGCCTTCATCTTCCTGATGTTTCTCTTCTTCTATAGTTTTGGTATCCAATTGGTGATCTACGCTATGTTTTGGAGTTTGGTCTTCGGGGGTTTTAGAATCTGAATTGGAGATTTTGGGATTTGATGAATCTGGTGGTGAGTCAGCCTTATGAGAATCAGGGGGATTCGTTGAGTCGGATGATGGCGAGTCAGGACTTGTATCGGAGGACCAAATAGCCCCCATGGCTGCTAAAAAACCCTCTAGATGTAAATTCAGCAACATGATCAAAATTTAATGTCAATTATATTACCTCCGTTACTAAATACAGAATTGCACATTTAGCACCACAGCAAACTACAATAATGAAAATACCCCAAGTCTAAAACTAATTAAATTGCATTTGTTTTAAAAAATAAAAACATAGTGGTGATTAAGATGAGACACGTAGTCAACCTACATGCAACATTGCAGCAATTTAAAAACGAAAAACAATCAAATTTGAAAGATTACCAAAGAATTTTTCAGTCTGTTGTTCACTTAATATTTTGCTCATCTATATTCCTTTGAACAGAAGAAACCAAATTAGAACAAGAATAATTTTAAAGGAGTTTAAAAGAGTGAAAAGAAAGTAAGGGACGACAAGTACTGACGCAAACAGAACATTAGAAACCCTTATAGCAGAGTGTTGACACTACTTGAGAATGAAATGTTTCACTAATCACAGGGTATTAAGAATTAAAAAAATCACAACCCACCATTCAAAAGCAAATAAAGAGATGTAATATCTAAAATAAACATAAGATATGTGTTTTTTTTAATCTGAAAACACAACGCAAATGACTGAAAGTAGAACACAATCTATCATACCTTTCTGTAATTGTTCAGGACAGAATAAATATGATATAGGTTGTGAGATTCACAGATATTCTTAACTGTTATTTAAATTGCATCACACCTTTATATGATTACTTCACTTCGCATCATAGAACTTTCTACTTCTTAGACTAGAGAAATAAAACCAAGTTTCTAGTTTTTTTTTTCTTAAATATCTTAAATGACTGACTGCAATTACTTGGTGGGGAAATTCACATGAATGTGATGGGTAAGAGAAAACGGTAGCTTCTTCAAGCACAGAAAAATTCAATGTCAATGTCAATGTCAATTCAATTGCAGACATACAAAGAAACAAAATAAACCCAAAGAAAACAAAAACAACATTAAACAGCGATCAATGAACCAAAAACAAATTTTAATTCAATTCCAGTGACAGAGAACACAGAAGAAAACAGAAGAGTACCTAACAGCAGGAAGCTCTTTTACCCGGTGGGGTTGGGGGCTGACTTCGGCGGCACGGTACGGCAGGTAAGGAAAGCGGTGATGGGTTTGGTAATTAGAGAGAGACCAAAGATAAAACAGCCAGAGCCTTTGGAGGAGGGAAATAAACTTGGAATTTTGACAAAAATCGGAATTTCTAAGATGTATTCAATTAGGATTCTAGAGGGTTTAAATTTTTTTAAAAAATCCGGGTGTATTCAATTTGGATTTATACAAACTTTAAAAGAGGTTTTACAAGTCTGGGCGTATTCAATTCAGATTTGTATGAACTTTTAAAAAGTTCATACAAATATGAGCGTATTCAGTTAGGATTATAAAAAAGTTGAATAAAATCTAGGCGTATTCAAAAAGTCATATATTTGAAAGGATTACATTAAGTGGTAAATTTTGGTAGGTTTTAAGGTGAGAGCTATAATAAACAAAAACTATAATAAATCCAAATTGAATACACCTTGATTCTGGTGAAACTGTGGATGATTTTATGAGGACTTATTTTGGGTATAGACGTGACTTTCTAGATGTTGTTGCAATTGTGCTAGTTGGGTATTCAGTGGTCTTTTGTTTCATCTTTGCCTTAGGAATCAAAACAGTGAACTACCAGAAGAGATGAAATTAACATCATACACGTACTTTTAAAGAAAAAATATGATATGCAAGTTCCATTTTTTCTACTTTTGATCTCTGACTTGACTTCCATGTATAAAATTGGTAGCATTACACATCACATAGAATAGAATGTTCAAAAGAATACATCATAGTTTGAGCTGGTGACTATGGCACCAAAGTAATGTATACTATACGTCAACTTAAAAAAGATGTCACCTGAAAAAAATATAGAAAATTCCAAAATTTAGAACCCCTCCAGTGGAACAATGCCAAAGCAATGGCTGCCTCATGTGGAAAACATATATAAAGTCGCATTCTAGTTATTGACTCTAGTAGTCTGGAAGAAGAACACCCAAAGAAAAAAGTTCAGCTACTTCTCCAAATTTATATATAAAGAAAAAGAGGCAACATGTCATGACTAAGTTCTATTATCGAGCTTGTACTGCAACCATTTCCAACATTGTTACCTGAAACAATAGGAATAATTACATCATGTATATAGTGTTTCTAGATAATGCAGTTTTTGTTTCAACCAACATTTTTGAAATCAAGTATATAGTGTTTTGACATGAACCAATTCTCGTGTTGAGAAAAAAAAAAACATAGAAATTTAGAAATTCTGCGTGGGAAAAAACATGGAATTTGGAAGTCATAAATCTCAACTTTAAATTATATCTAAAAGTTGTCATTTCTAAAATTCTAAGAGAGATTGAGTTTTTAAAAAAGATAACTTTACAAATAAAGGTTAAATTATGTATTTTAAATCCCTCACCCAAACAAGAAACTTTACAAATTTTAGAATATTAATTTCCGTCAATTTAAATTCTATTATTTATGAATTCCTTTGTACTTTTAAATTTCCTTATCCAAACGCACTGTTAAGAAATTTTTTCTATTTTTTGGGTTTTTAGTGTAATGGGGCTTGAAGGCATGGCCCAACAACTCATTTTGGGTTTGCCTTACTATGCATCTTTTTTTCTTTTTCTTTTTTTCTATTGACAAGGGGTTGAAGGCCGTAGTTACTACGCATCTTTATAGCTCATTTGGAAGTGATTTTGGTCCCATAATCACTTATGGGAAGAAGCACTTTCCACTTGTTTCTCACTTTAAGTGATTTTAAGCGCTTATGGGGAGAAGCACCTCCCTGTGATTCTCCATAGAAGTGATTATTGGGTTATTCATTATCACTATCAAATGAGCCCTTAGGGCCAGTTTGGGATTGCTGTCACTTTTAAAAAAAGTTTCTTATGTTGTGCTTTGAAAATAATTAGCTATAAAGTAAAGGAGCTCCATGTCTTGTAAACAATATTTTTAAAGTGTTGTATGACAAAAAGCAGTGTCAAAATCGTTTGGTAAATTTTAATACAAAATTGTTGTAACTGTGAATAATGACTCAACTAGACATGATGTTGAAAGTGGTGGTGGTTGTGATAGTGGTAGTGGTAGGGATGGCAGTTGTGGAGGTGGAGGGGGAGGCGGTGGTGGTGGAGGATGAAAAGGAGGTGGTGGTTGCAGGGGTAGCATGATGGTGGTGGCGTTGGTAGAGGTGGTGGTGGAGGTTAAGGAGGAGGTGGTTGTGGCAGTGGTGGAGTGGTGGTGGTGGTGGTGTTAGTTGTGGAGGTGATGGTGGAGGTAGAGGTGGTGCAGATGGAGGAAGAGGTGGTAGTTGTGGTGGTGATGGTGGTGGAAGAGCAGGAGAAGGATGTGGCAATGGTGGTGGTGGCAATGTTGGTAGTGGAGGAGGCGGTGGGGGTTGTGGTGGTGGTGGTAGTGGTAGTGGTAGTGGTAGTGGCAATGGTGGTGGTGGAGGTGGAGGTGGAGGTGGTGTCATTTTTAAAAATTAATGATGGTATTTTGGGAATTTAAAAATTTTCATTAAAGGCTCATTTATGCTCATTTTGAAAACAGCTTTGAAAAACAACCCAAAGTTTGCTTTTAAATGGTATTGTGAAAAGGCCTTTGCTTTTACCAAACACCTTACCACAACCACCATCCTCACCACCACCTCTTTCACCACCACCTTCACCTCCATCTCTTTCACCACCACCACTACCACTATATGATTAGCGCATAACGCTTTCAACATCATGTCTATTTTAGTCATTATTCACTTTTTTTTTTTTTGGTCTGAACCACGAGTTGGTCCTGGATGGGCCCCAACTATGGGTGGCACCTTTAAGCCTTAACCACAACCCAAACTAATCCCCGCTCACATCGGGTAACCACAGCTAATTATTTTTAAAGCACAGCAAAAGCAATTTTTTTAAAAAATGACAGCAATCCTAAATTGGCCCTTAGTCTTTCAAGCAGTTTGACCAAAAAAAAAAATTATATATGCATCTTTATTTTTTAGCCTAGTTAGCAATTTTGTATTATACACGTATGTACGTAAGTATTTTTTGTACACGTCTCAAAGACTTCGTAAAATACGCTTTTTAAAAAATCAAACATACAATACACATGTATACATATTCTTCACGTTCAATAAACATACTTTTTACAAAAATTTCAATAATACGGACAAAATTCACATATTTATCATGGGTACTGATTTTCCCACTCCCTTTTTATCCACTTACACTCTATTTTTTTAAAATTGTATGTTCTCACTCCTACTTTGTTCACTTACACTCCCTTCTATCTTATAGTAAAAAGTATTAAAAAACAAAAGGGAGTGTAGTGGATAAAAGGGGAGTGAGAAAATCACCACCCTTCATTATACATATATTTATTTACATGTTATTGAATAAATATAATATAAATTAAATTATTATCTAATGGCCAAATTTTTCATTGTATTTGTTAAAAACTTTACCGAATAACACACGTGATATTGACACCAAAAATAATATATGAAGATCAGATTTTTGTAAGCAAGGCAAGCATTAATTATTTACTTTTTATATTTAAAATTTAGGGATATAATTAGAAAATTTTAAACAAAATTGTTTCAATTCTTGCACCAACCAAATACAGAAAATGAAATAAAATGATAGTTACTGATCATTCAATTTTGATAATGTCCTTATCCAGTTTTGTCCTTTCCTTTTTTATTTGCTCTTTTGATTATGTTGTTAATATATCTCAAGCATAATTTGAAACAATTTACTTTTCTTGTATTATTATGTGACAAAAATAAATAAGAAGTAAATCAGGAAAGTAAATCTTATGTATTATTTGTGATCCTATGTAAACTTGTCTTGGACTCCAAGACTTAAGCATGATTTGTAATCCTATGTACTTATAAAGATTTGCCAAATCTCTTGTTAGAATTCTTGTGCAACAAGCAGCACAGATTTGACTTAACATCTCATTCTCATTAGTTTTTCACGTACAAGGTGAATATGCTGCGATAATTCTTTTGAAAATAAGCAATAGAAACATGATGCAGCAGATTTGCTGGAAAAGAAAAAAAGAAAAATATATATATATATTTAAAAGAAAAAAAGAATAAAGAAAAACAGGTGGTGTGTGAGGAATTGAGGAAAGAGAGAGAATTGAAGATGCTAAGCTGAGTGTTAGGTGAGGTATTTTCCAGATCCAGTGTCCACCATTGTCCTTGTTTTATTTCAGTTACGCAGTTTGGTTTGGTAAGACAAGGGGCTGTCTTGAATTTACAAGAATACCCTTACAAGCATATTCAAATCGAATGTGCGTCAAAAGATGCTTGCCCGTCCATCTTCCAGTCAATTTTCCGTCCCGCGAGGATCTAGCATTCATCAAAATTTCGCTCCCTTTTCTCACTTTCATATATTGGCCCAAAATATCTTCTTAAAATGTTCTCTCTCTTTTTTTTTTTTTTTTTTTTTTAATACAAGCAATAGTTTAAACTACAACGGATACAACTGGTCTCACACACACACTATCACATTATCATGGGGTTTGAACTTGGGACAACTGGTTTGTAAATTCAATGGAGACTCAAAGCTAAATTTTGAACCTAAAACCTATTCCGATATAAAAAAAAATATCACTAAATAAAAAAAAATTGAGTTTTTAAATAACAAGTTTAGATAAAACAAGGTTTACCAATATATTACATCGGTCAAAGACTAAACAAACAATAATACAAAAGAACTTACAAAGAAGATCATTGACGGATCTTAAAACCAAAACAATAATCATGCTTTTATATCTACGATTCTAAAAGGTAGTATTCCTCTAAAAAACCCTTTTACTCCCAATATTTCCACATATTGCCTTTTTTTTTTTATTATAAATTTTATACAGAATATTTCCACATATTGCTATAAGAATAGTGAGATTCCGCTAATTCATATAATTAATTTAGATGGATAGTATTGGCTGTTTTCGGTGCTATCTTATATACACTCTTATAGTGCTTATTATTTTAATAAAGCATCTATTCTAACAACAACAAAAAAACATTTATTACTTGGAACATAAGGGTTAGGGTTAGTATTGAATTGCATTGGGGAAATCAGTGAATGAAAATAGTTGGGGCAAATCAGTGAATTTAAAAAATATAGGTGATGTGGGTATGTCGTAATAAAATGGGAAAAGAAGGGGCACTTGGAAACAAGGGAAGAAAGGGCAGACAGAGCAGGAGGATTTGGTTTTGGTTGGTAGTATCGCCAATGGCCGGGCCCGTTTGCACTCTATAAAACCCGTCATTTGAAGACCCGTTACCAGACACCAGACACCAGACGCAGCAGCTCTTTTCTACTTTACACCGAACTCAATACCCACCAAATTCTCTCTCTCTCTCTCTTCTCTCTTCTCTCTCACTCAATTCAACTCCATGGATTCAGACTACGGCATTCCCAGAGAGCTCTCTGATGTTCAGAAACTCCGATCCCAATATCAACCAGAGCTTCCTCCTTGTCTGCAGGTCCCTCTCTTTACTCTTTGCTTTTTTTTTTTTCTCCTTTTTTTATATTTATTTATTGGTTCCGTCGTTTGAGTTGTTTCTCAGTACTTTCATTCTTTTTCGTATTTTTACTTGTCTAGTTGCAGATCCAGTTATGATTAGATCTAACTGAGTATTAGTACACTGAAGTAGAAGTTTGGTGGATGGAACTCCCTATGATTGAATTGGGTGAATTGAATATTTATTTTGTTACTGAAGTGGTCTGCTTGTTGCTTTGCCTAGTCGTTAACTGTTGCAGATTTTCTATTTGAAGGTTGGAATTTATAGTGATATGATCTTAGAGTTTATATCAAATCGATAGTCTTAGATATGAAGTATGAACTAAACATGAAAGGGGACGGGTTTATGGCTTTTAACATACTAGTCAAGTCTAAACTCGGGAACTAGAGATATATGTTTGACTTGGTCTCTGATTGCTGTGCAATCAATAAGAACAGATATTTAAGTGTATTTGATATGCAATCTCTGATTGACTAGAGGAGTTTTCCGTTTTCTCGACATAATTGTTTTGATTTTTAGGATTTATCAACTATATTTAAATGGGGTGAATCTTTTACTCCCGGCGGTTGAAATTTTTACTGAGTTCATGTTTATACATTGTCATTTCGCAGGGAGCTACTGTAAGGGTTGAATTTGGTGATACAACCACATCTCTAGATCCCACAGATGCCCACACCATTGGCCGCTACTTTCCACACACTTATGGTCAGCCTCTGGCTCACTTTCTCAGGGCAACTGCAAAAGTCCCTGGTGCTCAGGTTATTACTGAGCATCCACCTTTTAGGTATGTGCATATGTTGCATTTTAACCAGTTGTATAATAAAGTATTTTCTTGAATTGTAATGGCACCAGTTAAATAATTTGTTTGCTGTTGTACTGCCAATTCTAAATCTTATCCATGATTTCCAGCAATTTCCATCTTTACTTTTCGTTGTGTGAATTTAGTGTCTGCATGCATATCTCTTTCTTATCTCTCTCTCTCTCTCTCTCTCTCTCTATTTTTCTTTTCTTGCTCTCTGAGTTATCTGCCTATTATATTCCATAATGTATTAGTATTGGTTGTTTGGTGCATTGTGGTGTTTTAGTTATATCTTTGGCTTGAATGGATCTAAACATTTTAAGTATTTAAATTCTTTTCTTTGAACAGGGTGGGAGTTGTCTTTTGTGGGAGACAATCTCCTGGAGGACACAATGTCATATGGGGTCTCCTCAACGCTCTTCAAGTTCACAACCCCAAAAGTACCTTACTTGGGTTTTTGGGTACGCTCTGTTCTTTTCTTTGGGTCTTTGTATCTATATTCTGTTGTTTGCATTGGTTTATTGCCTTGTGTATGTGTGTAAAATGATTTCATTGGTTGATGTGGAGTTTTATGGAATCATGTATATGTCACTCATCACGGAAGTTGACATTACTTATGAAGACAATTTTATTTGTTAACAGGTGGTTCTGAAGGTTTATTTGCACAAAAAACTCTTGAGATAACAGATGAAATTCTTGCAACCTACAAAAATCAAGGTATGTAGTGATACGAAGATAATTTCCTGTGTGAGGATATCATTTTTTAATGTTAAAACTTATGAGCTGTGATATGATTGCGCTTGACCAGGCGGTTATGATTTGCTGGGAAGGACAAAAGATCAAATTAGAACAGTTGAGCAAGTCAATGCCACGCTAATCGCATGCAAGGATTTGAAATTGGATGGTCTTGTCATTATTGGAGGTAAGGTTGATACTTTAATATTTTGGTAGTTGGTGTATATACTTTTAAATCGCATAAATTAAATTCTTAAGTTTTCTTTTCGTGAAGGTGTGACATCAAATACCGATGCTGCCCAGCTTGCAGAGACATTTGCTGAAGCAAAATGCCAGACAAAGGTAATTTGCATTCTTATTGTTTACTAAATTACATTTTATATTTGCAATGTGGTTTAAGTTTTAGGCTTCTAATGTAGTTTTCTATCTTGCACCTTGTGTAACTTAACTGGCTATATGCATGTGCGGCCAGAATTTTGATCGCATCTTTCAATTTTTGTGCAGGTGGTTGGGGTTCCTGTCACTTTGAATGGAGATCTTAAAAACCAGTTTGTGGAAGCTAATGTTGGCTTTGATACAATCTGTAAGGTATGAGTCAAATGATTCCGACATTTGATCTGTAAGAGGGAGGCACTCTCTTGAGAAATCAGGAAGCTTTACTAACTTCCTTTTATTATCATCTTTCTTTTCCCTTTTTGGTGGGTTTTCTCAAGTTCCTTCAAAAGTGAATGTCCTTTGTTTAGCATCATACTCTATGTTTGTTTGCTCAGTATAACTCAAAGCATGAGAGTATGTCAGGGCACATATTTGCATAACACTGGGAAAGACTGGTTGATTGCTTGGCGCTAGTCACAGACTAAGCATCTTTTCTTGTTTGGATTTTGATAAAACTAGTTTATATGGTGCACAGTTACAAGAATAATCTTGAAATGAGTTTTCTTCTTTTTTCTTTACTCAGGTCAATTCCCAGCTAATCAGCAATGTCTGCACTGATGCTCTTTCTGCAGAGAAGGTAATGTACTGATTTGACATAATTTGCTTCTCCTAAGTGAACTCGTCATTTCAGTCTCTGTTATGTTCTTTCAAGTGGTGGTATGCCATGTTGATCTTTGTACACCACAACCTTTCTTTATGGTGATCACATTATCCCATAGGAAGTATGAATAACTTCTGTAACTCTCTGTTTTTCCAGTATTATTATTTTATTCGACTCATGGGCCGGAAGGCGTCACATGTTGCGTTGGAGTGCACCCTCCAATCCCACCCAAACTTGGTTAGCATTCTTTGTCTGGGATTGATCTAATCTAAAATCTCATTTTACCTCCGGTAGTTTTCTTGATTTCTTTTTCTCAATATCAAATAATATGCTTTTTGCAGGTAATTCTTGGTGAGGAGGTGGCTGCATCAAAGCTAACTCTTTTTGACATTACAACGCAAATTTGCGATGCAGTCGAAGCCCGTGCAGCACAAGGTTCAAAATAATTTCAGTTGCTTTCTTGTCATTGTTGAGTTTCATGTTTCTGTATCCTAATTAATTTCATCTAGTTCAGACAAGAATCATGGTGTCATCCTATTACCAGAAGGACTTATTGAAAGCATTCCTGAAGTGTATGCCCTCTTGAAGGTAACTCATGCAGATTAGCTTTTTTTTCTACATCTCTCCCATGCCCCCAAGTGATTCCCATTTGTTTTTGCTTTAATCAAGAAGCATTGGGCGATGTGATGGACTTTCTTTCCTAGGGAAACCAGTTTTTATTTATTTTTGGATATTCTTAATATTTCTGGTCTGTCTTTATTTATATGTTAACACTGGAGCCTTATTCGTTTCAGGAAATTCATGGTTTGCATAGGCAAGGAGTTTCTGCTGATAGAATTTCTTCTCAACTTTCTCCTTGGGCATCTGCTTTGTTTGAATTTTTGCCACCCTTTATCAAGAAACAGGTTCCAATTTGCCTTAATACTTGTATGACTATCTGCCATGTGGTTGATCTTCATGAATAATAGGGTCCATTTCTGGTTACAGGTGCTCCTTTTGCCTGAATCAGATGACTCTGCGCAGCTATCCCAGGTAATTAGCCGGAGATATGTCTATTTTTGTGAACGGATTACTCATCTATAGAATCTTCATATTTTTTCTCTCTTGTGCAGATTGAGACAGAGAAACTCGTGGCACATCTTGTAGAAGTGGAGATGAATAGACGTGTGGTATGATCTCTCTCTCTCTCTCTCTCTCTCTCTCTCTCTCTCTCTCTGAGAGAGAACCAACTGGACCTGCATTTCATTTATTTTTAGAGATATTTAGTCATATACTCATTCTTAGCACTAATAATATACATAAACCCTACACCATTTAATTTCTATAAACAAACCCAAAAAATGACAGCTGGCCCTATTGAATGTAATTTTGATTATTAAATTACTTTGATGCCCTATTGAGTGTTTTGGTTTTTTTATGAGGTTTTGGGGTTGGGTTTGTTTTAAGAAATCAATGTCAGTTTTGTAATTTAAAAGAAGTTAAAAGCCTTTTGGTTATGTTGTAAATGGGTTTTGGGTGTGTTTCTAAACTCCATTTCATATAGGTTTTTTTTATTTCTATATAATTTGGGCTCCTATATTGGGTATAATAGTGAATCTCCCTTATTTTTATTCCTGATGATATTTTTGTATCTGCATGTCCAAATTTAAGTGATTTTTCATTTGTATTTTCCATCTTTGTTCTCTACATAGGCAGAAATTTATTCAATTAGAGTAAGTGTGAGTCTTGATTTGCTATAGGTTATTCTCTAACTTTTAGTGCTGATGCGTTTGGTTATATGAGCAGAAAGAAGGCACATACAAGGGGAAGAAATTCAATGCAATCTGCCACTTTTTTGGTTATCAGGCTCGGGGGTCTTTACCATCAAAATTCGACTGTGACTATGCATATGTATGGGTTTAGGGCCACTTCATCTCCTAAGTCTTTGTGCTATTACCATGCTTCTTTTTAATATGATAACTGCACTTGCAGGTTCTAGGGCACGTCTGCTACCATATTCTTGCAGCTGGTTTGAATGGTTACATGGCAACTATAACTAACTTGAGGAATCCTGTGAATAAGTGGCGATGTGGTGCTGCTCCAATTACAGTATGAATTTCTTTTGTATATATATGTATTTTTTTTTATAATTTCTTACCTGTCTTTTCAGTTCCTTGGGTTTTTTTTTATTGATTTAGGAGACTGACTCCTTTGACTGCATTTGGTTGACACTTTTAGGCAATGATGACTGTTAGGCGTTGGTCTCAAAATCCTGGGACTGCTTCAATTGGAAAACCTGCTATTCATCCAGCTACTGTAGATTTGAAAGGCAAAGCATATGAGTAAGTTACGATATGGGCCTTGTTTACATGAAACCTGAGCATGGAAATCTGAGAATAGTCACCCCTGATTTCACACTGCTTTTTGACTTTGGTTGCAGGCTGTTGAGACAAAATGCTACAAAATTCCTGCTCGATGATATCTACAGAAATCCAGGCCCTCTTCAGTTTGATGGTCCTGGTGCCGATTCTAAGGCTGTAACGCTATGTGTTGAAGACCAGGATTACATGGGGCGCATCAAGAAACTGCAGGAGTATCTTGACAAGGTACTCAAAATGCTACTCTCTCTGTCCCTTTTCCTCCTCCCACTCTCTCTTTTTTTGTTTTGTTTTGTTTTTTTGACACATACACATTAGGTAATTACAATGAATTATGCTAGTCCCATATAGTTGAAAATATGATTATGAGGATAGAAAATATAATATTTCTGTAGCTCAGTTGTTGCATTATAAGCATGGAATACTTTTTAATTTGTTGGTCTGGATTCTATTGCATTCATGGCTTTAGTTCTCATGGATATCTCCATTCTCTCATTTCTCTCCAGATTCGGACTATTGTAAAGCCTGGGTGCTCACAAGAGGTTCTGAAAGCAGCTTTGAGTGTTATGGCCTCTGTGACAGAAGTCCTTTCCGTTATGTCCTCTTCTCCTATCAATGGCCAATCGTCCCTTTAATAGTAAACCTAATTTCTCTTCTTCAATCGAACTTCACTGGTGTTGATGCCTATTGTACACTGAATTTTAAATTTCTTTGGCATCTTCATGTCCTTTTTTCTTGGTTAGCATGCGGAAATGTAGGTTTGGAAGTGTCAAATTATGGGAATAATCAGAGTTTGTTTTCCCTTTCGATGCAACTTTTTTGCACAAAATAATTATGAGGATTGTATTTCAAATTTTGGGAAGGATAAAAAGATGTTTGTGAATTAGTAAGGTGCCGGGTTTAACTTTCGGTTCTTTACATCTGTATGATCAAGACATGTGACATTTTTATAGTTTCATTCCTCTGCCACATGAGCAAATGTTTTTTTTTTTTTTGGTGATCATAGGGTTTATTGAAGATTAATTCTTGACAGATGCAAGAACTATAGAAACAAGCATGTGTTCAACATCTCAATTTAACAAAAAAATTAAAGATCAATCCCTGGTGGAAAATACTTCCCTCCTCTAAAAGTAGTAGGAGTTCCTACTTTTCTGTCGATCACAGTTTGATATGTGTGTAGAGATTTATCTTTTTATGTATTTGATATGTTGTTTTTGCTTATGTGTTAAATTGTGATTTGCATGAAGTAGGAATCCCTCCTTAGTGGGAAGGAGGGAAGTAGTGTCCATTCCTTTTCTATTCTATCATAAGGAGCCTTTTTGATCTGATGTGTTTGAGTGCATTTGTAACTTCCTGATCGTAGGTCTCTGGTTAGGCAAGGCCCAATTATGAGACACCTTCCCGGTTGGTAGGTATAATATGTAGGTTAAAAGCATTTTCACTCATTTGTCATAGCAAAAGGCGAGGGGAGGCAAGAGTTGTTACTATTCACGTGAATAATGATTGCCTTAGCCAATTTTTGGTGTTTTCCCACTTATTGCCATGGCAAAGGGCAATTATTCTTCACAACAAATTAATTTTATTTTTTATACTTCTAATATTAATTTTGATAAGATTTTTTTTTAATAAGATTTTCGATTGCCACGTGTCCATATTTATTATAAAATTCACATCTCAGATTTCGGATAAGATTTTTGATTGCTATTATTGCGCCACGTGTCATCTCTATATTCTCAATCCTATTATAAAACCACACCCTTAACTCACATCAATCATCCATATCCTCTATATCCTTTCATTTCTCAGATTTTACAAAACACATTCTACTTTCAATGTCTTACACGAGGAGGTTGTTGGAAAGGGTCGAGTGAGAAAATGAAGAAAGAATGTGTAAACGTGATGAAGACAAAAGGGAGTAGGAAACAGATGATCAAGTTGTTTTAGTGGTGGGTATGGTCGATCAATCAAGCCAACACCACCGTGGTTCACAACCCGATCGTGGCCTGAACGTGGACAAACGTAGGCACTCTTAGGGTAAGAATCTCTTGGAAGATTACTTTATCCCAACTTCGTTGTACTCTAGTGTTGATTTTCGAGGGCGATATAGATGCATCCTCATTTGTTCAATAAAATTATGCATGAAGCTTGCAATTATGATGTATACTTTGTTCAGAAGTACGATGTTGTTGGGGTTTTGGGTCTTCTTCTGGAGCAAAAACTTACAGCTTCTTTACAGATGCTTGTGTATGACGCATTTGCAGACCATGTGGATGAGATTGCTAGGATAGGGAAATCCATTATACTAGAGTGCTTGGTCAAATTCTGTGAGCAATTGAAACTATCTACATGAGGGATTATCTCCTCAAACCTACGCCTAGGGACCTCCAAAGGCTTCTACAAAAAGCCGAGGCTCGAGGTTTCCTAGATATGATTGGAAGCATCGATTGCATGCACTGGCAGTAGAAGAATTACCCAACTTCATGGCAAGGAGATTATGGGAAATAGGAAGGGCAAAAAATGTATCATTTTGGAGGCCATTGCATTATTCGATACCTAAGTTTGGCATGCCTTTTTGGAAGTAGCGGGATCTCAAAAAGACCTTAACATGCTTGGTCAATCCCCGGTGTTCAGCAATGTGTTGAGACGACATTCCCCTCAAATCACGTATCAAATCAATAATACTGTCTACTCGGGTGGGTACTACCAAGCAATCTCATATCTTTTCATGTCTCTCTCAATTCTTAGTGCATCGTTGATAACAATTTGCTCCAAAAAAATTTCACATTCATTGTTCGAAGTGCTTACTCTCTTTGCCGCCTTTCTCCTAATAGGCCTTGGCTCCCTTTGGATTGGCGAGTCTTGATCGATCGGGGGGTCCAACGACGAATCCGATGCCGGTGAATTGTGAAGTGGCGTCTCATTCAACACAACACTTGGACCCGTGGGAATAATTTTGAATAACAGACAATTTTTCACAACCTCCCAACATTGGTGATTGTTAAAATATTTTTTGCCTTTGCCAATGGCACCGAACCACATTTGTGCTTGAATAATCTATAATAAAAAAACAAATTGGAAATGCAAGAAGAAAAAAAAAGACATTAAATTTAATAAAACGGCAATTACAAAATTTTACTTCATTGCCAAGATTTTCGCCGCTTCGAATGTTGTTTCTCGCTTTTGCCAATGCATCTCTTCATTTCCCAACTCTTTATTCAAAATTTTCTACTTACTAGCTAAGACCATTACTGTATGAGGCGAACTCACAAAATTCTCCATGAATTTTCCTCCACATATGAGAGAACTTCATCTTATTGCTCGTGATCGGACAATAACCAACTTGGACCCAACACTCACACAACAAAACATCTTCCATGGTTGTCCAGGAGCCTTCAACTTCGATGGAAGAGACCATTTGTATTTTTACACAAATGGAATTTTGTAGTAGAAAATTTAGAGTGTGTTGATGCCCAAAAAATCCAAGGCTGGGCCCAAATATATTTCTGGCCCAATACAACACTAAAGCGAGAAAGAAACCTGACTTCGGTATGCAAGAATTTGTCGTATGTGCTTGCGCAAGTTATGGTCCACATGCCACACTAAGCAAACACGCAACCCGCCATGCAGAAATGTCGTAATGAGCCTGTAAAATGTACTGATTCTATGAACTCGTGCTTACTGTCTCGTTAAGCACTGTTTTACCCGGTTATAACCCACTGCAATACGAGAAAGCTCGGCACAAACATGCCAAGCAATGTGCAACGCCAAGCGGAAAGACCTTTATTTTGACACCAAGCCACACTACAAGTTTAAGTGGTCTCAAGCCACGCAAATGCCTAGGGCTTGCTGAGTGGGTTGTGGTATGGATGGTTTTGAGTATTCACGAGGCCCATTGAGGGTTCAAGGGATGGAAGTTTTGGGCTACTTGGGAGCACCAAAACTCAAGCACATTCCTTGAACCCAAATATAAGGGTAAGCAAGAGAGAGAGAAAAGTGACCAAATGCCTTAGGAGAATACCCAATGGTCCGCAAAACCTAGAAAAATCTCACATAAGCTAAAACGTCCAGCACCTCGTCAAAAAACGAAGCAAACAAGCTACTTCCAGTAGCTTGACGAAACCATGAAGACTTAGCTGACCGTTGGAAATAAAATGGCAATGACCCAATACCTTAGAAATAGTCCAGCTCAGTGCCTTATAAAATATCTAGCATTGTCAAAAGCCTCAAAACCAAGTCAAATGGCAAGCCACTGCAAAAACCAAAGGAAATTCATATACGCATGAGGAATACCCATTAGACTAACGTCCCTACCCTTGGTTCTTTCTTCTCCAAGCTCTAATAGGAAAACCAGAGGGAAAAGTGGGTGGCGCCTTACCCACATGAAGAAGTCCAGCTGCGTGAGGACCTTGGAACCCCAAAAAGCTTCGTGCCTATGGGCTCACGCTGGGGAAGTTTCACCAAATAAGATTAAATGGAAGAAAGTGAAGGAAAATGGGGAGAGAGGTGTGGAGGACCTTTTGTTCCAGCAGCCTGACGAATGGGCTTGGGCTGATGTAAGAGGAAGACAAACAAAATTCCCCAGTGCTTGAGTTCAAGAACCAGGCTCCCAAAAGAGTTTTGAAAGATTTGCTGAAACCTTAGAAAAAACTTTTAGGTTCTCTTCACCAATAACCAGATGAACGTAACAAATTGATATGTGACTTGGCTTGAGGAGTTTGTGGCATGGGAGCTAAGCCTTCACAAGTTTAGCAATTTGAGAGAGAAAGAGAGAGAGAGAGAGAGGAGCATGAACTTCTTACATAGAGAAAAGATTCAGAGTGAGGAAAGAGGAAAATTAGGAGGATTTCTATCTCAGAAAGGGAGAAAACAATGGAAGTAGAAGATAGGGTGTCTAGAGTAAATTTCCAGTTGCTTAACAAAGCTTGGTCACGCTCTGGATGATGATGTTGTTGGGTAGAGAAAGCTCCCTTTTATAGGCGCTTAGAACCCTAATTCTATCGATCTTCCATTCCCACTTTCCCTTTGCTTCTTTCCATTCACTCATTTTTGGTGAAATCTCTTCAACCAGAGCGCATGGGTCACAGGCTCTTTGGAGTTCCAAGGTTTTCTATGCAGCTGGACCTCCCTATGGGGGTGAGGCGCCACCTGCTTTCTTCATTGGTTTTCAAAATAGAGCTCGCAGAGGAAAAAGAGAATGGATAGAGTCGTTTGTCCAATGGGTATTCTTCCTACACATATGGATTTCCTTTAGTTCCTGCAATGGCTTCTCGTTGACTGTTATGGAGCTTTGACAAGGGTGGAATACGATGCTAGACTTTTTTAACAAGGCGCTGGGCTGGGCTTTGTTTACAGTATCAGGTTATTGGTACTCCCTTTCCAGCAGCCTGCTTGTTTTCACCAAGCTGCTGGAAGTAGCCTATTTGCTTTATTTTGGGCGTTTTAACTAACGTGAGATTGTCTAAGTGTTACAGCAGACTATGAGATGTTCCCCTAAGACATTGGATCACTTTTTTCCCTTTTTCATGCTAACCCATGTGTTTGGGCCCGAGGAATGAGCTTGAGTTTTAGTGCTCCTAAGTGGCCTAAAACTTTCATTCCTTGAACCCTCAATGGGCCCTGTGCCCGTCCATACCACAACCTTCTCAGCAAGTCCGGGTAATTACGTGGCTTGGGCCCACTTAAGCTTGTAGCACGACATGGTATTAGAATAGCGGTCCTTTACATGGCGTTACATGTTTATTTAGCATGCTTGTGCTTGAGTTCCATCATGCTACAATAGGCTATGATTGGGCCAGGTAGCATTGGATAGGTTAGTAAGCGTGAATTTATAAAGTCAGTGCATTTTGGCCCCCTTAGATGGCGGGCATGCACGTTTGCTTGGCGTGACACGTAGCTCATGGCTAGTGCAGGTGCGTCCTACAAGTTCCCTTATGTCCCAATTGGGCTCCTTTTGCAATCAAATATTTGTGCTGAGCTAGGAATAAACTTGGGCCCAACCCTTGGATTTTTGGGTCTCAACATGAGGCTAGATAAAATTGAGGGTTCCAGTGCCTATAAAAGGAGGCTCATTCTACCCAGCAAACACACGATCCAGAAGCACAACCAAGCTTTGTCAAGCGGCTGGAAATTTACTCAAGACACTCCATTCTCTATTTCCATCTCTCCCTCTCTTCCTTAGTCAAATCCCCCCAAATTTATCTCTTCCCTTGTTCTAAATCTTCATTTCCATAAGAAATTCAAGCTCTTTCTCTTTACTGCTAAACTCGTGAAAGCTTAGCTCCCATGTCACAAGCTTCTCATGCCAAGCCATAATATTGATTTGTAACAATTGTCTATCTTGTTGGTGAGAGGAACCAAAGTGTTTCCTAAGGCTCCATGAGCTTTTCGAAGCACTCTTGGGGCCTAGTTCTTGAACTCAAGCAGAGGGGCAAGCATACTTTCCCACTGTTGGAAGCACCAAATTCAGGCTCTAGTTCTTTCATCTTCTCATTATATATATATATCTCTCTCTCTCTCTCTCATTCTTACTCTCAATCATATCTCTTTCTCTTTCTCTCTCTCTGCAAAAACCCTATTCCAGATATGAAACACTTATCTTCTGAAGCCAAATTGAAATCATGGGCATCACCTTTTTGGTGAGAAATCCAAAGGCGCAACTAAGCATTCGTCAAGCTGCCGAAAGCCCAATCGAACAAGTACCAGCAGCTGGAACACCTGTTCCACTATTTTTCAAGCAAACCTTCCAGCGTATGCTCTACCTCTATCATCGAGCAATAGCTTCACAGTAGCTGATGTATCCTTCTCATAAAAACTTTCAATGTACTGAAGAGCCATTGAAGAAGACCAAAGTACTCCCTAAGGTCTCAACTCTTTTGGGGTGTTTTGGGGTGTGGTGCTGCAAACTCAGACAGGGGCGCAAGAAAGCTCGATCTACTTCGCAGTAGTCCAACAAGCTCATTGTAGCTCTCAACAAAAAGTGTGAAAAGTGAATAATATTATTAGGAGAAGAATTTGTATGAAAATTTGGTGTGGAAAGTGAATAATATTGGTAGGTATTTATAAATAAATAAATAAAATTAGAATTTTTTGGTATTTTTTTCCAATTTTATTAAAAAAATTTCAATTTTTATGGCCATCGGACATCCTAGGTAGCGCCACGTGGCTTCTAGCCATTGGAGGAAAGCAAGTGCTAATGCTAGCCTGGCGTCAACGAAACAAAGTCAATTTTTTTTACTGTTGGCATGCGTGACCCGCGCGATCCTTGCATGTACGTCACACGGCAACAGTAAAATGCCAGCATGGCGTCAGTGCTGATGTCATAGCCTGCGAACAAGAGCTCAGGCTCATCTTGCCTTGGGGCCTGCCCTGGTTAGTGGAGCCCATTTCTTGCCCTAACAAGAATTGGGCCCTGAAACCTGATATTGAGGCGCATGAGGCCTTTTGCCTGGGCATTGAAACCCTAAATCTACACTTTCTCTTTCTTCTCTCCCTCATCCACCAACATCATTTGTTTTTGTCAACACCAACATCATATTTCAGTCTCCACTTCTCAACCGCCACCATCATGGCATCATACGCTCATTGGCTCAACGAGTGCCGACCTAGACATCTCCAACCTCTTTAATTGCTTGATTTGGTGAGTTATATTAGCAAAATCAGCTCCAACATAAAATGACAAACCAAGAGCATTTCCAATAAACATGTCAAAGCCAATGAGGTTTAGCCTAACACAAAAGAACCTTAACTTGTAGACTAGTGGTCTCAAGTTCGAATCTCCATGGCACCTGGGCAGTGTGTGTAAGAAAACTCCCATTCCCCAATATTGCTTGTAAATTCTAAATTGATGACCTACTAGACCTGTAAATGGATTGGATTCGGATTAGATATACCTCAATTCAAATCTGAATCCATATATAATCGGATTATTGCATTTGGATCGTATGCAGATTATTGGATTGCATCTATTAATCCATATCCGTTATGCATCGAATTCGGATCAAATTAGATTATTATTGAATTTATTTTTAGATGTACAAAAATAATTAAAATTTCATTAGTAGCCTCGTTCTTTTATTGTATTTATCTACTTTTTAAAGCGTAGAAAAATTAAATTATATTTCATAGCAAGTCTAGTCCACTATAATCCATTTCCGAATCCATTTACAATCGTATTACCGGATTCGGATTGTAATTGGATTATTGAATTGAGAAGTCTATTCTATCTACTATTAATTACATCGGATTCTGATCAAAATCTGATCCAGTGACATGTCTACCTACATGGAAAACAAAGGAATGTGCTTGGAGTGGGGAGTAACTACTTCCATATAATTACTTAAGTGAAATTTGTTTGCTTTTTTTAATTTGTATAATTTAGAAAATTAAATTTTTACTAGTTTGTCCTCATTTATTAAATTGTGGTGTTCTAACATTTTTGTTAAGCAAGGGTGTTTCAAGGGTTTTTGAATGTTTTACTTTTAAGCCATATTGTAGCAAATTTTCAATGTTGGGGTACTTCATTGTTAAAATTGAGAGGGCGTGAGCAAACATGTCTTACGAATGAAACCACATAGTAACATCCCTCAAATAAATTATTTGAGGGACACTCTTTAGTGTACCCTACTAAATTTTTTTCCACGATCCAAACTATCTATTTTTCAAGTCTTCATTCATAGATCATCCTTGCAAAAAATCACACAAATTAAAAATCATTAAGATATCTAATTGTGACCAACAAAATCAATGAACACAGTGCTTTAAGAAAGTACTTAAATTTCAATCATTTAATTGTGTGGTCAAATGATATCGAATTCAAGTGTTTTTTTTTTGTAGAGATGATCTTTGAATGAATATCTACAAAATTGACATTTGAATTAGTGAAATACAAGGGAGAGTATGTCCTATAAGGGTGTCCCTCAACGGAAGCTCTCTGTGTGTATATAAATATATATATATAGTCCCCTTATATTGAGGGATCCCTCAAATAAATTATTTGAGGGACACCCTTTAGGGTCCCTTGCAAATTTGTTTTCAACGATCCAACTATCCATTTTTTAAGTCTACATTCATAGATCATCTTTGCAAAACATTAGACAAATCAGAAACCGTTTCAATATCCAATTGTGTCATACAAAATCATTGAACACGATGCTTTAAGAAAGTACTAAAATTTCAATCATTCAATTGAGTGGTCAAATGATATCGGATTCAAGTAATTTTTTGTAGAGATGATCTTTGAATGAGTATCTACAAAATAGAAAGTTTGGATTAGTGAAATACAATACGGAGTGAGCCCTACAAGAGTGTCCCTCAAATATGAGAGATCCCTCAACTAAAGCTCCCTGTATATATATAAGTGAAAAGAAAATATTTCACTCCTTATTATGTAAGAATGAGCTCCTACATTCCTGTCAATATCAATGTGATATGTGTGCAAAATTTTTTCTTTTTGTGTTTATGATAAATTATTTTTGCATGTGTGTCAAACTATGATTTGCAGGAAGGAGAAATATCTCCTTACACGGAAGGAGGCAAGCAGTACTAGATAAAAATATGAGGTTCTCGAATAAAATAATTGAAACAAACAAATTTAAGCTTGAAGTGAAGTACATCGAAATTGACAGCAAACAACATTACGCCAAATCCATGTCATCTGAGACATTTGGGTTGGAATGTAAAAAGTAAAATGGATTTCTTCTCCCGAATAAGCTCTTAGGCTGCGTTTGGTTCATGGGAAAGGAATCTTGGGGATGGGAAACCAATTGCTTTCCCATGTTTGGTAAGTCCGGCATGGGAAAGCGTTGCCTAGCACATGGGAAAGTAGGAGGGAAAGTGAATCCTTCCTTCCTACTTGGGTTTCACTTTCCCTTCCCATGGGAAAGTAAGACTAACTTTTTTTTGACTAATTTGTCCTTACTAACAATTCATAATTACAGTTTTTATCCAACAATTATTGGTATTTTTTAATTATTTTAATAGGGGTACAATTGGGAAACTAAACAAAATTTGTTTTCCATTCCTACTCAAAACAAACATAGGAAAGGAATCACCATTTCCCATCCCTTGGGAAATGACATGGGAAATGATTTCCCATCAAATTCATTCCGTGAACCAAACGGGACATTACTGTATAGTGGCCATAAGAGACTTCTAAGGAACGTCGCGTAACATCAGATCACTGCCACTCCATAAGAAGAAGAAAGTTCCCTCTTCCTCTGTGACACCCAAAAGTGTTCTCCCCAAAACCAAACTGAAATCCCTCAAACCCCCAAAATTCCCTCCCATCCCATCGCTCTCAACTCTCAAAACAGTAAACTGAACTCAACCAAAACTGCAAAGTTCTTTACTTTCTTTTCTCTGACATTGCCTCCAAAAATGGAAAACCCTAAACCAGGAAGTTGAACTTCAACTGCGTCGTTTTGGTCTTCCGAAGCTCGCCTGCAACTGCAAATTTCCATACCCTGTTGCTTAGTTAAGCTCTCTCTCTCTCTCTCTCTCTCTCTCTCTCTCTCTCTCTCTCTCTCTCACTACGGTCAGTTCTCTCTCTCTTAATTTCTGCCAGTGCCACTACCCCAGTAGAGTAGTGGTAGTAAACTGGGTTTTAATTTTGGTGTATAGTGCAGTGCAGCCATAAACCCCACCTTAATGCTTAATCCTTATTGCCGTGCCAATATAAATTGAAAATATCCAAATCAATGGAGAAGTTAGAGACTATATATATAATCATGAATTTCATATAAATTATAATCAGTCATGGACTTTGAGCCTCTGAATATTGAGAACGAAGCGGTGGAGTTTGACATGGTTGGTTCGGGCGAAGATGACGCCACTGCCCTTGACTTAGAACACCCAGATGATAGCTATGATATTTTCGATGATGATTTAGTCCAATCCTCTAATTCTACTAGGTCTCGTGATGATTTGGCTAGTGGAGACCCCAATCTTGAACCCTATGAGGGCATGGAATTCGATTCCGAACAGGCCTCACGCATTTTCTATAATTCTTATGCACGGCGGATTGGTTTCAGCACCCGGGTCAGCGTGTACCAGCGGTCTCGTCGAGATGGCTCCATCATATGCCGCCAAGTAGTGTGTTCCCGTGAAGGGTTTCGCCGTGACGGAGGTGAAAATAGGTCCAAGCGGCAGCGTACAGTCACTAGAGTTGGTTGTAAAGCACAGATGACTGTGAAGAAACAGAGTTCAGGAAGATGGGCTGTTTCGAAACTAGTTAAGGAACATAATCATGAGCTTGTGCCTCCAGATAAGGTGCATTGTCTTCGTTCACATAGGCATGTCTCTGGTCCTGCTCGAAGCCTGATTGATACCCTTCAAGCGGCTGGTATGGGTCCTAGTGGTGTGATGTCTGTGCTGATCAAAGAATCAGGTGGAATTAATAATGTTGGTTTCACAAAAGTTGATTGCCAGAATTATATGAGTAGCAGCAGGCAGAGAACTCTGGGGAGTGGGGGTCAGTTTGTTTTTGACTATTTGAAGCGAATGCAGTCTGAAGATCCTGGCTTCTATTTTGCCGTCCAGGGTGATTTTGAGAACTTAACAGGAAACATTTTCTGGGCTGATTCAAATTCAAGAATGAATTATGACTACTTCGGAGACACTGTTACATTTGACACAACATATAGGACAAACCGATACCGGGTCCCATTTGCCCCATTTACTGGGTGGAATCATCACGGGCAACCTGTTTTATTTGGATGTGCATTACTCCTTAATGAGTCGGAGTCCTCATTTGTTTGGCTATTTCAGACTTGGCTAGCTGCAATGTCTACCCGCCATCCTGTCTCAATCACAACAGACCAGGATAGAATCATTCGGGCAGCTGTCGGGCAAGTATTCCCTGGAACTCGCCACCGATTTTGTAAATGGAATGTGTTGAGGGAAGCTCAGGAGAAATTGTCCGACATATATCACTCACACCCCACATTTGAAGCCGAATTTCAGAGGTGCATCAATATGACAGAGACAATTGATGAATTTGAGTCATGTTGGGAGTCCCTTCTTCAAAGGTATGATATTGGTGATAATGAGTGGCTTCAGTCCATGTATGATGCTCGCCAGCAATGGGTGCCAGTTTTCCTTCGGGATACATTTTTTGGGGAGATGTCTGTAACCCAAGGAAGTGATAATATAAACTCATACTTTGATGGCTATATAAATGCATCAACTAATATTCAGGTACTAATAAAGCAGTATGAAAAAGCTATTGCCACTCGCCATGAAAAGGAAGTAAAGGCAGATTATGATACAATGAACATCTCTCCAATTCTAAGGACTCCATCTCCAATGGAAAAACAAGCTGCAAAACTTTATACAAGGATAGTGTTCATGAAATTCCAAGAGGAATTAGTCGAGACACTTGCTTATCCTGCAACTATGGTTGATGATACAGGATCAGAAACTGTGTATCGGGTAGCAAAATTCGGGGAAGATCACAAAGTGTACTTTGTTAGGTTCAATGTTTTTGAGAAGAAATCTAGTTGTAGCTGCCAAATGTTTGAGTTTTCAGGTATTATATGTAGGCATATATTAGCTGTTTTCAGAGTAACTAATGTTCTTACACTTCCAAATCACTATATATTGAAACGTTGGACCAAAAGTGCCAAAAGTGGAGTTGTATGGGATGAGCACACTCTTGGGTTGCCAAATGATTCCCAAGACTCCTCTGCTGCTCGGTATGACAATCTACGCAGGGAAGCTATCAAATATGTAGAAGAAGGAGCAGAATCTGTGCGTGTTTATAATGTGGCAATGGACGCTCTTCATGAGGCTGCTAGTGAGGTTACTGCTGCAAAGAAGCATGGTCTTGGGGTTGTACAGAGTACTTCAATTAATTGCAGCCAGCAGCTTCAGTCTTGTACTGTGGTGAGCTTTGTTTGGCCTCTGAAATTGTAACATTTTGTTGTATGTTTCCCATACATAATTGTGTACTTCTGCCACAAAATCTGAAAAGACGTTCTAGAGATCAGATAGGGTTTTAATTCATATCAAATTAAAATGTGCTAGGAAATCAGATTTTGAGTTTCTAAAGCATAGATTCTGCTATTTGGTTCTCTTGTATAGATTTTGGCTTTGGTTTTTGTTTTAGATTTTAGAAAAGTATACTCAATCTATGGATTAGTAATACTAAATGATATTTTGAGAGGAATTTGGGGAAAGAAGGCTGAAAGGACTTGAAAATTGTCCCAACTCCAGAATTCTTGTTCAGAGTTTCCTCCTCTTGTTCTTTCATGCCTTTGATTCTGTTAGTTGCTTTCTTCTAGCTTCACGCCTGGATGTCTGTTATAACTAATTACTGTTCCTTCATTTCATTTTTGTAGGATCAGGATAAGAAAATTAAGGAATTGGCAGCTGAGTTGGACATTGCAAGTCAGCAGTGTGAAGCATATCGAGCCAAGCTACTTGCCATTTTGAAGGATATGGAAGAACAGAAGTTAAAGATATCAGTGAACGTTCGGAATGTAAGGCTAAATCTAAGAAGTTAGAACCTGCCCACCCTTTTCATGTATACCACCAAAACAAGTGGAAGAGGGAGTTGGCTGGGTTGGCTTTCTTTCATCGTCACACGCATGCTTAGTTACCGGGTAGTGGTTAGAAAAGGGATTTTTGGTTATTTTCTTTCATCCCCATAGTGTAGGCCGGTTGTAATGTAAATTATTCAGAGTTGTAGTTAGATGTAACTGTAGTATAATAGTGTTCTTGTAGTGGATGGAGAAATCAAATAACTTTTGATGTTTTCCCCTTGTATATAAAGGTTTTGTATGAATAACTTTGATGTTCTGTCTCTCTCTTTTTTCTTAATGGAGCTTTTAGCAATTAGTTTTTCTTCCTTTTGCCAACATTGAGGAGAAATTATAGAATACTACGGTAGTATGGCTATGTGATACATTTTGTACACGTGTTATAATATGGGTGGATGATATGGCCGTACTAGATGCATCACGTGTCTGTACTACCGTAGTATCCTATAATCTCTCAACAATGAGGGAGTTCAATCCAATAGTCCAATAATAACTATGCACTAGATTAGGCTATTAAGGACCTCCTCATTATAACCCGTAATTATAGCCTCCTTGCAACATTGAATAGGACATTTTAGAATGTAAAACTGAAAACATTGAAATCAAGCATGCAGAAGAGCAGAGCAGAATTGGAGATATTCTTTTGTTTCTATCAGAGGCTGTCAAATTGGGCCTTATGGGGATGGTAAGCCCAAATATTTCATTTTGGTTTTTCTTTGGACTCTTTAGGCCTAAGTTATTTAGCTGAACAAGAATTGGTCCAAATATAGAAACGAGGCGCGGGGTTTTATGGAAAAGGCCAAAAATAAAAGGGGGCAAACGGTGGCTTGGAGAATTTGAATTTCAAAAAGAGTTGCCGTTGCGGCAAAGATTAAAAATTCCCCTAACTACCCTTAACGGTTATATAAATCGGACGCTCACGCTCTTAAGCACGTTGTCACTTGAAAACTGAGATCAGAGAGAGAGAGAGAGAGAGAGAGAGAGAGAGAAATTTAGAGAAATGGAGTCGAAGGCAGTGAATACAACAACAGTGTCGGCGATGGATGCGTTCGAGAAGCTTGAGAAGGTGGGAGAAGGAACGTACGGGAAGGTTTACAGAGCGAGGGAGAAGGCGACAGGGAAGATCGTGGCCCTCAAGAAGACTCGTCTCCATGAGGACGAGGAAGGCGTCCCTCCCACCACTCTCCGTGAGGTCTCCATTTTGCGCATGCTCTCCAGAGACCCCCACATCGTCAGGTTGCTTACTTGCCCTTTCTTTTCTTCCTTTAATTCTACAACTAGGGTTTGATTTCTTTTTTAGGAATTTCAATTAATCTGATGGAGATGAGTTTTTCAATCTTTGGTGTTCTTCTTGTCTATAATTTATTGCGTTTGTTAATCAACTGTCTGTCAATTAACGAAACCCTAAAACCCACTATGCCAATGGCATAGGTTGATGGATGTGAAACAAGGGCAGAACAAGGAAGGCAAGACTGTGCTTTACTTGGTGTTTGAGTACATGGACACTGATGTTAAGAAGTACATCCGCACCTTCCGTCAATCTGGAGAATACATACCTTCTCCCATTGTTAAGGTTGGTTTCGAATTCTGCTTCCCCCAATTATTTGTTCCTTATCAACTTAATCACAAATGTAAATAGAATTGTGATTTCTGATGATCCAGAGCCTGATGTACCAACTTTGTAAAGGTGTTGCCTTTTGCCATGGTCATGGAATCTTACACAGGTAACCTTTTGTTAAAGTTATTCGCAAATTTACATGCTAGACTCTTTTTACTTGTTAAGCTCTTATTGAATTTCCTTTTTAATTGGGTTCATTTTATTTTACTGCATATTAATCAGGGATCTTAAGCCTCACAATCTCCTTATGGACCGCAAGACAATGATGCTTAAAATTGCTGATCTTGGACTAGCTCGAGCCTTTACTGTACCACTCAGGAAGTATACTCATGAGGTACTGGATGCTTTCTCATTTTCTGTGTGAGCAGTATTTTGTTACAAGTTATCTTTATGCTTTGCCAGTAGCCAATGAATTTGTGCAATTTCTGTTGCAGATATTGACCCTGTGGTATAGGGCTCCTGAAGTCCTTCTGGGAGCTACACATTACTCAACTGCAGTGGATATCTGGTCTGTTGGCTGTATATTTGGTACTGATCCGTTTCCTACAGTGTGTTTGAACTTCAATATAATAGAATTTTACAATTGTGTCATTGGTTTAACATTATATTCTATCTGATTTATAGCTGAACTTGTCACAAAGCAAGCACTCTTCCCCGGGGATTCTGAACTGCAGCAGCTCCTACATATATTCAGGTTCACCAATATGGCTTCCAGTTCTTTCTTATAAAAAAAGATGTGCCATCTACTTTCTTCCTTGTCATTTGGACTGGTCTTTATGAATTTTTCCTGTAGGTTGTTAGGTACTCCAAATGAAGAAGTGTGGCCTGGTGTAAGCAAACTCATGAACTGGCATGAATACCCCCAGTGGAGCCCTCAAAGTTTGTCCAAGGCTGTTCCCAATTTGGATGTGATGGGGTTGGATTTGTTATTGGTATGTCAGTTTGCTCTACTCAAAATGGTTGGAACTTTTTTAATATGGTACTATGTTATTCTGCATTGTAAGTAATACCTGCTGTAAATGTTTATGCTTGCAGCAAATGTTGCAATATGAGCCTGCAAAACGCATTTCAGCAAAGAAAGCTATGGAACACCCTTACTTTGATGATCTGAACAAGGCTTCTCTTTGATGAAGCAAATGTGGATCGGGATGGCTTTATTTGGATCCTCATGGCTAGATATTCTGAAGTAGTGGATTTTATTTGCTTTCCTCAAGCATATTTGCAGTTGTGTTAAATCTTAGGATCGATCAGCAAATGTGGATTGCTCAACTTTGCATTTCATTCAGAAATCTGATTAGGAGATTGGAAATTGTCTGTGATAAATTGTCTGTTGACAATCTGATTAGCAGCTCCTACATATATTCAGAAATTCTGTTTACAATTTGACAAATTGCCTACGGTCGTAATATTCTATTCAGTTGAAGTAAAATTTTGCTTCAATTTTTGGGTGGGGGGTGGGGGTGTGGGGGTGGATGTTTTGTAGCTGTTTTACACTAGGGCCACAAGCCACATGAAGGCAGCGGACCAAACGTAAGTCCACAGAATGATAACTGAGTTGCCATCTTATGAAGGGCATACCTAATGTCATCGCAGGTGGCTGTGCAATCTGAAGCAGAAGAATGTTGACCAAAAAAAAAAAAAAATTCTGAAGCAGAAGAATAAACAGATTAATTGGATCAGAGTGCACCAAACCAAATTTTAGCCCCTTAAACAACCAAGATGCATGTAAGCTAGCTTATGTTGCATGGACACTCCACTAAGCCCAAGTGTCACAGACACCACCCGTGTTCACGGTCAAGACACTCCCCATATATGGTCAAGACACTCTCTGGACATAGGTTAACTCATACTTAAGGACAACTAGTGTGTTCATTCAATTATAATTCATATAAAATTAATAAACTACATTTGAAAACTTAGAAAGCTTGAATTTCACTATGTAGTATTGTGAAATTTGAGTATGAACATCAATATCTTGTTTTAAAAATACATAAGTATTATTATAAATTATTATTTTTTAATTGCCGTGTCCATATTTCCTAGTTTTTTGAGATTTACCGTTTCCCCGTGTCTCCGTGTCCCGTATCCGTGTCCGTGCAATGGCCTATAAGAAGGCAGGGGCAATATAACGAACAATTAAGATGCCAACAACTAGAGATTTATGCATCCCTCCTCACCCTCTCAAACCTAAAAGAACGATGTGAATTTAGTCAAAATTGAAAAATAGGTATGAGAAACCACATCTAAAATCAATCTTTTAGTTGATGCTGAGTAAACAATAGATACAAAGATTTTATGCAAGTATTCTACAATGAACACACTGATCAGTGCAAATTGTATTTCATTTTGTACCATTCTAACTTATGATTTGGTAATGTTTTTGAGTTAAACTTGTGCTTTTAACCTCTTTCGTGTTTTTCATTCAGTTCATTGAACTTTAGGTATCAATGGTGACAGTAACATCCTGACCCAAATTTAAGTATTCGTTTAATTTAATTAATTTAATAAATTATGAAATTACAATTTTGCCCTCGAGGATAGGGTTATTTCGGCCATTTTTTAATTCGAAAGGATTTTGGGGAATTGAATGGTACTATTGTGTAGATTGCGTCGATATGAGTTCGCAGACACGTAGTGAGCTCAAATCGGAGTTGAAAAGAAGAAGTTATGATCTACGAAAGCCCAATGGCATAACTGTAAATATTTTGAAGTGGATTTTTTAAAAATCTGAATTTCTTCTTCTCTTTCCCTCCCGAATTTCTCTTCGCGCGACACAGACCACCCCCCCAAACAGTTGCTCGGATTTTTGGCTCATGCCGCCGTCACGGCCCACCTCCGACCACAAGGCCAGTACCAAAAGAACCGCCTCCACCTCCTCTCTCCATCCCACCCCTCCACCGCCTCAACAGCCAGCCATGCAGCTAGGGAAGCATGTCAAACAGATTCCCAAAATAAGCCATGCAGCAGAAACTACACAATTCTTGCAACTTAGCCCTTTGAAATTGCACCAAAAATTCATTTTTCCTTCAAATGGCACAAGACCAGTTTGAACACAACCATTGAGAAGTCTATTTTCATGTGTCAAAACCTCCAACTTAGATTCCAAGAGAAACATTTCAAAAGTTCAAAGAACAGCCCACAAGCTTTGTGAGACATTTGCACAAACACTTGGCATGCATTACCCAAGTAAGCTTGTATGAGTCTTGTTTATCACCAAGCTAGAATCCTAAATCGAAAGCTCAGCCTCAAAATTCAGTACCTAACTCACCAGTTTTGAGAAGTGCAATGGAATTCAAGCTTCAAGCATATAAAACAAGCATGCAACAAAGGCATCAACATCAATTCATGAACATGCTTAAAAAATATGAGGGTAGAGAACACTACAATGGTTGGATGATCTCTAATTTTGGGTAAGTTATCAACAACATAATTTCGAGCAAATTTTGTGAAGCGAGCGCAATCATTCGAGCATCAAAAGTTAAAAACACAGGTAGAAGCATAATCTGCAGAAACTCACCAGCCATGGATGAACACAGAAGTTGCAGACCAACTTTGAGGCATCATAAAAATTCAAAAAATTCAAAAAATTCTATAGGCTATAGTACTCAAGCAGATGAACAACTTTCATCAAGGAAGTTTTCTGCTCCGAGCTTCCAAAATATGATTTATGTACTGATGCATAGTACCCACGGGTTTGAATCTTGAAGAGAGAGGAAAGAGTTGAAGGAGAAGAAGAAAAATGAGGGGCACGGGTGCTGAGATAAAGAAAAAGAAAAGAAAAAAAAACATGTGGGATCACCCCATGCCAAAAAAAAATAAAAATAGAGACAACATGCCAAGCGATATTGCCGAACTAACATGCCATCACCTCTTACTGAAGAATGAAGGGGTTACTGGCTTTCCCAAGGCAAACCAACACAGCTCACATCCAGAGAGCAAGCATTATCTCTCATCCTGAAGCCCTACAATTTCGTGCCATATTCCTCCATCTCCTCCCATTCTCTTCTGGCAAGCATTTTCAGAGTCTGACATAGCTTTTGTCAGGCTGCTGGAAAATTACACAACTCACATCCAGAGAGCAAGCATTATCTCTCATCCTGAAGCCCTGCAATTTCGTGCTCTATTCCTCTATCTCCTCCCATTTTCTCTTATGGCAAGCTTTTTCAGAGTCTGACATAGCTTTTGTCAAGCTGCTGGAAAATTACACAACTCACATCCAGAGAGCAAGCATTATCTCTCATCCTGAAGCCCTGCAATTTCGTGCCCTATTCCTCCATCTCCTCCCATTTTCTCTTTTGGCAAGCTTTTTCAGAGTCTGACATAGCTTTTTTCAGGCTGCTAGAAAATTACTCAACACACCCATTGTCCTTCCCTCTCTCTCTCTCTCTCTCTCTCTCTCTCTCTCTCTCTCTCTCTCTCTCTCTCTGTGTCTCTCTCTCCCTTCTACGAATCCTCTTAAAATTTCTTCTCCCCGTACTTTAAACCCCTGGTTCTCATAGGAAATCACAACCCTCTCCATCTTTAATGCTAAACTCATGACTGCTTTACTTCTATGCCACGAGCCTCTCATGCCAAGCTAAGTTCTATCTGTAAGCGACTGTTGGTTTTGCTCGTGAAGGTAACCAAGGTGCTTCCTAAGGCTCAGCTACCCTTTCGAAGCATTCTTGGGGTTTGATCTTGAACTCAGACACAAGGGGCAACTCCACACATTTGGCTCTTTACAGCAGCCCAGGCCCGTCAGTAGCTGCCGGAACGAAAAATGCCTATTCCTACATGTCAAAACCCAAACACTCAAGCACATCCACCATGCTAAATAGCCCAAAAGCTATATTAAATCGTGTCACCTTAGCCAATACCAAGCATCCAAGCATACAAGCCAATGCCAAGCACACAGGCCAGTGCCAAGCGTACACGCCAGTGCCAAGCGCACAGGCCAATGCCAAGTATCCAAGCCAATGCCAAGCATACAGGCCAATGCCAACATACACGCCAGTGCCAAGCGCACACGTCAATGCCAAGCATCCAAGCCAATACCAAGCATACAAGCCAAAGCGCAACGTACAAGCCCAAAATCAAGCGTACATGCCAGTGCCAAGCATCCAAGCCAAATACCAAGAATACATGCCAACATCAAGCATACATGCCAATACCAAATATACACGTCAAAACAAAGCATGCAAGCCAATATCAAGCATACAAAACTAATGCAACCATGCCAAATCAAGCATCACTAGTCACTCAAGCACATCAATCATGCAAGCTAACTTATTTTGGGTTAAAATTCAACCAAGCCTTATCTCCAATGTCGTGCCACAAAATAAGCCAACTTTTGTTAACCCTAGTAAGTAAACTCCGATATTACAGTGTCTAGGAAAGTTCTTCAAGGCGACACCCTCGGTGTCTAAGAAGATAAGTTTTAAGCGGGACCATTGCGACCCCTCCAACCTTCCTGGAAAAGACTTGGCTGTGATTTCAAAGACTCTTAACTAGTTATCCTTGAGTTGCTTATCGTTATGTTTAAACTCAAGCTAATAGTTGCCAAAACCATGCTAATCTTCATGCTAAACAAAACGACTACGGCCAAGCAAGCAAGCATGGATATTTCATGCATATTGAAGAACCAACCATGCCATGCCACTGCCAATTATTTTGGGCTGAAATTGATTATTTGGCCCATCTCGCTGCCCCTTCATGGCCCCAATAATCAAGGGGGCTAATGTTGAGGCCCAAAAAAGTCACGAGAAGCCCAAAGACATTTAAAGCCCAATATAACATATAATGTTGGTCATGCGTTAATCCAAGCTGTATTTTTGGGAATTAATTCATTAAATAAATAATAGTGTCTATGCCATGCGAAGCCAATAATACATTTTTCATATGTCAATCACCTATCAAGCTCACATGAACCCAAGTCATGTGGTTTACGGAGCTTGCACGAGGGATTGTGGTGTGGAAGGTTACGGAGGTCAACAAGGCCCACGGAAGCTCTTAGATAATGGAGACTTTGGACTAGCTACTTGGGAGCACCAAAGTCCAAGCCCATTACTTAGAGTTCTCTAATGTGGGTAAGAAAATGAGATATTTTCCAAGCTTTACCTTTTATCCATAGGAAATAGTCATTTTCCAAATGCCTATCTTTACCTGTTGGAAACAAGCTTTTTCCAGCACTCCCTATTACCCATTGGAAACAAGCCAATTCCGACACTTCCTTTTACCCGTTGGAAATAGTCATTTTCCAATGCTTAGCTTTACTCGTTGGAAATAAGAATGTCCCAATGCTCCCTTTTACCCATAGGAAATAGACTAGCTCCAACACTTCCTTTTACCTATTGATAACTAAAGAGAGCCTTTCCCTTCTATAAATTGGGAGGCATTGCCCAAACAAAATCAACATCTCTTGGTTTCTGCAAGCCTCCTAGAAACCATGAGAACTCACCTTTCTTTGGCTGCTGCAAGCATCCCAGCAGCCATCAACCCCTTTCTTCAACCATTGACCCTTACTTTAGCTGCTAGAGCAGCACAACAACTTCTTGCTTTGGCTGCTGCAAGCATCCCAGCAGCTATCAACCCCCTTATTTAATCATCACACGTACTTCCTAGTTGTTGCAAGCACCCCAGCCATAACCTTCTCTCCTAGAAATCCATCACCTTCTCTATAAAGCCTCACCAAGCATAACTCCAAACTTTTCCTTCCTTCCAAGCTATAAACAACATAGCCTTTAAATCTCAAGCTTTTCCTCCCATCCTCCTCTTGAAACTCTTAAATCCCCATAGCCATAGCCACAAACAACAAATTATTAACACCCAAACTCAAGCATATCCAACATCAAGCCAAGCACATGCATTCTCATTTGCTAAACTTGTGGATCTTTAGCTCCCACACTCCAAGCTCTCATGCCAAGCTCATATAATCTCAGATCTACATCAGCAAGTCATCTTCAACTCTTCGTCAAGTTGCCTGAAACATTAGCAAGTCATCTTCAACTCTTCTTCAAGCTGCCAGAAACATCAGCAAGTCATTTTCAACTCTTTGTCAAGCTGCCAGAAACATCAGCACCAAACACACAGCTGTTGGAAGATGAACATGGTACTCCCTTGGGACTTGCTTTTCTCTAGGGATGCTTTGGGCCTAGTCCTCGCTGTTGGGGTCTTTTTCCGTCGGAAGGCTCGTTCAGGCTTGTTGATTCTCGGACCGCCATAGAGCGATGGATCAAGCCTTCGTTGCCCCTTTTTCTGAGTTAGCGAGGACTAGGCCCAAAGCATCCCGAGGGAAAAGCATGTCCCAGGGGAGTACTCTGTTCTTCTTCCAATGGCTGCGTGTTTGATGTTGACATTTCCAGCAGCTTGACGAAAAGTTGAAGATGACTTGCTGATGTAGATATGAGATTATATTAGCTTGGCATGAGAGCTTGGAGTGTGGGAGCTAAAGATTCATAAGTTTAGCAAATGAGAGCGCATGTGCTTGGCTTGGTGTTGGATATGCTTGAGTTTGGGATGTTGATGATTTGTTATTTGTGGCTATGGCTATGGCTATGGGGATTTAAGAGTTTCAAGAGGAGGATGGGAGGAAAAGCTTGAGGCTTGAAGGCTATGGTATTTATAGCTTGGAAGGGTATGAGGAGGAAGGAAAATCTTGGTTGTAATGGTTGAGGAATGGCTGGGATGGCTGCTGGAATGCTTGTAGTAGCCAAAGGAAGAAAGGAAAGTGGTTCGATGGTTGCTGGGGGCTTGAGTAACCAAGAGATGTTGGTTGACAGCTGCTGGGATGCTTGTAGCAGTCAAAATATGGAGGTTGATGGCTGAGATGGCTGCTGGAATGCTTGCAGCAGCCAAAAAGAGAAAAGAAGATGAGTTCTCATGGTTGTTGAGAAGCATGCAACAACCAAGAGAGGTTGATTTTGGCTGGGCAAATGCCTCCCAATTTATAGAGAGTGAGGGTTTTCCTTTATCTCCAATAGGTAAAGGGAGGTGCTGGAACCAGCTTATTTCCAATGGTTGAAAAGGAGTACTGGGGCATGCTATTTTCTAGTAGGTAAAACTAGGCATTGGAAAATGACTATTTCCTATGGGTAAAAGAGAGTGTTGAAATTGGATTGTTTCTAGCGGGTAATACGGAGTGCTGGAAAAAGGCCTGTTTCCAATGGGTAAAGCTAGGTATTTAGAAAATGACTATTTCCTATGGATAAAAGGAAATGTTTGGAAAATATCTCATTTGTTTACCCACATTGGAGAACTCTAAGTAATGGGCTTGGACTTTGGTGCTCCCAAGTAGCTAGCCCAAAGTCTCCATTATCCAAGAGCTTTCGTGGGCCTTGTGGACCTCCGTAACCTTCCACACCACAATCCCTCATGCAAGCCCCGTAAACCACATGACTTGGATTCATGTGAGCTTGATAGGTGATTGACATATGAAAAATGTATTTCGGCTTCGCATGGCATGGACACTATTAATTCCCAAAATACAGCTTGGTTTAATGCATGACCAACATTATATGTTATATTGGGCTTTAAACGTCTTTGGGCTTCCCGTGACCTTTTTGGTCCTCAACACTCGCTAACTCAGAAAAAGGGGCAACGAAGGCTTGATCCACCACTCTATGGCGGTTCGAGAATCAACAAGCCCGGATGAGCCTTCCGACGGAAAAAGACCCCAACAGTAATTAGTCTCTTGTTAATTATTAATTTTGCTTATGAATATTTAGCCAAATATTTTATATCATAGCGCTAGAGAGAGTAGGATCTACTTTCTTTCTTTTTCACAAGTGTTTCTTAAGAAATCAAATGATTTACATGAACAACACATATTATGTACCTAATTAAGCTAGTAAATTCGGTTACAAACAACTATTAGAGCTATTGTTTATGTTAGTTTCTAGATATATACTCTGCAGCTAGCTCAGCTTAGCTCAGACAATCATGCGTGATCTGCGACAACTTGAATGCTTTGCTACTATGGTAGCTTGATAATAACTGTCTAAAGGTGTGGCTTAATTTACTGGCATTTTCATTGTTGTTGCAATTTCTGTTTCATGTGTGTGTGTGTGTCCTTTGATTTCCAAACTAAATTATGAATGTTGTATGCCATATTCATATGGACTTCAGAGCATCATCATAATAGTACTTACCTTGATTTTATTCATGTTCATGTGTTTAATTTGGTTTATTTCTTTCAAAATTTGTTAGGCTGCATTACCATTGAAGAACTGGGGACTGCGCTCAAATCATTGGATCAACATCCATTGAATTGGTTGATTTGGTTGATTTTTCAGTTGAATTGGTTTATTATAAGGCATCACTTATTTGGTGAATGAATCTGTTGAATATTGAATTGGTTAATTTTTGAGTTGTGTCATTTTGGTACCAAAATGGTACCGTTTCACACCGATACCAATTTGCCATCGTATGGTACGGTACCAACTTTGGCAAACGATAATCCCATACCGTACCATACCGGTTCCAATTTTCGGTATCGGTAGCGGTACGAGCTCAATACCGTACCGTACCATATCATGCCCAACCCTAGTTGGGTTGATTAGGATCGAATTTTGAGTTTTGGAACTCGATTTATCGCTTAAAGTTTGGCCGGTTTTCAGCAAGTTCCGGTCACTTTTTGGCCTTGGTCCAAGACACCCACGTGCTGCCGGCGTGTGTGGCGGCTCGTGAGTATTGTTTGGGTTACCCATTTGGTCATAAAATGATCCCCATGTTACCCCGAGCACGACGGTATGCATGAATTTGAATTTAGTTACCGTTTGACTGTCGATCAGATTACAAATATTAGGCGTTATCCAAGTTCGATATATTCGGTCCGTTGGATTGACTTCATTTTAAAATAGTTGATCTAGATACCTCAGGATTATGTAGGAATTCACAGATCGTAAATCAGAGTCCTGGATGCTTTGATTCAATAATTCAAAGATTAGGTTAAATAATAACTGTCTGATCTTGCGATCACAAGCGATCCGACTGTTCAATTCGGACCAAACTTGCAGGACAGGTATAATAAACCTTGTTGAACCCATAGAAACTTTCGGATCGGAAATCGGAGGTCGTGGGCCCCGCGGGCCCAGTTGACCAAGTTTGGGCAGTTTGACCCATCTGTTGACCGTGAGTCTTCCGAGGTAGTTTCATCTAGGCCTGCAATTCGGCCGGATCGGATCGGAAACAGTGATTCCAATTTCCGTCCAAAATCTTTCGGAATTCCATAAACACTTCCGATTCCGATTCCGAAAATATTCGGAAAAATTTGGAACTTTCCGATTCCGAAGTTCTGAATTCTTCAAAACATAATCTACAAATTTTAAACTTAACTGAAAAAATTTATATAAAAAATTCCAATTAGACTTCTATTAAGAAAGCCCAACTAGGAGTTTTATAAATACCCACAAAATGATGACCGTTAAGCCCGCATAAATTTTCAGGTTGAAATTGAAGTTTGTTAGGGTGAACATATTTATAGAGGAGAAAACATCCAAAGTTTATATTTCAGTCGATGTGGGACTCCAACAACTCTCAGAAATGGGTTTGCGTCTGCTGCATGAGAGCTCTTCTTGCTCTCATATGTTTCTCAAATATCAATGCAGGCGTTTTGCTATGACACTTGATGATATTTCTTCTTGGTCTGGGTCTTCCCAAGATGTTAAACTTTGATTTTCAAGTTTATAGTTTGATTGGCATTATAGTTTGGTCTGCACTCTATTTCTTTCTTTTTTTCCTCATTAGTCCCCAGCTACAACTCCTTCTCCAAGTTTGAAAAATAAGGCTATCTTACATTTCGTAAGATTTTCTCTCCAGTTTTCCAACTAGAAATTTGAACTCACAAACACCCATTGAAACCAACTAGAAATTTCGAACTATAATCAGGTTGGGAGGGGGAGAAAGAAAAAAGGAGAGACAAAAATAGGGATATCAATATGGAGGAGAGAATAAAGAAGATAGAAACAGAGAGATGCCAGGCCGAAAGCTTTCATGGAAGCTGTTTTTCCTCCAGTAGGTCCTGAGACTACAACTACTCTGTTCCACATCCAATTTTGGGAGTAGACATAGAGAAGACAAAAAGAACAGAAGAGATAGACCAACAAAAAAAAAACGAACATGCGTTGTCAATCTTGGACTCTTGGGAGAAAAGCATGTTTGGGCTTGGGTATAAAAGATTATAATTTAAAATGGCTTGGAGTTGGAATTGGGCATGGCGTTTGTATGAAAGTTGGACTTGGATTTTTCATAAAATAAATCAATAAAGAAAAATGCATGTTTCATAAATAACTAAAAAATGTGTTTTATTGTTTGTCTTCCGAGCCTACCCTATATTTAAATATTATATATATACACAACAATCTATACTATTGGAATACTAGGGGAATAAGAGTGTTAAACTTGCATTCAATATGTTAGTCTTGCTCTAGACAATTGGAATACTATAATTGCCAAGCTCCAATGAATATACTTATGTTGTTTTATGTACAAAATAATTTTATAATTAAAAGTTTAAATGAAAATAGTTTAAAATTTTAAAAAAATACATATATACATTTACCATATATGTAGTACATTTGGATAACAAGCACACATATGCATTTTTGTTACATTCAAACAAACACATTTTTGTTATATGAATATTTCTATAATGGTACTGAAATATAACAAATAAGATATGAAAATAAGACCTATATACTACAAATAATGGAATTATAATTAGAAACTCGGAATTTTCCGGAAAAAATTGGAAAAATCGGATCGGAATGAGTTCGGAGAGCTTCGGAATTTTTTCGGATCGGAATTGCGGAATTTTCGGCATTTATCGGAAATATCGGATTCGGCATTTTCGGATATCGGATTTATCGGAGTCGGAATTTTTTTGGAAATATTCGGACCAGAATCGGTCGGAATCGGATTTTCCAATCCAACTTACACCCCTAGTTTCATCCATCGAGAAGTACTAGAACGATCTTATAAACGAGGCTTGACTGTTATGTGAGTTATTTTAATTATGTTGGGATTATGAGATTATTTTATAGTATTTTATGGTATTCTTGGATATTATTTTTATATTTGAAGTTTATGCAATATTGGAAATTATGGGATATATGAGTATGAGATACTTGATTGATGGGTTGTGAAAGTGAGTTTTGAGACTGGGCTTTGATTATTAGGAAATGAGTGGACGTTTGTTTTTAAGTGTACTTCGTTTATCTAATATGGAATTTCTTGCATAATGAGCTTTGATTGAAAATTGATTTAATATGGGGTAATGAGGATATGTACTTCATTCTTCTATTATTTATCATTGTTTAATATTATTATGATTATTATTAAAGTATATGGATGGGGTAATATAGTATTTTATGGAAATTAAGTGTAAACAAGTTTTGATTACTATTTGAATTATTTTTGGGTCTTTATAAAATATATGCTTGAGAGTTTATTTTCTATACTGTGAATAAATATTTGGGAAAATTGAATTAAGGAATAGAATATTATTTTTATAATATTTATATAAGGGTTATAAACCTCGCCATCATATGTACCTTCCTTGATGGGCCGTGGATAGTATTGGCAAAATCTATCCGGGCGCGTCCAACCAACACGCATGGGTTTTGGTGGCAACCGACTATTTTACAAAATGGGTCGAGGTGGAGTCCTATCGGTCAATTTCTAGCGCACAGGTGGTCAAATTCTTTGAGAAACACATCGTCCACAGATTCGGTATACCTGAAACTATCACGGCCGACAACGGCCCAGTTTTCGCATCGGCCGAGACTCAAGAGTACACCGAAAGAATGGGGATTAAATTGGTTCACTCAACACCTTACTACCCCCAGTCTAACGGACAGGCCGAGGCGAGCAATAAGGTAATCAAGGGCATCCTTGAGAAAATGATTAAGGAAAAACCTAGGGCATGGCACGATTTACTCCCTGAAGCCCTTTGGGCTTACCGAACCTCGAAACGATTGGCTATGGGCACATCTCCTTATGCCTTAACCTATGGTCATGACGCTATCGTTCCAATAGAGTTAAGGGTTCGGTCTCTCCGTGTGACCGAACAGCCTGGGCAAGAAAGGAAGGACTATGCGCAAGCCATGGCTCAGGAGTTAGAAGATTTGGAACAGTCCAGGCTCGATGCTTATAACCTAATGCAGGCGCAGAAGTAGATTGCGGCGAGGGCCTATAACAGAAAGGTCAAGCAAAAGACTTTCGCCGAAGGCGACTTGGTATGGCGAGCCGTGCTTCCTATCGGGACTAAGGACCCTCGGTTCGGCAAATTCTCACATAACTAGGAGGGGCCGTTTATTATCGAACGAATCCTCGGCCGAGGTGCATTCCAGTTAAGGGATAGGGATGGAGAAAAGCATAACTTACCAATAAACGGCTAATATTTAAAGAAATATACCCCGTCATTATGGGAAACGGCCGAGAATGGGTTATGAGGATTGCAATTAGGAAAAATGAAGTGAACAACACCACGGAGATGAGAGGAAAAGCATGCATTCAGACAGAAGGAAAAAGAAATCATACTTCATTTAGTTTAAAAAGGGGGTCGCGTTTATAAAGAAACGGCCAGGTCATGACCGATTACAACATATAAATACACATGAGAAAAGATTACATCCTAAATCTACGAACAACGGCGTCGTCATCCTCTCGCCGGGCAGGCAGATGTTTCTTCCCGAGGCAATATCTCCATCACCCATGTCTTCACTAACCACGGCCCCACCAAGGCCGTCCCTCAGGACACGGGTATGGCCAGGTGAGCCCAGAGCCATCATTCCGGCCAGAGGAAGGGCCGTCACTCTAGACACGGGTACGGCCAGGTGAACCCAGGGCCATCATTCCGGCTAGAGGAAGGGCCGTCACTTTGGACATGGGTACAGCCGAATGAGGATAGGACCGTCACTTTGGCTACGACCATCATTCCGGCCAAAGGAAGGGCCGTCACTCTGGCCAGGGCTGTCACTCCGACCATGGATTCAACCGGGGTGCTCGGCCAAATGAACATGGCCAAGTTGGAATTATCATACCAAACCCTCCCATCTTCATCAATCACATTGCAGTTTCTCCTCGGCCTCATAGGGAAGAAGGTCATCTTCCTCCAGGGCTGGGAAGGAATCTCGGCCGCATCATGGCGTTGGTTCATGTCAACTTTCCAAGACGAAGGGCAGTTGATGGACAGCAAGAGAAGAAGAGCCATCTGAACCAAGCCAAACTGCCAGGTCGCGAGGTTCAGTGGATGTGGCCCCCCGGTTTTGGAAAGGCTACAATGGGGGCCATTAGAGCAGGTTTAAAATGAAGGAGAAAAGGGGTAGAGGGATCAACGAAAGGCCCAAGAGTGTTTAAGGCAAGTAAAGAGTTCACTAAGCAAGAGAAGAGCTTCAGAATGAAAGAGAGAAGGCTGAGAAAACTAGGAAGTTCAGAGTGCACTTTTGAGGAGCGTGAACTTAAGGATTTTGAAGGCGTGAAGAAAAATGAAGAAAGGCAGGGTTTTTATACTCGTGTTAGAATTCAAAAACAGGGCGTGGCTCTCTTGAGAGACGTGACGACCTGACAACATGCTCGGAGCACGCGAAAACATGTCAGAAACCTGGGGGCCGACATTTCGATTGACGAGGCAAAGGCTCACACAAATCAAAAGCACGATGATGTGTCGGAAGCCCAGAGGCCGTCGTTTCATCTAGTGAAATGAAGCGACGCCTCGCGTAAGTCTGGGCAATGATGGCCTGCACGACGTGTTTAGGCATTAAATGCACCGACTGGCCTGTGTATTTAATACACCAGTTGTCAATCACTTCAGAAGGAATGCGAAGGGTCCATCCCCTGAAATCCATTCGGCCCCTACCCATGCCGAGACCGAAGAATCCGGGGATGTGTGGGCAATGTTTGTGCCTAATAAATCACGGTCGTACACTGAACGAAGGGGCTTCCTTTCTCAGCCCTAGCACCTGCTCATGAACAAAACACGGCGTTCCGTCAGGCGTTTTTACCTTCTTCAAAGCAAAGGAAAAGTGGCGAAGGCATAATCATCTCGGCCTCAACCGCGACATTGCAGGCCGAGGCCGAAGAACAAAAAGACACGGCCGAAGATATTAGAGTCAGATCACCACATGACAGCCAGGGCCCACACTTCATTTAATGAAGTAACGCCTCTGACTAGCAAACCCACTGGCTGCAAAGAGGCATTTAATGCACGAGGGAAGGAGGGAAGTGACTAGCGTCAGGATTTGGCGACAGAAATTAGAGTGGTTAGGCGCAAACATTCTTACAAAAATTCTTACAACTTGAGAGATTAGGTCACCAGCTATCAGAGCATTAAATGCGTCTCCACGGCCAGAAGCGCAGAACCCACGATCAGGGCGGCAGCCGAGATTTACCAGGATTTATGGGGTCACACCACCATGCTTCACGATCCCAAATGTCGATTGGACTACCCACTTGCTCTGATCAGGCTCCACCATGCAGATTTTCAGCCTCGATTACTCATCCAAGAGCTCTTCCTATAAATACCAAGTTCAAACTACATTCAAAGGGTTCAAACACCAAACCAAAAGCCTCCCACGGAGCAAATTATATTTTCCTGTAATGCACTTTCAATACCTTTACTTGCTTTCCTAGGAGTAGTGTTAGATTGTAAGGAGAATCCATTCATCAATATATCATACGACCCTTGATTTTCAAGGCGCCGGAGCACCATCTCTGTTACTCTCTCACTCACCCCATATATCATACGACCGTCGCTCCCTGAGCAACGCACCGGAGCACTGCCCAAAACCCACCACCAATACCACCACTAAACGGCCTTGTAGCTCAAGCCGTGAACCTGACGGTCGAGATCAATTCCTCTCTCGGCCACAATCGTTTGATTAGGAGTTGAATTCAAACAGGCGCACCACTTAACAATTTCACCCATACCACCATCTCGACGCACGGTAAACCGTGCTGACACTCCCCCGCACAACCGCACCGCACCAAAAGAAGGAAGCCACGTGTTAACGCACATCCCTTCGACCCGGAGCACCAGGCCATGAGATTTGCGCACGCCAACATGTACTTGCAGGAAAATCAAGAGTTAAAATGTCCAAATTCAAAGACAAACAAAAAGAAGAAGCCAATCAACCAAGTCAACCCATATTCCTCCCCAGTTCAATGAACCCAGTTAAACAAGAGTCAAGTTCCCAGGTCGTCCCCTTCTCGGGATATGCCCCAATTCCAGTCAATAACAGATTTAACCCCCTAAGCACAGGTTCATTACGCCCTAATTATCAGTTAGCTTTTGTTTCAAGTTATGACCCTTTCATAGTTAATGTTCCTACCCCAATTTCAAGTCAAACTCCAGTTACTCCCAAGTCATCTCCCTATGCCCCTAAGAGTCATTGTTATCTTTTTATTGTTGAGTCAATTTATGATGATCTTCTTGAACCAGTTAAAATAGCTAGAAAATTATTTCCCCCTAATTTCTATTACTTCCCAAGTCATCCCACAAAGTCAATCAAATTCTACAGAGACATTCTCTATGAAACCCAGTCAATAGATATTAAACCAATCAAGGATAGGGATAATCCTAATATTACCCAATTCCATTCCCTTTACATTCGTCAAATCCTCAGTCAACACGAATGGAGTAAAACTCCCTATGACCAGTTACCCCTCTAGTCAGGCCTTACTTATAATTTTGGTGATTACATTGATGCCTGGTACACAATCTTCTTTCACCAGAACCCTGAGTTTAGTCACTCCTGGTTCATTAATTTTCATGCCAAGTTCAAAAGTCAAATTCCTTTCTGGTTTCTCTGATGGTAGGAAATTCACGGCCCCCTTTGGGAAATCATTCTAGTTAATCTTCAACAATCAATCAATTACTTCAATCAAAAGCACAAGTTACAAAAGTCAGACAAGTTCTTTCCTATCCTCCTGCATTTTATGGCCAAGTACAAAGTTTCCTGGATCATGAAATGGAATTATCAAGTTAATTGGGATACTAGATATTTATCTCAACATTTCTTCGTCAAGTGGTGGGATAAGTTTGGTATAGACAGAATTATCTATCAAGTTAACACAAAGTTTCAGCCCCTCCAAGCGCCAGTCAAAGTAGTTACTTCCCCAAGCAGTTCTCATTCTTCCCTCTCCCAATAGAAGGAAGATCAAAGAAAGAGTTAAAAGAAATAAGAAAGCAAATCAGTCAACAGATCAGCCAGTTAAAAGATGAAGACAGCGACAATGATGATGCCAGTCCAAAATCTGAGTCATCTTCCAGTCAAAAACCAAGTCAAGCCACACCAAAGATCAATTGGCTAGATTACCAAGATAGTCAAGAGCCATATGATTTAAATGAAGACTAGTCTTCCAGTTAAAGCAGTCGAAAGCAGAGTTAAAGCAGTTCACCCAAGTTAAAGCAGATTCCCCGACATGCTCCAGTTAAAGCAATTTTACCCAAAGTAAAAGTAGAAGTTAATTTAAAAGTTATTTTGTCATCTTTTGTATGCCAAGTCTATAAGTTAAGTCTCGAGTCATTTGTAATCTTCAAGCTTTGTAAGCATTGTATTTTCTTTCAGGTTTCAAAGTTCTCTCAGACCCAATACTCTGAGATAACTCTTGCGAATTGTGGGAGTGTGAGTGTTCACTGAGTGTGAGTGTCCTTCGTGGCATTGCTCCCTATTTTCAAAAGATATCTGTAAGTTTTTACAAGCTTCATTGCTTCACAGTTAATAAAGTTAATTTCAAGTTAATCTTAATTTCAAGTTAATCCTATTTTCGTTCCTAAGTTTAATGTTTTCAGGTTATTTAAATTACGATTATATTGGTCTTTACATTTATATTTTAATCATTTGCATCTATTCAATTTGTACTTTTTATTTTTATTTCTATCGAGTTATCTGGTTAACCTTCTCCACTGATCACTACTATACTCTCTGCATGCGCTATTCTGATTCTCATATGCCCTATGCCTATCTCTAGTTAATCTTCTGATTCTCATATGTGGATTCATTTTTGGTTGAGATTCTTGAACTTATGTTTTGTGAGGATCTGCACAAATATGAACGTCTGATTTATAGTTTGGAAAGTGTTGTTCGGCAACATATGCCTTGGATAGGGTATGGCTGCGAGAAAGAACTGATAAAAGGAAAGGAACTTGTAAAGTGTTCAGTGTGTGCCTTGTTGAATTTGATGTTGTAAATGAATCTAAATTTAATCGTTGGTATTGCTTTAAATAATCGTATATTATCTGAATTGTGATTATTGATTTAAGAACTACGTGTGACTTGATCCCTCACAAAGGGGTACGTAGGTAGCCTGGGGTTTAACCTGTGTGCAGCCGCAAAATAAACTGTTTGAGTTGTTCTTGTATATTGTTCTAAGTGTGGAAATGAATTTTGGAAGAAGAAAGGTCTTCTCTAATTACTTTTACGATAAGTGTTATGGGTGTATGGATTTACAATGAGTTTTACGGCAAGAACGTTTTAGAAAATGTTTGGTTATGAGGCCGGGGGCCTATTTGTTTGTTGTGTATAACGTACCTTTTGCATGCTGAAGTTTGGTAATTATTAAACTGCATTTTTTACAAGGTGAAAATTTTGGTTAAGTCCGTTTTTCATGGGAGACTCTGCCGAAATTTCGACAGAAAGTCTGTCCCTCATTAGTAAGTGAGTCTGGCATCAGATGATGTCGGAAATATCATAGCATTCATCGTGGATTCTGAGGAATTCGGGGCGGGTCTTGTCAGTGACTTTGGAGAAAAAGAGATATAAAAAGGTGCAAAAACATGCAACCTAAAGACTGATCGGAGCACTCAATCAGTTCTCAATGGAAATACGAACTTTTGGTGGAGTTTTTGTGCAATGCCAATGGAGAGTGAAGCTAAGACATTGAATAAACCTCTGTAATTTTTCTAGAATTTTGGCAGCAATATTTCAAGACAAGGCAGCTTAAGGTGAAATTCGGAAGCATCTGCGTTACTATGGAAAAAATGATATTTAAAGGCCTTTCCGATTTTTCCTTCAAATGGGCTACATATGGTTGAAAAGATAAGACAAAGATCTTGAAGCTCCATATTTTTCCATAACTTTATGAATTAAGGAACAAGCCGAAAAAGTGCCTACAAGCAGATTGCAGTGTATTCGCTGTCAAACTGGGCCAACAACTGTGCAATCAAGGCGTATCAAACTTTTCGATGGCTTTCATGGAGAATTGGCTACAGGGTCTTAGTCCATTGGAAATATCATTTTTTGGGCTTCAATTTAGTGTGGTAAAAGTCTTCATTTGTAGTTGGGAAGCCCAAGTTGTGATGCTCATAAAGTTGCTTGGTCATGCATGACCTATGCATGAGCTAATAGTTTTTGGTGGGAAAGTTAGGTAAAGTTGGTGAAGTGGGTGTTGTAGGTAGAGGCAATACTCAAAATCATATTTTTCTTTCCCTTATGCCTATAAATAGTGAGGTTCTCTGAGCTTACAAACACACCCCAAGGGGGGGAGCTCTCAAACATCTCTCTAGAGCTCCTCATCCTTTTCTCCCTCAAATTCTCTCAGTTTACTTGTAAGTTCTCAATTGTTGTAATAAAACACTTTTGCCAGATTTTCCTTTATGTTTTTCTTAGTTGTACTTTTCAATGCCATGTATTATTTTTAAGTTTTCAAGTTTGATTAGTTTCCAAGTTTCAATTACGGTTCTTGTTCTTATTCAGTATGCTTATAAGTTAATATGTTTGTTTGAATGATCGATCATCATCAAAACTTGTATGCTAGCTATCTTGGTTGGAATTAAGAGTAGACACCATATGCCTTAATTCGAATTGAACTATGAATAGGAAGAGTATGTATGGACATTCGACAACAGGGATTAGATACGTGCTTAGTTGTTTAAAACATTCTTCTATGCTTAATGGATTTCTAATGCTTAATTTAGGTTCGACAACAAATGATATAATTAGGGAATTAGGAATACAAGGTTAGGAATAGACACAATGGCTTAATCATACTTTAGCTAGAATCAATCTATGAATATGAATTGAACTTGTTCACTTATTTGCTTGAGTTAGTTCTTTTCTTTCTTTCTTATTTTCTGTTCTTTTGTTTTGTGTAGGGAATCGAATTGAATCGATCTATCATCAATCCTCGTGGGATCAACCTCGCACTTACATATGCTATACTACCCAACGATTCGTGCACTTGCGAGGTCGATCCCACGAGGTCCCAATTCTCCTCATGCTGACATTCCTGAGGTAAGTATAGAGTATTTGATTAATACTAACAATAATTATGACATTGTTAAGAGTAGTGTGTATCAGTTACCACCAAGGAGTAATCGTGAAAAGCCACTAGGTAGATATTCACCACAACTCGAGACAAAGATGAAGTATCCTATTGTTCATTATATGTCTACTCACAGACTATCTGAAGCTTGTCAGGCATTTGTAAATCAAATGTCTATGGTGGCTATTCCCAGTAAAGTGCAGGATGCATTAACTAATTCAAAATGGGCCAGTGATATGACTGAAGAGATGCAAGCTCTTGAGAATAATCAAACCTAGGAATTGGTGCAATTGCTAGAAGGGAAGAAACTAGTTGGTTGTAAATGGGTTTATACCATTAAACATAAACCATATGGTTCTATTGACAGGTATAGAGCTAGATTTGGGGCCCATGGTTTTACCCAAACTTATGGTATTGATTATCATGAGACATTTGCACTAGTGACTAAGATCAATACTATTCAGGTTTTATTATCTCTAGCTGCAAACTTTGACTGGCCATTGCAGCAATATGATATGAAACATGCCCTCTTTCATGGAGACATAAAGGAGGAAGTCTACATGTCATTGCCGCCAAGTTACAGTGGTCCTAATGATGCTCGTGTTATGTGTAAATTGAAGAAGGGGATGTATGGATTGAAGTAGTCTCCGAGAGCTTGGTTTGGTCGATTCCGTCTTGCCAAGAAGAAGTATGGCTATGAGCAAAGCAATGTTGATAATACTTTATTTCTTAAAAGGCATAATGATAAACAAAACAACCCACCTTGATTGAAAAGTGTTCAAAGTCGTCTCTCAGTACTTTAAATTCCACATAAACGAATAAGGTTTTATCAAAAGGTAGTATTCCTTCATTAGAGAAATATGGGAATGGGAGTAAAAATAATTTCCCAAGCTTAGGGAATGGTGTTGCTTCTAGCAAGGTACATCAAGACAGACAACTATATGATACGAAAAAATTCATCTAAAATAAAATCTCAAAGGCTGGAACCAAGGCCACAATTATAGGCAACTATATGCTTGGTTCATCTATCATGTATTTTTAATGCAGAGAAATATACATTCAACTATAGAACCAAATATATGAATGGTTTATCTATCATGCTTGATATATGCTTGGTCTCTCCCTTCTTGTTTCTTCAAGGCCTTGCTTTGTCTGCTTTCCATTCTCTTCTTTCCTTCATTGGATATGATATCAAACAAGATCAATGAAATTCTGAGTTTAAAAAAAAAATCAAAATTAATTTACTATTTCATAAAATAATAAAAAACTGAATGGAATTAGATGCTTACATTTAGAAGCATTGACAACTAAACAACCCCCTTTTAAAGTAAAGGTTGTGAATGATGAGAGGAATGGTTTAGGGTGACCGTCGGATTGATCTTATTTTAGAATGTCGTTCCTTTGACTCTGTGGTCGTATAAGAACTTACAAGTCGGGAATTGGAGGCCTGGATCTTGGATTGTACAAAATTGTTATGGTTACACTTTTATGTGTTATTAAGGCTTGATAGGTTCGAACCGTCGAATCGAATCTAAATTCAATTTTGTTGTCTCCCACAACACTAGGGACGATGCCCTAGGTTTTTGTACGACTTTGAATTCCGGAAAGTTAAGTTTCAATTTAAGTTTCATTCGGTTCGAATATTAATATTAATCTTATATTCTCTCAATAGGTACTCAGGCTCCTTATACTCAATCTAATTCCTCTAACGGAAGGCTATGATTCGCTGAAAACACGACTTCATAAATACTTTGAAGTAACCAATGTGGATATGGTAAAAATGGAAACATATTCAAAGTTTGGTGATCATACAAATCCGACCATGAAGGAACTAGGTGGCAAAATTCTCGAAAGCTTAAAATATTTTGGTTTTACAAGACTAGTGGCTGCTTTTCAAAGATACTTGTTGGCTTATGAAGAAAATGAAAACTCCTATAAAATCTTTAGCACGTTTCTTACCCTAGATGCAGAATTTCTCGAATTAAGGAGGTGTATGCAATCCTCAGTTGGTTCGATCAACTTAGAAAAAAGTTAACATAGGGTTGTGGTGGAGGTTGAAGTTAAGAGACATCATTTTGCTCGGGAAATGAGCACTTCCTTTTGTTAATGCATGATTCTTTAGTTCTAAGTTAATTAGTACTGTAATATCCTTCTTAATTAGTGTCTAACTAGTTATCGACTCTAGACTTAGATAAGGGCTACTATGTGCTAGTGTTATACTTGTAGTAGATATCTAATTATTATTGTCAAACCATGGTTTCTTATTGTTATTCATGCACTAGCTAGCCTAACTTATAGATAGTATTCTTACAATTTCTACCATCTCAGCTTGAACCTCCGCCTCAGGAATACTTACAATTTCTCGTAAGTTGTTATGAATTTCAATAATAATTAACTAGTTAATCCATTAATTAGCTTAGAACTAGAGAATTACATATGAACAAGATGAAGTATTTTCCATAGTAGAAGCAAAAGATGTTCAGGAACGTGGAACATGAGGACAGTTCTTTCGACCATATGCCTCAACTTGAACTTTCGTCTCTGTCCTACTTACAATTTCTCACAATTTGTTATAAATATTGTCTTAAGCAAAAGGATGAGATAGCAATACAATAGTAATTAACTAGTAAATTCATTAATTAACTTGAAATCTGCCTTCCTAGATTCACTACCAAAAAAGGCAATATCAAAATACATCTCTCTTTGTAAGAGACTAGTCTAACCTAAAGTAAAAGCTCTTCCCTCTCTTCATGGCAAATCTTGATTGATTCACACCAGGAGTCGACTCGGACTTGGATAATCATCCACTTATTGATGATCTGAATTTGCCAGCGAGCACACTATGTCTTTCCAAATGCACAATTTCGAGCATCATTCTACGAGAAAAGAAATGGATAATAGTAATATTGATATGATTAGGGCTGTAGCTTCCTTGGACGAAGAGGTGAGTTCAAATATTTATTTACTCTTTGCTAAAGCTGTATGAGTTTTCCTAATGAATAATATCAACTCTTCAATTTCATACATGCTTACGCATAACATTTTTCTTGTAGTAATACATAAATGACAACGTCACTTTGAATGCGCAAAGTTAAGTTTCAATTCAAGTTTCATTCGGTTCAAATGTTAATATTAATCTTATATTCTCTCAATAGGTACTCAGGCTCCTTATACTCAATCTAATTTCTCCAATGGAAGGTTTTGATTCGCTGAAAGCACAACTTCGTAAATACTTTGAAGTAACCAATATGTACATGGTAAAGATAAAAACATATTCGAAGTTCGGTGATCATACAAGTCTGACCATGAAGGAACTGGGCGGCAAAATTCTCGAAAGCTTAACATATTTTGGTTTTACTAGACTAATGGCTGCTTGTTAAAGTTACTTGTTGGCTTATAGGCAACTATATGTTTGGTTCATCTATCATGTATTTTTAATGTAGAGAATATATCCAATTAACTGTAGAACCAACTATATGAATGGTTTATCTATCATGCTTGATATATGGTTAGTCTCCCCCTTCTTGCTTCTTCAAAGCCTTGCTTTGTCTGCTTTCCATTCTCTTCTTTCCTTCATTGGATATGAGATCAAACAAGATCACCGAAATTATAAGTTTTTTTTTATAAAAAAAAAAAAAAAAAAAGTTACTATTTCATAAAATAATAAAAAACGAAATGAAATTAGATGCTTACATTTAGAAGCATTGATAACTAAACAACCCCCTTTTAAAGTAAAGGTTGTGAATGATGAGAGGAATGGTTTAGGGTGGCGTAGGGATATCAAATAGCTAAGTATGGATAAATGATCAATTACCATTCACAAGTAAGTCAAACCATGCTTCACTCTCCATCTAAACCAAAAAAAGACAAGAATAAGTATCGATATCAAGTAGATCAATAATAATAAATGACTAAGCCAGATGTCATATACTTACATGGATGTCATGCTCAGCACAATTTCTTACATAGAAGAGATAGTTGATGGGATGTCCATCCACCATCCACTTAGATATAACGAATTTAACCTCATACATCATTTGTTTCTCAGTAACAGGATGAACTTTGCTAGAAGTAATAGGATTATGAGATGTCAATTTAGTATGCCACATCACCGCAAATTCGGCTTCATTTGCAAAGAAGCGATCCCAATGGCCCTTATATACTTGCTTTGCAACATCCCTTGTAGTAGAATTGGTACTGTCAAAAAACTCTCTCATAGCCAAAAACTTGTTTCTCATCTTCTCTATATGTCTCTTCAAGAAACAACTAAGCACCAATAAAGACAACATGTCATTGAAATTTAACAAAAATGACATCTTATCGGAGAGAATATGTTGTAATAGTTTCAACATGCAAAATATCCTCCCGATCAGTAAATAACGGTTTTAGAAATAGAAGAAATAATAGTTTTTGAGTTGACCTGGAAATATAAGTCAACAGAAACAAACCATTCTTGAAAAGAGATGAGTGCTTTTTCTATTGACTTCCCTCACTCTAAATAATACATACAAGGGTACAACTTATATTGCTTGCCAATTATCATAATGGGATTAAATTTTGCCTATTATGTGATTTTTTCGATTATTATGATCGGACCTTTGGATGGGTCCCGTTTTAGAATGTCGTTCCTTGGACTCTGTGGCCATATAAGAACTTACAAGTCGGGAATTGGAGGCCCAAATCTTGGATTGTACAAAATTGTTATGGTTACCCTATTATGTGTTATTAAGGTTTCATAGGTTCGAACCGTCGAATCGATTCTAAATTCAATTTTGTTATCTCCCACAACACTAGGGACGTTGCCCTAGGTTTTTGTATGCACTTTGAATTTCGGAAAGTTAAGTTTCAATTTAAGTTTCATTCGGTTAAAATGTTAATATTAATCTCATATTCTCTCAATTGGTACGCATGCTCCTTATACTCAATCTAATTCCTCAAATGGGTGGTTTTGATTCACTGAAAGCACGACTTCATAAATACTTTGAAGTAACCAATATGGACACGATAAATATGGAAACATATTCGAAGTTTGGTGATCATACAAGTTCGACCATAACGGAACTGGGCGGCAAAATTCTCGAAAGCTTAACATATTTTGGTTTTACTAGACTAACGGCTGCTTGTTAAAGATACTTATTAGCTTATATGCAACTATATGTTTGGTTCATCTATCATGTATTTTTAATGTAGATAATATATCCATTCAACTGTAAAACCAACAATATGAATAGTTTATCTATCATGCTTGATATATGCTTGGTCTCCCCCTTCTTGTTTCTTCAAGGCCTTGTTTTGTCTGCTTTCCATTCTCTTCTTTCCTTCATTGGATATGAGATCAAACAAGATCAACAAAATTATGAGTTTAAAAAAAAAATCAAAATTAAGTTACTATTTCATAAAATAATAAAACACGGAATGAAATTAGATGCTTACATTTATAAGCATTGATAACTAAACCACCCCCTTTTAAAGTAAAGGCTGTGAATGATGAGAGAAATAGTTTAGGGTGATGTAGGGATATCAAATAGTTAAGCATGGATAAATGATCAATTACCACTCACAAGTAAGTCAAACCATGCTTCACTCTTTATCTAAACCAAAAAAAGACAAGAATAAATATCGATATCAAGTAGATCAATAATAACAAATGATTAAGCCATATATCATATACTTGCATGGATGCCATGCTCAACACAGTTTCTTACACAGATGAGAAAGTGGATGGGATGTCCATCCACCATCCACTTAGATATAACGAATTTAACCTCATACATCATTTGTTTCTCAGTAACAGGATGAACTTTGCTAGAAGTAATAGGATTATGAGATGTCAATTTAGTATGTCACATCACCGCAAATTCAGCTTCATTTGCAAAGAAGCGATCCCAATGGCCCTTATATACTTGCTTTGCAACATCCCTTGTGGTAGAATCGGTACTGTCAAAAAACTATCTCATAGCCAAAAACTTGTTTCTCATCTTCTCTGTATGTGTTTCAAGAAAGGGCTAAGCACCAATAAAGACAACATGACACTGAAATTTAACAAAAATGACATCTTATCAGAGAGAATATGTTGTAAAAGTTTCAACGTGAAAAAATATCCTCCCGATCAATAAATAACGATTTTAGAAATAGAAGAAATAATAGTTTTTGAGTTGACCTGGAAATATAAGTTAACAGAAACAAACCATTCTTGAAAAGAGATGAGTGCTTTTTCCATTGACTTCCCTCACTCTAAATAATACATACAAGGGTACAACTTATGTTGCTTGCCAATTATCATAATGGGATTAAATTTCGCCTATTATGTGATTTTTTTGATTATTACGATCGGACCATCGGATGGGTCCCGTTTTAGAATGTCGTTCCTTGGACTCTGTGGTCGTATAAGAACTTACAAGTCGGGAATTGGAGGCCCAAATCTTGGATTATACAAAATTGTTATAGTTACTCTATTATGTGTTATTAAGGTTTGATAGGTTCGAACCGTCGAATCGATTCTAAATTCAATTTTGTTGTCTCCCACAACACTAGGGACGTTGCCCTAGGTTTTTGTATGCACTTTGAATTTCGGAAAGTTAAGTTTCAATTTAAGTTTCATTCGGTTAAAATGTTAATATTAATCTCATATTCTCTCAATTGGTACGCATACTCCTTATACTCAATCTAATTCCTCAAATGGATGGTTTTGATTCACTGAAAGCACGACTTCATAAATACTTTGAAGTAACCAATATGGACACGGTAAATATGGAAACATATTCGAAGTTTGGTGATCATACAAGTCCGACCATGAAGGAACTAGGCGGCAAAATTCTCGAAAAGCTTAACATATTTTGGTTTTACTAACTATATGAATAGTTTATCTATCATGCTTGATAAATGCTTGGTCTCCCCCTTCTTGTTTCTTCAAGGCCTTGCTTTGTCTGCTTTCCATTCTCTTCTTTCCCTCATTGGATATAAGATCAAACAAGATCAACGAAATTATGAGTTAAAAAAAAAAATCAAAATTAAGTTACTATTTCATAAAATAATAAAAAACGGAATGAAATTAGATGCTTACATTTATAAGCATTGATAACTAAACAACCCTCTTTTAAAGTAAAGGCTTTGAATGATGAGAGAAATAGTGTAGGATTATGTAGGGATATCAAATAGCTAAACATGGATAAATGATCAATTACCACTCACATGTAAGTCGAACCATGCTTCACTCTCCATCTAAACCAAAAAAAGACAAGAATAAATATCGATATCAAGTAGATCAATAATAATAAATGATTAAGCCAGATGTCATATACTTACATGGGTGCCATGCTCAGCACAATTTCTGACACAGATGAGAAAGTGAATGGGATGTCTATCCACCATCCACTTAGATATAACGAATTTAACCTCATACATCATTTGTTCCTCAGTAACAGGATGAACTTTGCTAGAAGTAATAGGATTATGAGATGTCAATTTAGTATGCCATATCATCGCAAATTCGGCTTCATTTGCAAAGAAGCGATCCCAATGGCCCTTATATACTTGCTTTGCAATATCCCTTATAATAGAATTGGTACTGTCAAAAAACTCTCTCATAGCCAAAAACTTGTTTCTCATCTTCTCTGTATGTGTCTTCAAGATAGGGCTAAGCACCAATAAAGACAACATGACATTGAAATTTAACAAAAATGACATCTTATCAGAGATTGTAAAAGTTTCAACATGAAAAAATATCCTCCCGATCAGTAAATAACGATTTTAGAAATATAAGAAATAATAGTTTTTGAGTTGACCTAGAAATATAAGTCAACAGAAACAAACCATTCTTGAAAAGAGATGAGTTCTTTTTCTATTGACTTCCCTCACTCTAAATAATACATACAAGGGTACAACTTATGTTGCTTGCCAATTATCATAATGGGATTAAATTTCGCCTATTATGTGATTTTTTCGATTATTATGATCGGACCGTCGGATGGGTCCCGTTTTAGAATGTCGTTCCTTGGACTCTGTGGTCATATAAGAACTTACAAGTCGGGAATTGGATGCCCGGATCTTGGATTGTACAAAATTGTTATGGTTACCCTATTATGTGTTATTAAGGTTTGATAGGTTCGAACCGTCGAATCGATTCTAAATTCAATTTTGTTGTCTCCCACAACACTTGGGATGTTGTCCTAGGTTTTTGTATGCACTTTGAATTCTGGAAAGTTATGTTTCAATTTAAGTTTCATTCGGTTCAAATGTTAATATAAATCTTATATTCTCTCAATAGGTACTCAGGCTCCTTATACTCAATCTAATTCCTCAAACGGAGGGTTTTGATTCTCTGAAAGCATGACTTTATAAATACTTTAAAGTAGCCAATATGGACATGGTAAAGATGGAAACATATTCGAAGTTTGGTGATCATACAAGTTTGACCATGAAGGAATTGGGAGGCAAAATTCTCGAAAGCTTAAGATATTTTGGTTTTACTAGACTAATGACTGCTGGTCAAAGATACTTGTTGGCTTATGAAGAAAAGGAAAGCTCCCATGAAATCTTCAGCACGTTTCTTACCCTAGATGCAGAATTTCTCGAATTAAGGAGGTGTATGCAACCCTCAGTTGGTTCAATCAACTCGGAAAAAAGTCAACATAGGGTTGTGATGGAGGTTGAAGTTGAGAGGCATCATTTTGCTCGGGAAAGTAGCACTTCCTCTTGTTTGTGCATGATTCTTCAATTCTAAGTTAATGAGTATTGTAATCTCCTTCTTAATTAGTGTCTAACTAGTTATCCGCTCCAAACTTAGATAAAGGCCTACCATGTGCTACTGTTATGCTTGTAATAGATATCTAATTGTTATTGGCAAACTATGGTTTCTTATTGTTATTCATGTGCTAGCTAGCCTAACTTATGGATAATATTCTTACAATTTCAACCATCTTAACCAACCCCCCAACCTACCCCTAAATCCCCTCCCCAACTTACTTTCTCCGTCTCTCTATCTTCCTCTCTCCTTTTCTCTGACATCGATGGGATCACGAGTGCTGATGTTAATAAATGTCGGCAACATCAGATATGTGGTTTCAAATAGTGTATTTGACATAGTTCTCATACTCGAGATATTTGGCGAACAACGAGAGGTAGTAGTGGGGTTTCACCCCATTTTCCTTTTCCTTCTTATTTCCCCTCTGATCCAATTAGGGCACACATATGATCTTTTGGAGATGTGTCATGATGTTATTATGTGTGTATGATTGGATCAGTCGCAAGTTCGATGCAGATTCCAGCATGCATGCTGGGGAGAAATAGTCCCCTGGTTGGACTCCTCATCCCTAGCCATATGCGTAATGCAGATCCTACCATGTGGTTTAGTATAAATAGTCCTCAAGTTGGATTGTTTTTCCCTTGGTACATTTGTGTGAATATATATATATTGTGGTTTCTTGGTATAACATGTTTTGAGAAAAGTATATTGCAGGAAAAAGGTTGGTTTAATATATTGTGGATCTTATGAGATTACAATGTTTTTAAGAATCGAAGTGGATATATATAAAGATGGATTTTCCTTGCATGGTTTACATTGTTTTTCTAAAACGGTGAGGTTAGTATGTTTGGATATAACTTATGTTAAAAACTTTATTTTGGTCCACTCACAATTTCCTGTTTTGCGCCCCCGAGGCTTTAGCTTTACGAAATCCAACTATTCACGTCGAACAACTTGTACAACACATGTTGCTATCTTGTAGGATATTCGTCGTTTATTTTCTTTTGAACTCCTTTGATTATGTAAACTAAAGATTTCTAGATTGCTATAATATTGCCCATGTAGGGTTTTTTTTAGGTTGGAGGCTTTATGTGAAAATTGTGTTTTTTTGCATTCTGTGTGCTGCCAGTTGGGGTTTTAAGTTGTGTTGTTTTACAGGTGGAGAATTTGGGGAGTGTCTAGTTTTCAGGGGAGATTCTACTGAAATTTCAATTGAGGTATCGGCTAAATTTATGTTTAAATCAGGGATGAAAAGGTTATGTTAGTAAGTGGGCCCAACTTATGTTAAATGTCAGACAGGAATAGGGTTCGTCATAGATAGGCGGGTCTCAGTTACCGGATCAACAAGTGGAATTTGTTCCCTCTTCATCTTCTTAAGCCAAGCAAAAAGCGAGGAATTTACTAGCTCAGTGAAGACAATTGTAGGGCCATTTGAAGTGGTGTATAATGCCTTGATGGATAGCACATAGCTTGAATTGCAAGCCTGCTAAAGGCACATCCACTTCTTCACGTCCACAAAACCGGAACTCCTGATATAGTGTACTGTGGCGGGAAGGCCACAGTAGGTCCCGTTGTAAACATGCGGTATCGTCTTCGCTAGGGTCGAAAATTTTGTAAGGTGCAGAATCTAAACAACCGGAACTGACAGGAGGAAACTTCTCCGGGTCATGTAGATACACCCGGAACTACCATGAGAAATAACATGGTTTGAAATGCCAATGCCAATCTGTTTGCTCCGTTTGCTTGGAGACAGAAGATGGTTAATAACATGCATCATCTGAACATATGCATAAACAAGATATTATGAATAAGAAACCAAATGAAATTGAAAATTAGGGTTAACACAAATACATGCCAAAAAATTACAAGTAAACACACTCAAATCAACTTTTTAGAATGAGGAAAACATCAAACAACTTTTGGTTCAGCTCAGTTCACAACGAGAAATAAGCGTACAAGTGAATACTAAGCATACAAGCCAAAATCAAGCGTACACGCCAATGCCAAGCATCCAAGCCAAATATCAAGAGTACATGCCAATACCAAATATACACATCAAAACCAAGCATGCAAGCCAATATCAAGCATACAAAACTAATATCAAACACACAAGTCAATGCAACTCTTACAAACCACAACCATGCCAAATCAAGCCTCTCTAGTCACTCAAGCACATCAATCATGCAAGCTAATTTTTTTTGGGCTAAAATTCAACCAAGCCTTATCTTCTCTATCATACCACAAAAAAAGCCAGTTTTCGATAACCCCAGTGAGTAACCTCTGATATTACAGTGTTTAGGAAAGTTCTTCAAGGCGACACCCTCGGTGTCTAAAAAGATTGGGTTTCAAAAGGAACCATGAAGTGGCAGCGAGATGGGCCAAATAATCAAGTTCAGCCCAAAATAAGTGGCAGTGGCATGGCATGCCTGGTTCTTCAAAATGCATGAAATATCTAAGCTTGCTTGTTGGCCATAGTCATTTTGTTTTTCTTGGCATGAAAATTAGCATGGTTTTGGCAACTATATAAGTGGCAGTGGCATGGCATGCCAAAACCATGCTAATTTTCATGCCAAGAAAAACAAAATGACTATGGCCAACAAGCAAGCTTAGATATTTCATGCATTGAAGAACCAGGCATGCCATGCAACTGCCACTTATTTTGGGCTGAACTTGATTATTTGGCCCATCTCGCTGCCACTTCATGGTCTCAATAATCAAAGGGGCTACTAATGTTGACGCCCAAAATGTCACGAAAAGCCCAAAAATATTTAAAGCCCAATATGACGTACGAAATAGGGATAAATTAGTTACATATCAATTCCCATTATATTTTCTGGAATTAATTCGACAAAATAAATATGTACACAAGCTTTTATACAAATTCTAATAGCATCCATGTCATGCCAAAAACCTATTCCTTTAATTCCAATATGTCACAAAGCTCGATCCCAAAAGCCCAAGTCACTGTAACACATGCCCAAGCATTCCAAGCACATGCCAAATAACTCCATGCCACGCTAATACATTTTTCCTATGCCAATCACCGACCAAGCTCACATGAAGCCAAATCATGTGGTTTACAGGGCTTGCATGAGGGATTGTGGTGTGGAAAGTTACAGAGGTTCACAAGGCCCACGAAAGCTCTTGGATAATAGAGACTTTGGGCTAGCTATTTGGGAGCACCAAAGTCTAAGCCCATTGCTTGGAGTTCTCCAATGTGGGTGAGCAAATGAGATATTCTTTAAGCACTCCCTATTACCCGTTGGAAACAAGCCGATTCTAACACTTCCTTTTACCCATAGGAAATAGTCATTTTCCAATGCCTAGCTTTACCTGCTGGAAATAATAATGTTCCAATACTCCCTATTACCCACTGGAAACAAGCTAATTTCGACACTTCCTTTTACCCATAGGAAATAGTCATTTTCTAATGTCTAGCTTTACATACTAGAAATAATAATGTCTAAATGCTCCCTTCCACCCATTGGAAATAGGTTGGTTCCAACACTTCCTTTTACCTAATGAAAACCAAAAAGAGCCTTCACCTTCTATAAATTGGGAGGCAGTGCCCAAGCAAAACCAACTTCTCTTGGTGGCTAGAAACCTCTCAGCAACCATGAGAACCCCTCCATCCTTTGGCTACTGCAAGCATCCCAGTAGCCATCACCTTTCTCTTAGCTGTTGCAAGCACCCCAGAAACCATTATAGCACCTTCCTTCAGCTGCTGCAAACATTCCAACAACTATCACAGTTATTCCTCAACCATCAATCTCCATCCGTTGGCTGCTGCAAGCATCCCAAAGACCATCGACCCATTTTCTTGGCTACTGTAAGCATCCCAGCCATTTCTCCTACTTTCTTAGCCTTGACATCCTTCATCTTTCCTATAAAGCCTCACCAAGCATAACTCCAAACTTTTCCTTCATCCTCATACTCTTCCAAGCTATAAACACCATAGCCTTCAAGCACCAAACTTTTCCTTCTATTATCATTCTCTTGAAACTCTTAAATAACCATAGCCATAGCTTCAAACAACAAATTCTCAACACCCAAACTTAAGCATATCAAACACCAAGCCAAGCACAAGCATTCTCATGTACTAAACTGGTGGGTCTTTAGCTCCCACACTCTAAGCTCTCATGCCAAGCTCATATAATCTTAGTTCAACATCAGCAAATCATCTTCACCCATTTTCAGAGCTGCTAGAAACATGCAGACACTGGAAGAACAACACAAAACACGCAGACGCTGGAAGAACAACAGAGTACTCCCTTATGACTTGCTTCTCGCTCAGGATGCTTTGGGCCTAGTTCTCGCGAACTCATAAAAAGGGGCAACGAAGGCTTGATTTACCACTCTATGGCGGTCTAAGAATCAACAAGCTCGAACAAGCATTCCGATGGAAAAAGACCCCTTCACTTAGCAATTCTTGAACAGTCTCGTTCTCCTGGACCCTAGGGTCCAAGGAAGTTTTAGTCACTCACCTTTAGATCTAATCTAAGGGTTGAGAAAAAACTGATTTAAATATCAATATGTCATTATTTTTATTACTTTTAATGTACAAAATATTAATTTAACTTAAACAAAAGCAAAAACTTTAAAAACATAAAAAAAAATCACTCCAATCATAACACGCTCTCTCTCAGAAGCAATACTTTTATTATATTGACACACCCACCCACCCAACCTCTAATACGTTCCCTTTAGAACACTTCCACCCATTTGTTATGGCAAATAACAAAAGCAAGTAAGGGCGGTTACTGTTTACTTGAATAGTATATGCCATAGTAATTTTGTGTATGTTTTTCCACCTATTGCCATGACAACCTAAAGACAATTACTATTCACCTAAGATTAATTTTATTTATATGTATGAGATTAATAAATAAAAATTTGTAGGTATGTATAAAACTTTTTGGTAATTTTTCAGATTTTTTTTTAAAAAATTTATTTTCCTTGCTGACGTCAGCGCCTATCTTGCTCTGCCCGTGCTGGAGCTGATTTTGGGAGGCCAAGTGGGCTGGGCTGTCCTCTGGAAATGCTCTTACGCCTATCCATTTATCACCCAGCCCTATCACCCATCCCACATCTTCGAATCTATTCGTCCAAAAACATCCTCTCCGAACCCAAGTTCTTCCTTACCCTTATGCCAAGAGACCAAGAGACCAAGACTCAAACGTGGGCTCATTAGCTATAGCACTCGCCCTCATGTGCCCTCGATTGTTCGTCTGCTGTCGGCGGTCAGGTACTCTTGTGTAGCAGCGACGTCGTCTATCAGGTACTGTTCTCTCCTCTGGAACTGAGTCGTTAAATCTTTCGTTCCAGATCGATACCGTACAGCGATTGGGTACGCTCGATCCAGATCGAAATTCGTAGGGGTGTGAGCGAATTAGGCAACTATGATCAGACAAACTTAACACTTGTTTTAAGATTTAAAAACCAAAGAAAGATATGTATTAAAGCGTGTGTTATAAGGTCTATCAAGATTTAAGTTCAACAAAGGTCTACTCAGATTTAAGATAAAAAAGACCACCTTGGTTTCACTGTACACATATTGTTCTGTTTGTTATTCAATGGGATAAAGTTGTCTGTTTCCTTTGATTTATAATTTACATGCTCGTGTGTGCTCGCTTTGTTCTGTTATTGTTAATGTTAATGTAAATGTAAATTCAAGCTTGGTAATTTTAGTTGCTTTAATTTGAGAAGACATTGGAAGGAATTAGAATTCATGTTGGATTATGCAAGTAGAGTAGTGTTAGGGTTTTCTGTTTGTGTTTTCTTGTCCATACTTGGAATGAGAACTGATTTTTGTGTTTATGAGTGGCATAGGAAGAAAGAAATGGAAGAGGGCAAGCATAAATCCAGGAAGGAGGGGGAATCCAAGAGGAGTCATCGAGATCGTCAACGTGAAAAAGAGAGGAATGGAGAGAGACACAGGGATAAAGATAAAGATAAGAGAGACCGTGATAGTCGGCGCTCTGAGAGAGAAAAGAGTTCTGATTCTGAGGATAGGTATGATAGAGAGAAGCATCGAGACAGGGACACTGATAGGACACGAAGCCGGGATGATGAAAGAGAGAGAACGAGAGACAGGAAGAGAGAAAAAGATAAAGAGAAGGAGAAGGAGAGAGAGAGGGCTAGAGAGAAGGAAAAGGAGAGGGAAAGAGAAAGAGAAAGAGAAAGAGAAAAAGAAAGAGATAGAGAGAAAGAAAAAGAAAGAGAAAAAGAAAAGGAACGAGAAAGAGAGAGGGAGAGAAGGGAACGAGAAAGAGAAGGAGAAGATAGAGAGAGGGAAAAGAGGGAGCGAGAGAGGGAGAGGGAAAAGGACAGAGATCGAGAGAGGAGGATACGGGAGAGGGAGAGGCGCAGGGACATTGATACTGATGATACTGATGATGATGTTAGGGAGCGTGGTAGGAAGCGGCATAGGAAAGATGAAAATGAGCACAAGGAGAAAGAGAGGGAAAGGAGTAGCAGCAGGTCAAACAGACATAGGGATGATGGAGATGGGAGCCCGAGAAAGAAGAGTGATGAAGATGATTCAGTTAAGAAAGAGAAGCAGCCAACTCGTGAGGAGGAGTTAGAGGATGAACAGCGGAAATTGGATGAGGAAATGGAAAAGCGGAGAAGGAGAGTTCAGGAGTGGCAAGAGTTAAAAAGGAAGAAGGAAGAATCTGAGAGAGAGAAACGTGGGGAAGGGGATGTTGATGAACCTAAGTCCGGCAAGGCCTGGACTCTTGAAGGAGAATCTGATGATGAAGAAGTACCCTCATTAGGGAAATCAGAGAGGGATATGGATGTTGATGGAGAAGACAATCTTACTGACAGAGAAGTTGGCGGAGATGCTATGGTGGTAGATTCTGAGAATGAAACAGATGCACCTACTTTGCAGAATGGGGCTGATGATGCTGTTGGTGATGAAGAAGTTGATCCATTAGATGCTTTTATGAATTCTATGGTATTGCCTGAAGTTGAGAAGCTGAACAATGCTGTGGAACCATCAATTGTTGATGAGAAGAACAAGGATAAAAAGGATGATATAAGTAATGGTGAACAGCCAAGGAGAGGTTCAAATAAATCTATGGGCAGAATAATTCCTGGGGAGGATTCTGACTCGGATTATGGGGACCTTGAGAATGATGATGACCCCCTAGAAGATGAAGGTGATGATGAGTTCATAAAAAGGGTGAAAAAGACAAAAGCTGAGAAGCTTTCTGTAGTTGATCACTCTAAGATAGATTATGATCCATTCCGCAAAAATTTCTATATTGAGGTGAAGGAGATCTCTAGAATGACTCCAGAACAGGTGGGTGCATATCGGAAAGAATTGGAATTGAAGATACACGGTAAAGATGTGCCAAAGCCGATCAAGACGTGGCACCAAACTGGGCTTACAAGTAAAATCTTGGAAACAATAAAGAAGCTAAACTATGAAAAGCCAATGCCAATTCAGGCTCAGGCAGTGCCAGTAATTATGAGTGGTCGAGATTGTATTGGCATTGCAAAAACTGGGTCAGGCAAAACTGTTGCATTCGTGCTGCCAATGCTGAGGCATATCAAGGACCAGCCACCTGTGGTAGCAGGAGATGGACCTATTGGGCTTATAATGGCACCAACTAGGGAGCTTGTTCAGCAGATTCACAGTGATATTAAAAAGTTTACCAAGGTACTGGGTCTCAGGTGTGTGCCTGTGTATGGAGGTTCTGGTGTTGCCCAACAAATTAGTGAATTGAAGAGGGGAGCTGAAATTGTTGTCTGTACTCCCGGTAGGATGATTGACATACTTTGTACAAGTGGAGGGAGAATAACAAATCTGCGTAGAGTAACGTATTTGGTTGTGGATGAAGCTGATCGAATGTTTGACATGGGTTTTGAACCTCAAATCACTCGAATTGTTCAAAATATTCGGCCAGATCGTCAAACTGTATTGTTTTCTGCCACTTTCCCTCGCCAGGTTGAAGTCTTGGCACGGAAAGTCTTGAACAAACCTGTGGAAATACAAGTTGGTGGTAGGAGTGTTGTGAATAAGGACATAGCACAATTGGTTGAAGTGAGGCTGGAAAATGAAAGGTTCTTGAGATTGTTAGAGTTACTTGGGGAGTGGTATGAGAAAGGAAAAATTTTGATATTTGTCGAGTCACAGAATAAATGTGATGCTTTATTTAGGGATCTTCTTAGGCATGGATATCCTTGTCTCTCACTTCACGGGGGCAAAGATCAAACAGATCGTGAGTCCACCATAACTGATTTTAAAAGCAATGTTTGTAATTTGTTGATTGCAACTAGTGTTGCTGCGAGAGGGTTAGATGTCAAGGAGCTTGAACTGGTGATCAACTTTGATAGTCCAAATCACTATGAAGACTATGTTCACCGTGTTGGCCGTACAGGGCGAGCTGGTCGGAAAGGCTGTGCTATAACGTTTGTCTCTGAGGAAGATGCTAGATACGCTCCAGATCTTGTCAAAGCATTGGAACTCTCTGAGCAAGTTGTTCCAGATGACCTGAAATCTCTTGCGGATGGTTTCACCGCAAAAGTAAATCAGGGACTTGAGCAAGCCCATGGAACTGGTTATGGAGGAAGTGGTTTTAAATTTAATGAAGAGGAAGATGAAGTGAGGAAAGCAGCAAAGAAGGCACAAGCCAAAGAATATGGTTTTGAGGATGACAAGTCAGATTCAGAAGATGAAGATGAAGGTATCCGAAAGGCAGGGGGAGACATTTCACAGCAGGCTGCCCTTGCTCAGATAGCAGCCATTGCTGCCGCCTCTAAAGGTAGTACAGCTTCAATGCAGACCCCTGTGCCTGCTGCCCAACTGCTTCCCAACAGTGGACTGCCTGTTTCTCTTCCAGGTGTCCTTGGTCTAACATTACCAGGAACAGCAGCAGCTGTGGCTGGGACTGGTTTGCCTGTTGTTGGCAATGATGGGGCAGCTCGGGCTGCAGCAATTGCAGCTGCGATGAACTTGCAGCATAATCTGGCAAAGATCCAAGCTGATGCAATGCCTGAACACTATGAAGCAGAGTTGGAGATAAATGATTTTCCACAGAATGCTCGATGGAAGGTTACCCACAAGGAAACTTTGGGACCTATATCAGAGTGGACTGGAGCTGCCATTACTACAAGGGGTCAGTATTTCCCACCAGGCAAGGTTGCAGGACCAGGAGATCGCAAACTCTACTTGTTTATTGAGGGCCCTACTGAACAATCTGTCAAGAGAGCCAAAGCAGAATTAAAACGTGTTTTGGAAGACATCTCAAATCAGGCATTATCACTTCCTGGTGGAGCTCAGCAAGGCAGATATCAAGTTCTATAAGTGTGAGATCTTAACTCCAACTTACTTTAGGCATACTGTTATCGGCTTATCCTGAACTTAATTTGCTTCTCAGTTCCTGGTCAATTGTTTCTCAGTCACCTAATGAATTCCATATTGAATGGTTCTGGTTAACTGATTGCCTTGCACTTTACTGCTGGATAAAATATTCAACTTCTAAGAGAACCAAATTTGTTAATGCATGAGTGAAATCTCATTAATCTTTTCCTGAATCCAGGTTAAGCTTGATTTACAATTGTCATTTAGGAAGTCATTTTATTTTGACAATGAGGAATCAGATACAGATTGGATTTTGTTGTGTGAACTGTTACGAATTTGTCTTGCTTTGTGCAATTTTCTGGCCCCTTTTGATTTTTTGTTCTTCTTTTTTTGTTTATCGTTTCCATGGTGCGAGGGATGTTATATGCATATGCTCGCATGTTCAATATTGTCTCTGCCCATTACAAAGCTGTCCAAGAGATGCGACCGTGGTGCGACACTTTCTCCTCATGTTACTGTTCTTCATTTTGAATGGATGTGCTTAGAATCTTCTGGTCCATTTTCTGTTTTGTTTGTGTTCCATGAGTGGTGAGATTTGTGATTACAATTTTTGTATTTGATTGCTCTAGTTTCCTTTTTGGTGATTGTTTCCAGGTATTGTCTTGAAATTGCTGGAGCCAATGCATGTACATGTACATACTTCCTTAAGGTAGAGCACTGGATTACATCTGAAGAGATGCTTTTAGTAGGAGGTCCATTATTTCTTGTTTTGCATCCCTTCTGTACTGTTAAAAGGTGACCTTTACTTCCGTTCAATCAGCTGGTCGCAAAATGGATTAGCTTTTGGGGCATTGTTTGCTATAACGGGTGACTGAGCTCCTCATAGAGATCACCAGTCCTGTGCCCTCTGCTTTGTTGCCGTATGGGGTTGCTACACCTTTGTTGTGGAGGCTGCTTTTGACTTTGTTCATTACCTTTTTGATTTCTGTGTTCATTGTAGTTGATGGGAATGCTTTAATGATCTGAAGTTGAGGCTGTGCTTTTGCTTTCTATTAAAAATATTGGTTTTGTTTGTTTTTATTAGTTTAATTGGCCGCCCTTCTATTGGAGATCTTAATTTAGGAAGTGGATGAGCAACAGTGAAGCTTTGCTGATGTGTTGTTTGTTTGTTTCAGCTTGAGCTATCAAAGAAGAAAAGTTAAAGGAAATGACCCTCTCATCCGTCAAATACTTGACATGAACGCTTTCAATTGAGTCCACCACTGGTAAGCAGATATCGGTGTGGAGAGTGGTCCCTACCCTATCAGCTGCTGGGTTTGATGATGACGGGATAGGTGGTTAGGTTTAGAAAAGGCCTAGAAGAAAATACGTTATTGGCGTTTGCTTGCTTCATACTGTAGCAGAAACAGTAGGGTGATTTTACATGGTTTTTTCTTTTCATACCCCGAGTTGTTGGTTTAGCAATTGTGATTACCATGCGTCCTAATGTCTGAAATGGTTAGATACTACCGGAATTGTATGTGACCGCTCTCGGCTCGTAACCCAAAGCTTTTTGTCTGATAATCTGCTTTACATGAAATGATTCTGTTGTTATTTTTGTCATGTGTTGTTTCACATTCCTCCTGGTCCAGGCAAACCAAAAGAAAAACTTCCTCTTAGTCTCACCTGTACTTTTCTTATCTCACAGACGGCCATAAAAAATTTATGCCCTACTCTCTCAACCACTACTTTCTCTAGCTCGAGCTCTAATGAATTTCAAGGCCATTCACCACCCAAAGGAAAAGATGTATATGGTTGCCTTATGGGGATTTCTCTTCATCTTTTTTTATTTTTTTAATTTTTATTTTATATATATATATTTTTAGCCAAACTTACTATTATGGGACTCAAACCTAAGACCGTTTGGGAGCACACCAAAAACCTAGGCCAATAAAATTAACCCCTCATTAGTTCCTCTTATCTCTAATACTTAGAAGTTTGCATCATGTACTACAAGTCTACAACTGTCGTCGATAAATACTCACTCCTTTCCTCTCAAATTTGATCCAAACTTTGCTGGGTTTTGTTTGTTTGAAGAATCATTGGTTTCTCCTGTTCCAAAATTTTGTTTATGAGTTGTTGAATTTGGATTGCATAGGCCTTCTTCAACCCATGAGGGACTAAACTCAACTTTCCCCCCTTCAAAAAGTAACTATTTGGGTTTTGTCCGGATTCAAATAGTTTTTTCTCCCAACTCTCTGGACTCAAATTTTAAGTCCGCAATTTTATTAAATTATTTAAGAATGGTTCAAGTCTAATTTTTTTTTTTAGATAACTTTTCTTCATTTAATCTTTTTAAATAAGTTCATAATTTAATTTTTTAAACAATTTGACCTAAAAAAATTGAAATTCTGCAAATATAATGTTTTTGGTAGATTATTTGAGAAATGAGTGGGTACATATAGAGTTTGGGGTGAGTTTTGGGGTTGGGTCTAATTTAGATTAAGTTAAAATATTATTTTGATCTTTGGATTTAAATTTCAACTATTAGATCTTTTTTTTTTTTTTAACAGTTAAAATAGCTTAGATTTAATATATATTATTGATTTAAGTTAATATTAGAATATAAAAAAAATTAAAAAAATAACATCACTACAAGACAAAGGCATCATTTTCCACATGGGTTGTTGGCGGGCCCCAATTATGAAAGCTTGCACATGGACTGCTGATGCAGCAGGTGGGCTCCACAAATATTTTTTTAGGTCTCCAGACAATACTTGGATTGTTATTTGGGTCCAAGTTTGAGTTTTCCCAAATTTTGACCCCTTCATTTTTTTGGGTTGGAAGAGATTTTGGACAATCATTTGAGTTTAGATCCTTGAGTTGGAGATGGCCTTAACTGATATAAAAATAGCTAATGGGACAAATAAATGGTAAAAAAAATGCGGACGGCGGATCACTACTAGCTAGCTATATAGATTATGATTGGGTGGGGCCATTTTCATTATTTTCTTGTGGCTGTCGGATGACTGAAAATGAGCGAGGAATGGGGTAGAGGTGCAAGTGGAGGAGAGTTGAGATTGAGAGTACGTTTTCTGATTTTCTTTGTCTTCCTTATTTGTCTTGTACTTCTCTCTTCTCTCGCTCATGAAATGGACAAATAGACTAGAATCATAGAATGCGAATCTAGTGCGTCTCTTTACTATTTGGCGGGGCCATCAGATCCATGATCAGTCGTTTCAGCTCATGAAATACTGTTTTTCGGTCCTTTTAATTTCATTTCTTAAACTCAATTGTTATTACACCGGATTGCCATTGCACCCAATCTTAAAAGTTGACAAGGGAGAATTTCCTTTTTCTTCTATAATTTTATCCTTTAAGTGCTTCTTACTCAATTAAACTACATTATTAAGTTGTAATTTTTTCCAATGAATATTTAAACAGAATTGTATTTTTTTTTCTTCTATAATATAAGATAATATGTTTAGAATTATATTTATTTTCATGTGCTTCTTGTTTTTGAATCATAGATTTTAGTCATTTTTTGGGTTGCGTGTGATTCTCTCCACATCAATTCAATATGTTGTTGTGTTTGGTCATTAGAGAAGATGCACCCATATTTGGTACATAATTGCTTTGTACTTTTGTTTGTTCATGAATAATAACTATCGCTTATTCTAAAAATAAATAAAAACTATAATAATCTATTTATATCACTCCAAGGAAGATGTCAACCAGTAAAAGGAGTCAAAATTTACCCCAATCAAATTGCTATAGTCTACATGGAACGGCATGTGAAAAAAAAGAAGCTAAATGGGCCGTGCTTGGGCTCATGCCGTGCTTGAAGCGGGCTCGAGCCAAGCCAGGGCCATGTTGGGCCATGGCCCGATTCGGTCCATTGGACCTATTTTTTGATCCCGGCCCGGCCCAAATTTTCATGTCATGCCGAGCCCGGCCCATTAATATTCGTGCTCGTGCCGTGCCGTGCCTCATTTAAACGGGCTGGACTCGTGCCATGCTGGGCTGATCCATCCCATTTGACACCTCTATGTGAAACCTCTAATGTCAAAATTGACGTCTTTTGATTATTTTATTATTTCTTTGCCCATCTAGTTTTTGCTTTATCCTTTTATTTAATACTTATCTTTATTTTTTTTTCCTTCTTGTTATTATTTTCTTTACATGCTCTGTCATTATTTGCTTTCATTATTATTTTCCTATTTCTTTTTCTTTTTTGTGGCTTTTTTCTCGTCACTTGACACTACAATATCATTGAAATTTTGAACCATTGAAAATTTATGTTGATTTTTTTCAACTTTTTTCCTCTTATTGTACCGTTACATTTTTATTTTATTTTATAAACACACAACCTTTTTCTTTTTCAATTAAAGATTATCATCAACCAACGCGGAGATGGATATTTCTTTTGTTTAATTATATTTATGTTACATTTTATAATTAATTTATAAGTATTTTAACTTAATTAATCAATTATTCTTAATAGTAAACTATAAAAATACATTCATTTAAGTCAACACTAATGTAGTAAAAAAATATTTTAATTTGACATATCGAGTGGAGTGTAAAACTGTGTAGGATGTCAAATTACCACATCAACCCTCAAATGTAAAATTTAATGTTTGGTTTTTGACATCTTCCTTGGAGATGCTCTAAGCTTTTAGTTTTTTTCCCCATAATTATAAATAGAAAGGGAGTATTTTCACGCCATATAAGGGTGAGTGATATCATCTTCCTGATTTTCGAAGTGGAAGCCAACCAAAAGTGAAGAAAGAAATATTTAACCACATGCATTCTTCCCTAAGATGCACAATCGAAAGAACTTTTGGTGTTTGAAAAAATCATTGGAGAATGATATGATAGATGCGTAACTTTCCTATGGAAAAACAAGTACAAATAGTTGTTGCTTCAATGGCTCTTCACTACTTTATAAGACGTCATTCAATGATAGATCAAGAATTCCAACCGTATGATGATGAAGAACAAAATCTAACCCATAGGCGTGAGATGGTTGACGAACGCGAGAGAATTGCAAATCTTCTTATGTTTGGTTAATTCCATTTTTTTATTTTTTAAAAAATGATTAAAAATTATACTTGGTGAAGTTCATACCTTTTTAAGTCATGTTTTTATTTTGGGATCATGTGAATTTTTATTTCCTATGTTTATTATAATATTTTGGGATTCTTTAAATTTGTTTAAAGTACTTTTAAAAGCACTTTTACTATGTCAACCGAACACTCAACAAAATATCAAAAGTGCTTTTATGTAGTGTAAAAGCATTTTTAAATGTGACATCCAAATGACAAACAACTTCTTTGTAGAAGCGCTTATGTCATAAGCACTACTGGCATAAGTGCTTCGGAAAGAAGCACTCCCAAATGAGCCCTAACCTGCATGGCATGTCAACAACTTTACCACTATTTTTAGACCGTATTGGCTAATTAGCTTTTAATTTAGTAAATGTTCATGGTAAATGTCTTTATATTTTATATTCAATAATAAATTATGGGTGTTGATTTCTCAAGCATTTATAACCATAATTTACATGATCTAAAAATCATAACCCAAAAAGTCATTTTTGGTCCTTGTAATTTAACAGTTTCACTATTTTGATCATCGTGGTTTCAATTTAGTTAATTTTATCCGTGTAGTTTTCAAGTCCAAGCATGTAACATCTCACATCGACCAACGGAGAGGGGGTGATGTGCCTTATATGTACATGCCCGCCCCCATCTAGCACAAGGCCTTTTGGGAGCTCACTAGCTTCGGAGTCATGGGAACTCCGAAGTTAAGCGAGTTAGGGCTAGAGCAATCCCAAGATGGGTGACCCACTAGGAAGTTGCTCGTGAGCTCCTAAAAACAAAACCGTGAGGGCAAAGAAGGGGGCCAAAAGTGGACAATATCGTGCTATGACGGAGTCGATCCCAGGATGTGATAATTTGATATCAGAGCCATTCTGTCGTGTGGTGCGAGTGTGTCGACGAGGACGTCGGGCCCCTAAGGGGGGTGGATTGTAACATCCCACATCGACCAACGGAGAGGGGGTGATGTGTCTTATATGTACATGCCCGCCTCCATCTAGCACAAGGCATTTTGGGAGCTCACTAGCTTCGGAATCATGAGAACTCCGAAGTTAAGCGAGTTAGGGCCAAAGCAATCCTAGGATGGGTGACCCACTGGGAAGTTGCTCGTGAGCTCACAAAACAAAACCGTGAGGGCAGAGAGGGGGGCCTAAAGCGGACAATATCGTGCTACGATGGAGTCAATCCTGGGATGTGACAAAGCAATTCAAGGATATCCATCTAACTTTTGTTACTTTTTTAAAGTGTGCTCTTCGCATGGAGGGGTATTTTGTTCCACTCGTGCCATAACAAATTAGCTCTCGTCCTATTCCACATCAGACCCGAATTGGGGATTTGGGGATTAGGGTTCTTAAAATATTTTGATTTATGGGTTTGAATTTTGTTCAAATGACATAAGGTTCAGATTAAGGGCAAGTAGAGGGTGAGAAATTCTTCATTCGAAGGTGGACGAAGTGGTTGTGTGGTACCATTGATGGGTGGCTCACTGGGAAGTTGCTCGTGAGCTCCCAAAAACAAAACCGTGAGGGGGCCCAAAGCGGACAATATCGTGCTACGACGGAGCCGATCAGGGTTTAGGGTTTAGGGTTCAAGGATATCCATCTAACTTTTGTTACTTTTTTAAAGTGTGTTCTTCGCGTGAAGGGGTATTTCGTTCCACTCGTGCCATAACAAATTAGCTCTCGTCCTATTCCACATCAAACCCAAATTGGGGATTTGGGGATTAGGGTTCTTAAAATATTCTGATTTATGGGTTTGAATTTGGTTCAATTGACATAAGGTTCAGATTAAGAGCAAGTAGAGGGTGAGAAATTCTTCATTCAAAGGTGGACGAAGTGGTTGTGTGGTACCATTGATTTGTATTAGATAGTGAGAGATGGATGGTGGTCTCATGCTTCTTCTCTCTCAACTCGTTCAATCTCTACTCCTCACTAAGAAAAGCTTTGAGAGTTGTAAAATCCAGGTTTTATGCGGAGGAGGATACTGATGCATATGGGCTCAAGGTTGATGTGAAGAAGTTTCTCTTTGATATGAGGATGCATGCTAAAGTGATTGTTGTAACAATGAAGTCGTTGGATGCGCAAGCAAACCATGGGTCCCCTCAAGATGAATAGGATGTGGAGGCGCTCACTGTTACTCAACAACCGATTGACCAATCACATGGCTGATTTGGCTAGACATAAATTACATGGTTGAGAAACAAGTGACCTCATTTGACATAAATTAACGGGTGTCCTTGAATTGCTTGTAATTAAAAATTACATGAATAAAATTGATCAAATTGAAATTATAGAGACCAAAGTTATAAAACCGACAAACTACTCAAACCAAAATTAACTTTTGGCCAAATAATAAATTTATATAATTTTTATCACATTGAATGAGAACGTGTGGTTGCACCGAACTCTCCCTCGTAAGGACAAGGAACATGGATAGAAAAGAGTAGCGATGGCGAGAGGGGTCCCGCAATACCAAGATTTTCCATGCAGATGAAGTCATCAATGGCAACCGGAAAACGACAGGAACCCGGATATAAATTAGCTGTCGTTATCTGAGCCATCGACCAACACAATAGACAACACGGGCTGACGCAAATCAAATGCATACTCCTTTTTCTTAAATACCGGAATAGGACTTGCTCGTATTCCATGCGCCGTATAATATATATAAATATGTGCTTGGCTTCTTGTTGGTAACTTCAGTTTTTCTGCAACCATATTCAAGCATTTCTTATCAGAGTCTATGAGGAGGAGGAATTCTGAATTTTTATGTCCTTCATTTGATTTATTTCTTGAAGAAAAAAATATTTGGGAAATTTCAAATAGCAAATAGCTAGGTACTCTGCTCTTCGCCGCTCTGCGGCGTCTACAGATTCATAGGTATATATCATCATATGTTCTTCCATTCCTCTCACAAAAATGGCATTTTAATTAGGATTGTCTTTTTGTTTTTCTTATTTTATGTTTGCAGAGGAGAGGAGGTAAATAAAGCTCATTTCCAGCTCCAGAGCAGAGTGGTGTAGGGAGGTATAATAATAACAAATATAATTCAGGTTCCGCAAGGATGGAGGTTTTGCAGCTCTTCATCACCGCCTCAATTCCGGTGTTGAAAGTGCTCTTGATCACTGCGCTTGGTTCATATCTTGCGCTTGATCACGTCAACATTCTCGGGGAAGACACTAGGAAGCACTTAAACACTGTAACTTCTTATTTCATTCATGCAATTTTCATTTAGCATCCTTGTCCAAATAGATTCTGTGGCTACCTTAGATTGTGTTGGATGCTAAAATCATAGAATTTTTTTGTATGGTTTCACTCTTTCTACATACGTAAGTGTGTTTTTTTTATCAACAGGTTGTATTTTACGTATTGAATCCTGCCCTGGTGAGCAGCAACCTTGCGCGGACAATAACATATGAAAGCATGGTTAAGCTGTGAGTTAAAATTAATTTCAATATGGTTACTGCACCAGTTTGTTTCATGTAGGCAGATTTATTGCTCAAGTTTTATTGGTTAAAACTTCAAAACAAGTTTGATATGATTGAATGTGTATATATTTGTATGTGTAGGTGGTTCATGCCGGTGAATATCCTCATCACATTTATTGTTGGTTCGATACTAGGATGGATACTCCTCCTGCTAACAAGACCTCCTGCACATCTGCGAGGCCTTGTCTTGGGTTGCTGTGCTGCAGGTAAACACATATTTAAGCATATATATGTTTAATTGAACATTTTGTTCCCCTAAATTGCCTTCTAATTTTTATTTATTCTTTCTAAATCACTGATAAAGTATACCTTGTTTCTCCTGAGTTGATTTAAATAGGAAATTTGGGGAACTTGCTCCTTATTATAGTCCCAGCTGTTTGTAAAGAAAAAGGGAGCCCATTTGGAGCTCCTGATGTCTGTCGTACTTATGGATTGGCTTATGCTTCACTTTCAATGGCGGTACATTTCTTCTTCTTCTGCTAAATATTTTCTTTTTATTTAGTACAATCTGCCTTGTTCATACAATTGGTTTTGCTCTTCAGATAGGAGCCATTTATTTGTGGTCCTATGTGTATAATATTGTGCGGATATCTGCAAAGAGAGACACCCAAGATTCAACCCAGTCTCCGGTGAGATCCTCCACACCGAACGAAATAAGTTGCATTGAGCCTCTGCTTTCTTCAAAGGAATCTGAGGTAGTGGAGGAAAATGCCAATCATTATGCACTGCCCTGCACTATACCTGAGGAAAACGCTAAGGTTGCTAACTCCATCAATTTACCATGTTTTTCCGCTTTGTCTACGTATTTCCAACTATTTAAGATATTCTTTATAAAGAGAATGTTTCTTGTTTGAATGTATGATCCGCAGTATGCCAATATAACATTGCCCTTTTCTGGTTTTTTTTTTTTCCTTTTTCAATTTCTGATCAATGTCGTTTATCATGGCAGATGACAACTTCAGGTAAAATAAAGCAACGTATAATGATGGTGTTTGGAAAGCTCAATCTGAAAACAATATTTGCCCCTTCTACTACTGGAGCAGTATGATCTTCCAGCACTTAATGCACATCCATCTTGATGCACATTTAGTTCTGTTTTATTGACACATTGACCAAACTCAGCTTCTTTTTTTCTTGTATAGATTGTTGGTTTTTCAATCGGAGTCATCCCTCAGATTCGACAAGCACTGATAGGAGATGGTGCTCCTCTACGGGTGCTTCAAGACACTGCTTCTTTGTTGGGGTATAAAACTTATGCCCATCCTGTAACCAACGCTAGTGATATATCTGTGTTCTTCGCACTTATTAGTCTTTTAACTTCTTCTTTATGATTGCAGAGATGGAGCTATCCCAACTCTCACTTTGATAATAGGAGGAAACCTACTTAAAGGTAATATAACTCCTAAAAGCTCCACCTTTTTCCATTTTCATATTTATTTTTCAGTTTTTACTTACTTCACTTTGTTCTCTCAGGTTTAAGAGGGCCAGGGATGCAGAAATCTCTGGTTGTTGGCATCATCATTGTTCGTTATGTTGCCCTGCCTCTTATAGGAATATTGGTTGTTAAAGGTGCACTCAAATTTGGGTTGGTTCACTCTGATCCATTGTATCTGTTTGTTCTTTTGCTTCAGTTTTCACTCCCACCAGCGATGAACATAGGTACGCTACGCTCTTCTGATGTTATTTTTCCTTCCAATTTTTGCAATGCAAATTACAATTTGCCCCACTGGTTATTTCTCATAATTGACAGACATTCTTTTTCCTAACAAATTGATTGTGTTGTTTCCCTTTACAATATGCTTTATCTTCCTTATGTATGGCAGGAACAATGACTCAATTGTTCGGAGCAGGAGAAAAGGAATGTTCAGTTATCATGCTGTGGACTTATGCTTTCGCTTCAGTATCACTTACTTTTTGGTCCGCCTTTTTCATGTGGCTTGTGGCCCGAGTGTGAAACAGCTAGAAGACTTTTTTTTTTTTTTGGGTCAGGGCTAGAAGACTTGTTCAAATCATCAAAGTAAGGGTGTTCCATACCTATAGACATTTATCAGAAAAGATAATCAAGTCTATTTCCCAAAACAAGTTTATGTCAAAGATGATCAACACGCACAACCATAAAGGAGTGTGTCATATTAGTCATGCACGTCCCAAATGGCTACTGATATGCAACCACATTTTCAGGTAACTCATGCATTTTGGACTAACAATTCAGCTTAGTAGCAACGAGTGGAACAAAGCTAAAACACAAAGAGTCTGGCTTTGTCTTCCTCTTGGTGTACACAATAAAAAACACTTCCCTCTCCCTCTCTCGGTGCAATAGGGATATTGGGTTGGTGCGGGTCATCGGTCAATGACGGATTCATGAATTTTTCAGGGAATGGGCAATTTTAAAAGGCTAAAAGCTCAACAACAAAATTTAGACAACCAAATATCCGTAGAATTTAAACAATACTAATATCATTAATAATTTGTGAAAAAAAAAAAACGTTACAATCAATATCAATTAATCTAATCAAAATGCATATCAAATTGTCATTGATAACACCTCGAATAGTGCATTGCCCATAGGGACGGACTGTGCATATATATGGCTAATCTAGGCTATAGCCCAGTTGACTCTTTCTTTTTCAGCCTAACATAACATTCCCAGCCCCCCCACATGCTTGGTAAAATGCTCCACTCCACTGAAGGTTTGTAGAGGTCTAAGCCATAGATGCATTTTGAAGGAAAGAGATGAGAACACACGCCACCTATTTAACTTCTAATTTAAATGTTTTGTTTTGTTTTGTTTTTTAAATGAAACAATAAGTATGGTAAGAGGGGTATTTAATATACACTCAGGAACGGACCGTGCATATGGCTAACCTGGGCTATAACCCAGGTGACTTTTTCTTTTTCAGCCTAACATAACATTCCTAGCCCACCACATGCTTGGTAACATGACATTCTTTTTCAGCCTTAGATGCATTTTGTAGGAAAGAGATGAGAACACACACCACCTATTTGGCTTTTAATTAAATGTTTTGTTTTGTTTTGTTTTTTTCAATGAAACAATAAGTTTGGTAATAAGGATATTTAATACACACGGTGGGTTTTTGATTAAATTTATGAAACCCAACCTAGCCAACCCTTTCGTTCTTGTTAATTAATTTCCTTCTCACTACAAACCCAAGTTCCATAAAGCAATAGCTCACACCTTTTCCAAGCTTCTAGCTTATAATAAGTTCCCTATTCTACTGTATTTTTAGTTATAACTAAATTACTTTTTTTTAATATGCTAAAAAAATTTATTTATTTAGCCTTATATTTTTGAACAAATATTCATGGATTGACCATTGCACACACTTATATTCTTAATAGGTTTGTACGTAAGGTAAATTTAGCCCACCCTAGTTTGAAATCCTAAGTCTGTCCCTGTATACATGGTGTTGTTTTGATTAAAATTATGAAACCCAATCCAACCAACCCTTTCGTTCTTATTAATTAATTTCCTTCTCACTACAAACCCAAGTTCCATAAAGCAATGGCTTCTAGCTTGTAATAAGCTCCCCATTCTACTGTATTTTTAGTTATAACTAAATTACTTTATTTTAATATGCTAAAAAAAACTTTATTTAGCCTTATATTTTTGAATAAATATTTATGAATCAGTCCTTGCACGCACTTGTATTCTTAGTAGATTTGTACGTAAGGTAAATTTAGCTCACCCCATTTTGAAATCATGGGTCCGTCCTTGGTTGCCGAGCTTTTTCCTGCTCTAGTTTGCTACAGATCATACATAGAGCCAAATCTGAAAATAATAATAATAAAAAAACATTTTAAAAAAATCAGAAAAGCCTCTAAAGTATGTAGAATACAGTTTACCCAGTAACATCCTTGTAGACATAAAATTAAAAAAAAAAAATTCGAAGAGCCTTTAAAAAAATAAAAAACCCTAATAAGGCTTATTTACTATAGTGCCCCCTGAAACTTTAGTCAAATCTCACTGGCCTACTTAACCCCTTTGATCATGGTTTTGTGTTCCAGTTTGCCCCAGCTGTTTTTTTTTTTTTTTTTTTTTTGTCAAACCCTATTGTTATCTCCATTAATAACTCTATCAATTTTGATGACGTGGCCGAGCTATTTTCGTCTTTTTACCACAAATGATGATGTGTCATGTACATGCCCACTTTTTTTACGTAAGTGAAATAAAATATTAATAAAAATTAAAATAATTTAATTAATGTTGAATTAAAAAATTAAAAAAAGGAAAAATTAATATTAAAAAATCTCTTCTTCTTCGTCTCTCTCTTGATCCCTCCCCTTCTTCCCCTAACTTCACCATCATACCACAACCACCATTCAACCCAAAGCCACCCTCACCACCACCACTCCAACCCCACCAGAAAATCACCGACCTGCACCACAGTCCAGAGCACCCACCTTCAAGCCCGCAAAGAAGCCCACTATTCACAGTTGATTCTTCTTATCGCAATAATTCGAGGATCCAACTGAAAGAGGAAGGACACTAGCATGAATTTGACAACAGGGTACTAAATACGATTTTTGTCAGAGACGGAGAGCTTCAACAATGCTTGGAAACAAATTTATGCAATGAGGCAATTTTCAATGATTTAAGTCTTCCCATCCCTTCTCTTTGATGTATTATTCACATACAATCTGACCCTTTTCAAATGCAACAACACCAACACCCTCATCCACAATACAAATCTTAACTATATCTGCAGAAATGCTAACCATACTTACTATACTATGGCTGAAATGTCTCCCATTTGATTACGCATTCTGTTCTTCACGATGTTCATAGCAGAGAATGCCCTTTCTACTGAAGCTGTTGCAACTGGAAGTGTTAACGCCAATTTTATGAGAAGATAAACTAGTGGATATGCCTTATCCTTTTTTGTCTCAACTAGTTTTTTTGCAAGAGCAGCAATACCTTGTAATTCTGAAAAATTGGTGTTGGAATGCATATCATCAATATAAGTTTGAAGTTGATCTTTAAGTACCTCAAGTTCTTGTGACGAAAAATCATTCGGGTAAAGTTGAGCAAGCCGAATGAGCTTTTGCTTATCAAAAGAAGAAAATGAATCATTTGGACTCAAGCATGCCAAGCAAAGTAACAACTCAGTGTTGACCTCATTGAAACGACTATTTAGCTCTTGGAGTTGCAAAGCTATCACTTCATAGAAAAAATCAACACGATAATAATGCATATTTGTGATTTTTGGACCGTTGCGTCGTGACCTCCCTCGAGCTAGAAACATATCACCCATGTTAGGAACATCAATACTTTGATCCCTACAAAAAACAGAAACTTCCTCCAATAAAGAATCCCATCCATTCTCCCTCATCTTCTGGAATTGTTGCTTGCATAATTCAACTAAATCCATGGCATTCACAATATCTTGATCATCCCTCTGTAAGGCTTGTGACAATGCATTTGTGATTCCAAGTATATTCCTCATCAAATGCAAACTAAATACAAAATCAAATGATTGCACTAATCCTAGCAGTATAAATGCCTCATGTTTTTGATCAACAGTCAATCTATCATTTGCAATTTCATCAAGCACATCAATTGTAGATGAGAACATGGTAATAAAGTTTATCAACGTACCATAATATGAGCCCCAATGTGTATCACATGAACGCTTAATCTCTGTTGCTTGATTTAAACCTTTCCCACTAGAAAGCTCCCCATTAATCAATGCTTCAACTACTTTGAGAGCTTGCTTATCTCGAAGAATGTCACGACGCTTCGATGATGCTCCAACAATATTTACCACATTAGAAACTAAGGTGAAAAAAGCACCTATGAGGCTGTGTTTTTTTGCCAAACCCACAATAGCCAACTGAAGTTGATGTGCAAAACAGTGAACATAGTAAGCAGACTCATTCTCCCTCATAATAAGTGTCTTCAGACCATTGAACTCTCCACTCATATTACTAGCCCCATTATAACCTTGACCTCGTAATCTGCACATACTCAATTTATGTCTAGAAAATAATGAATCAATACTTGCTTTAAGTGACTTAGCTGTGGTACTTGTAACATGTTCAATACCTATGAACCGTTCAATCACACATCCTTTCTTGTCTACATAACGAAACATAACAATCATCTGCTCTTTTACTGATACATCACGAGATTCATCAACTAAAATAGAAAAGAATGCATCACCCATATCTCTAATAATAGCATCAGTTGTTTCAACTGCTGCAGCATTTACAATGTCTTTTTGAATCTTGGGTGAAGTTACTTTGAGGTTTTCAGGAGCATTTTTCAAAGCAACAGCTCTAACTTCCTCATTGTGATCAACAAGAAATTGCAAAAGCTCAAGAAAATTACCTTGGTTGCTTGAATCCTCAGACTCATCGTGGCCACGAAAGGCAAGACCTTGTCGTAGAAGAAATCTAATACAATCAACAGATGCATTCAATCTGATTCTGTAGTCAATTCGAGATTGATGTGAGTGCTTATGGAAAACATTTTCAATATGTTGTTTTTCATTCATTAAGGCTTGACATTTTTTCAGAGCTTGGTTATGGGAACTGTTGGGACCTCCAACATGAACTTGAAATCTTTCCTTTTTCTTCCAATTTGAAAAACCTGTACCAACAAATGAGTCACCTCCAACTTTCTCTCCCAAATTTGTTTTAAAAAGATAACAACATAAGCAAAATGCAACATCTTCTTTGATGCTATATTCCAACCAATAAGGGAATTCATCAAACCATGCCGGGTTGCATCGTCTTGACTCTTTTCCAAATTTCTTTTGAGGGAAATCATGATTTCTAGGCTGACAAGGGCCTTTTTGTAAGTAAGCTCTTCTAATTTCATCTCGAATGTTTGGATTGTAATCTAAAATCCGAGTTCGTAAACCAGGATCAGAATGAAGATCTGACATATTGATTTCTATGCGACTTTGCTTTGAACTATCATCACTTCTCCCAATAGGTCCTGACAACTGCAACTCGGATTTTCTTTTAAAATATTTTTCCATAACTATCATAAATAGTTTATATTATTTTTCATCAAGATATATATATATATATATATATATATATATATATATATATATATATATATATATATATAATAAAATCAATCATCTGTACAAACTGAATGCATATAAATAAGAATATAATGAAATTAGTTTGTAAAAAACAACTAAGTACTAACTTGTAAAATCAATTGAAGTAGAGAGTTTGATTTGTTGGGCTGCAGACTTTTATCAAATAATGAGTTTGGCGGCTGAGTTCTCCACAAAATTATAGAATGAGTGAACTTGGTGGGATCTCTATTCTTTTTTTTTAACATAGGGTTTAGGGTTTTTCTTTTTTAATATAAGCTTTGGGCTTAAAGTGTATGTATTGAATGGGCTATGTGGGGGCTTTACTTGAGAAGGGACCTAAAAATAATTAAAAATAATTAATTTAAATGGGATTATATGGCTGAAATTTTTGGGTAAGTGTGGGCAGCTGCCCACACTTGGCATTAATTGGGTCCGCCCTCGCGAACAGCAAGGAGAGTAGGAGTTTTTGGAGTATCCGGCATCCCAAAATCAACATAAAAAACTCTTTGATTCCTCCACTTCCAGATGTACCAGTAAATGAAATAATTACGACTTTAGCTATTTCAAATACATGGAGCTGATTAAAAGCCAAAACAAAACGTTCATGTGCATTGAACTTATTAATGCTTTTTTATCCAAATGCTCCACGAACTTTAATGCGTTTTCATCTGCATCACTCTCCCTCCACGTTTTTCCTCCACGTTTTTTTGGGGACAATGTTGGAGCTTTTTTATATTTTTTTATGCAAAATAATAAAACTTTAACAGAGTTAATTCTCTGTTAAGTAGAATACCTGTCGACAAAATAGGCAAGGGACGTGAGGACAAGAAGCTTGGGGATAGTAGATTCGCACCTGTCTAGTCTAGTCTTGTCTAATCCTACACTGTCAATCGGGTGCTAGTTAGGGCACTATCCTTCATCGTTCTTTATGTCCTAATATTTTCTTCGGTAATAATTACCGGGTGCACATTGCACAAGAATTTTACCATATTAAGAAAAGAGAATATTTATATCAATTGAATTCCAACGTGTGATTCCACTAAACTCTCCCCTCTTTAGCAACCGGAGACATGAAGTGCGTGTCGTTATCTAAGCCATCCACGAAGAGAAGAGACAAACAGCACCTGACGACTCATGCATATAAATACCAATGAATATGTGCAGCTTCTTTGCAGGTGTAAGTTTCTGCAACCAACCATATGTTTTCTTCAATTCCTTTCATAAAACTGGCATTTTAAACAGGACATTGCCAAAAAAACCACTTGTCTATTTGTTTCCAGAATAGGTAAATTAAGCTCTTCATTATTTCCAGTTCCAGAGCAGAGTTGTGAAGTGAAGGGCTAATAATTATTCATCAAGGATAATGGAGCTTTTGCAGCTCTTCATCACCGCCTTAATCCCAGCACTGAAAATTCTCTTCACCACTGTGCTTGGCTCATATCTTGCGCTTGATCGCGTCAATATTTTGGGGGAAGACGCTAGGAAGCACTTAAACAGGGTGACTTCTTAATTCATTCATCAATTTTCATTTAACATCTTTATCCATTTTTCTTTAAGAAAAGAGGGAAACTGTAGATTCTGTGGCTTCCCATATCATCACCTTTTTACTCTTCAAGTTGAACACCCTCTATCTTTCTTTCAAAAATAAATTTTCTGTGGTTTCACACTTTCTGCATGATGCAGTGATGATGGATATATCATCTGCTGTTGCTTACTTTACTACAATATATATACGTATATATAGTAAATGCATACGTACGTGTATATATATACATACATACTTGTGTTTGTGATCAACAGGTTGTATTTTACGTATTCAGTCCTGCCCTGGTGAGCAGCAACCTTGCGCGGACAATAACACATAAAAACATAGTTAAATTGTGAGTTTAAATTAATATCAATATGGTTACTGCACCAGTTTGTTTATTATAGGCAGATTTATTGCTCAAGCTTTGTTCATTAATATCTAATGGAAGAATTAAATCTCTAAAAGAAGTTTGATATGATTGAATGTGTATATATTTTGTATGTGCGTAGGTGGTTCATGCCGGTGAATATCCTCATCACATTTATTGCTGGTTCGATCCTAGGATGGATACTCCTCCAGTTGACAAGACCTCCTGCATATCTGCGAGGCATTGTCGTAGGTTGCTGTGCTGGAGGTAAACACTACTACACCAACACAAGAATACCTTATAATTTTTGTTTCTTTTTTTCTTTTTCGTCTAGATCACAAATAATTTTATTTTTTTTGTTTCTGCTGAGTTGATATATAAACAGGAAATTTGGGATTCATGCTCCTTATTATAGTCCCAGCAGTTTGTAAAGAAAAAGGGAGTCCATTTGGAGATCCTGATGTCTGTCATACTTATGCGTTGGCTTATGCTTCACTTTCAATGGCGGTACATTAATTTCTTCTGCTGCTGCTGCTAATATTTTGATTTTTCTTCAAATTCCTTTGTCTAGTTTTATATTATTCAAAGTAAGAAAGGATGGGGAACATGCTCAAGATAAGTTATTAAGTTAATTGGTTTTACTCTCCAGATAGGAGCCATTTATTTGTGGTCCTATGTGTATAACATTGTGAGGATATCTGCGAAGAGGGGCACCCAAAATGCTCACCAATCTCCAGAGAGATCCTCCACACCAAACCAAGGAAGTTGCACTGAGCCTCCGCTTTCTTCAAAGGAATCTGAGGTTGTGGAGGACAATGCTGAGGATCAATATCAACTGCCCAGCACTGCTATATCTGAAGAAAATGCTAAGGTCGCTAACTCCATCAAGTTACCATGACCGTTTGCTCTATTTCCAACCATTTAAGACTTGATTATGAAAAGAGTGTTTCTTTGCCACATATTATGTCGCCAGTACTGTCAATTTAGACTACTAACGAAATAAATCTTTTTCGAATGTATGATGTGCTGTCTTCCAATATATTTGCCCTTCTCTTTTCAATTTCTGATGATTGTCATTTGTCATGGCAGATGACAAGTTTAGGTAAAGTAATAAAGCAAAGTATTATGACGGCGTTTGGAAAGCTCAATCTGAAAACAGTATTTTCCCCTTCTACTACTGGAGCAGTATGCCCTTTCAACACTTAAATTATTTTGCGTCATAATTATGTGATATATTTATTGACACATTGACCAAACTTAGCTTCTTTTTCTATTTTTTCTTTTTTTTTTGGTTCTTGTATAGATGGTTGGTTTTGTGATTGGACTTATACCTCAGATTCGAAAACTACTGATAGGAGATGGCGCTCCTCTACGGGTGGTTCAAGACACTGCTTCTTTCTTGGGGTTAGATTACTACTATTCTTCTGTTTAGGTTAACAAGAACACTTTTGTTCAAGTATTACTTATTTAGTCTTTTAACTGCTCTCCATATGATTGCAGAGAAGCAGCCATCCCATCTCTTACTTTGATAATAGGAGGAAACCTACTTACAGGTAATATTATAATTCCTACTTATTAAGCTCCACATGTTACATATATTCTCATACTTATTTTTAAGTTTTGACTTAATTCACGTTGTTCTTCCAGGTTCGAGAGGGCCAGGGATACAGAAATCTCTGGTTGTCGGCATTATCGTTGTTCGTTTTGTTGCCCTTCCTCTTGTAGGCATATTGGTTGTTAAAGGTGCATTAAAATTTGGGTTGGTGCATTCTGATCCATTGTATCTGTTTGTTCTTCTGCTTCAGTTTTCACTCCCACCAGCAATGAACATAGGTACGTACGTACGTACGCTCTTCTGGTGGGTTTTTTTCTCCTTTCAATTTTAGCAATCCAAATTACAATCTGCGTGACTGGTTATTTCTCATAATCAATAGTCGTTATTTTTCCTAACAATATGGATTGATTGATTTAAATTTATTCTTGATTGTGGCAGGAATAATGGCTCAATTGTTCGGAGCAGGAGAAAAGGAATGTTCAGTTATCATGCTGTGGGCTTATCTTTTCTCTTCAGTAACGCTTACTTTTTGGTCCGCCTTCTTCATGTGGCTTGTGGCCCAAATGTGAAGCAACTGTAAAGCATCCCTGATGCAGGACGTGTAGGACCTAAATTTATTAGTTTCCTAGTGTATTTGTTTGTTTCCTAGATGCTATAGTTTTCCAATTACTACTAGGATTTCTACTTTTCCATATTTCTAGTGTTAAGTTTCCTATTTTATTTGGGTTAGGATTTCTGTTTAAGCAAGGGATTTTTATCCTATTACTTCTAGGTTTTAGTTTGCTATAAATAATCCCATATAGTTCTTTAAAATTTAGATTTGAATGTTGAGTAAACCTTTTCCTAGAACTCTCTGATTTCGTCCTTTCGATCTATATTTCTTCTCCTTGATCTCTGATATTCTTCTTTGTTCTACTGTTTTTGCCCTTTATCTCATCTTTTCGATCTATATTTCTTCTCCTCGGTCTCTTATATTCTTCTATGTTCTATTATTTAAGTGCTTAATCTAACACCTACGGCATGTACTACATCAATTGGTTTTCAGAGCCTAGTTGCTCCACCGTTTTTCCTCTGCTTCGTTGTGTTTACTTGTCCCCATGGCTCCCAACATCACCGTTGCTAATTTGGCTGCACAACATCAGGAATTCCAAGCACAAAATTTCTACGGATGTCACTAAGCTGGAAGATTAGGTAGCCAAATTGATGGTTGATTAAAAGACTGAATTTTCGTCCATGTCAACAAATATTGCCAAGTTACAAGCTTCCATGACTCTAATCGTTAACAACCTCGACTTCTGAGCCATCCTCCACATGCTCTGTTCGATCCGGTCCATTCACACCTTCACCACAGGCTGGTCTCCTTCCCAATCCGTGTATAGATTCCAAGTTCCAAGGCCACCTGAGCCTTCCATCATCTTCTGCAGGGATGTCTATAGTTCGACCCAGTGGCGGACCCAGCATATGCCTACTGTGGGCAGCTGCCCACACTTGAGTGTTTTGTTCACCAATCTAGCCAAATACTTTGCCAATAAAAACAAGACACTTGGCTAATATTTTGCATGCAAAATCCCCACTCAACACTCTAAATAAGTAAAGCCTTTAAGGTTTTAACTCAAAACCTCTCCTACATTGAAAACATCAAGGCCCAAGACTTAATAAGATGTGGTCCAATATATAAAGCCTTAGATTTTGGCCGAAAATCATATATTAAAAAGTTATTGAAATAGATTATGTGTTATAACATATATCGTATTGTTATGAAAACCTAGACTTTGTAGGAGTCAGCTATGAAATTGTTTTTTACGCCCCTAGATGAACAAAAGTTTGGGTCCGCCGCTGGTTCGACCCGAATGAACTTATGCTGAGAGATCTGCGCCTAAACCACATTATACCCAACGTACGATGGGCTCTCCTCTGGTGGACGCCACTATCCCTCCTCGTCGCCCCGACCCCACGAACAGAGCGTCGTCCATAGAAACTTGGGTTTTGAGATCGCTTGTCATGCCAAGCCTACCGCTCCTGACTTTGATGGTTGTGGGGATCCTACTCTCTTTGTTGATTGGATATTGGCTATGGAAGATTATTTTGAATGGTATGATATGTCCGATGCACAACGGATCCAGTACGCCAAACTTAAATTGGTAGGAGTCGCAAAGCAATACTGGAAGGCTACTGAACACCATCTTCAACAACTCAAACAAACCCTTGTGATTTTATGGGATAAGATGAAATTGAAACGCCGGGAACAATACCTTCCATCTTTTTATTGTCACCAATAGTTAGTTCAATTAACGACTCTTTCTCAAGGTACTTCAACAGTCCAAGACTATTATTCCAGTTTTGTGGAGCACAAATTGCATTATGCCATGCAGGAAGAGCTCACAATTATAGCTTCTCATTTTATTCATGGCCTCAGGGATGATCTCAAACACGAGGTAAGTAGGTCACGTTCGGATGTGTTGGAGGATGCCTATTGCTAAGCCTTGGAAGCTGAGACATATTTGTTGCCACAACATTTAGGATATTCTGGTCAACTTGCAACTTCCAACCTAACTCACACCACTATGAGTATGAAGACGTGATTTTCAGGACCATCTAACCCTACTACACCACCACCTAACAAAGGACCGGTTGTTTTCTAATGCTCGCATTGAATATTTCCATTGTTATGTCAAAGGACATATTGCCTCTCGTTGTCCGCAGTGAACTTTAACTATGAACACTCCTGCTTGTGAGAATGTGGAGCCTCTCAAAGGTGTCTATGATCCAGACATCGACGATTGCTGACCCTAGTCCCATGTTATTCATACTAGCAGTCAATGCCATCGACGTTAATTTACATTTTGTGGCTATTTACTCGTTGGAGTCGAGTTCTTGTCGCAGGGTGAGAATGATGCAGGACGCGTAGGACCCAAATTTATTAGTTTCCTAATGTATTTGTTTGTTTCCTAGATTCTCTAGTTTTCCAATTACTAGTAGGATTTCTACTTTTCCAGATTTCCATATTTCTAGTTTTAAGTTTCATATTTTATTTAGGTTAGGATTTCTGTTTAAGCAAGGGACTTTTATCCTATTATTTCTAGGTTTTAGTTTGCTATAAATAATCCCATGTGGTTCTTTAAAATTCAGATTTGAATGTTGAGTAAACCTTTCCCTAGAACTCTCTAATTTCGTCCCTTCGATCTATATTTCTTCTCCTTGGATCTCCGATATTTTTCTTTGTTCTACTATTTCTGCCCTTTTATCTCGTCTTTTCAATCTATATTTCTTTTCCTCGGTCTCTTATATTCTATGTTCTATTGTTTAAGTGCTTAATCTAACACCTACGGCTTGTACTACATCAATCCTCCATTGAAGCAAAATTTTACATCTATCTATTTGTGAAAACCCAAAAAAAAAATAAAAAAATAATAATATACTTGCAAATTGTGTATACCGAAGGCAACTTTTAGTCACTTTGCAGATGATGACATCTATCAAAAAGAACAAATAAACAATGCTTAAAACAAGAGTTTATGTTCTTCCTTAAATTCAAACAGTATAAAGAACTTAATTGAAAAACAATAATGGCATTTATTTGCATAACTTTCTTCAGAACATAATGAAATTGAAACATGTATTAAGCAAACCTTACTCCCACTGATCAAAAGATTCAACTAATCCCATTCGAGTTACATGACCCTTAAAAACTTCCACTGGTAATGCCTTAGTCAAAGGATCAGCAATCATGGATTGAGAATCAATGTGTTCAATGATGATTTCTTCATTCTTCACTCTGTCTCTAACAACTAGATATTTTACATCCATAATCCTTGAGGCAGATGTTCTTTTATTGTTCTTAGAGAAGAATACTGCAGCCTTATTATCACAAAAGATCTTTAATGGCCTTGATATAGAGTCCACAATCACAATATTTCCAATGAAGTTCCTCAACCACACCGCTTGTTTAGTGGCTTCATAACACCCTATATACTCAGCTTGCATAGTAGAGTTAGAAATTTCAATTTGCTTTGCACTTTTCCAAGAAATAGCTCCACCTGCCAGGAAAAAGATGTAACCATTTGTAGATTTTCTATCATCAATGCACCCAGCAAAATCTGAATCTGTATACCCTATTACATTCCTTCTAAAATAGGGTCTTCTTTATTTCTCCTTGTTTGACTTGATAAGACTTGAAACATCTTGAATTAGGCAATTTGACAACATTCCTTGCAACAAAAGGAATAACTTTGCTTCTTGACTTGATTAATCTCCAATCTTCATCTTCTTGACCCTTTTTAGCACACTTTCTCATATTTCACAATTCCTTCACAAATCTCACAAAACCAATTAAAACAACCAATTTAATCCAAGGAAATTAACAAATAGATAAGTAAATGAGGCATAATATATATATAAAATATAGGCTTATCACACAACTTTAATGGTACAGTAAATGAGATATGATCTGGAGGTATAACTGCATCAAACTTTTCTTCTTCAAGAATAAAGGGTCAAAGATGGTTACTTCCAAATCCTTGAGCTTATTGGCAATGTCAATGAGTTTCATAATGTACTCCCTAACACTACTTTCACCATCATATCTCATAATGGTGAGGGCATTCATCAAACTTCCCGCCTCAGCCTTCTTTGACTCCTTAAATTTCTCCCCAACAGCCTCTAGGAAAGCTTTTGCCTTATCATTGCTCGGAATACCACCTCTCACTATTTCTGTCATAGCCCTCTTCATAATGAGAAGAGACATCATGTTAGCCTTATGCCATTTTTCATGTTGCCTTCTTTGTGCATCACTGCTTTTATTTGTAAGAGCTACAGGTTCATCCTCCCGTAGAACTAAATCCAAGTCCATGAGCCCGAGAACAATTTCCACATCTTGCTTCCATTTATTTTAGTTACTTCCAGTCAATGTCTCAATTGAAGAGAAACTGAAAGAGGGATTCGCAACTGACGAAGCAGCCAAAACATATTATGTTAATTTACACTATCAAGAACAAAAAGATGAACTTTAGTTTTGTTCTTTAAATCCCTGAGAAACTTTAATGCATTATTATATTTTTCCTTTGGGCAAAAACATAGTGTGCAGCGAAAAAATTTCTTTATTATACCACCAATACATAGAATACAAGGTCAATAAATAATCCCTACACCTTTAGGTAGAAGAAACCATTCACAACCAAGCACTCTAAAATTATAATACACTAATCTCAAGTTGAACCAGATAAAGAGAACAATCTCCTTTGAGAGATTTAATTTACCCGTTATAACATAGAAGATTACAAATTATGGTCTATATATTTCAATGAACTTTGAATTAAGATAGATTATTTAAACTATCTACTTTGGTGAACATCAAATATCTCCTTAAAACTAGGCCAATTTCTTAATTACCATACTAACAGTATGTACAGTAAAACCAAACTTTATGTTTATGTCTGATGAAAACAAACATAAACATAAATTTATTGTATAAGAATCACACACAAAAGGTGTATACACCTGATTGATTATGTACATGTAATTTTTACCTTGTTTGCTTCTTCCTTAACCTTTGATGTTAGCGCATCAAGAAGCAAAGTAGGAGTGGAATAGATCTCACCATCATAAGCAATCAAAAAACAACATAAACATTTGAAAATTTTGATTTGGGTGAATTCAATTTGCCTATAAAAATCCATATGCCCAGATTGAATGGAGATGAGAAGAAAAAAGCAAAACCCCAAATGAATTCAATTTGTCTTTAAAACCCATATGCCCAGATTGAATGGAGATGAGAAGAAAAAAGCAAAACCCCAAATGAATTCAATTTGCCTATAAAACCCATATGCCTAGATTGAATGGGGATGAGAAGAAAAAAGAAACAAAACCCCAAATGCCCAGATCTAATGAAGGGAGGAGAGGACGAAATGTAAGGGTTAGTGGGCCCTTTTTTATAATTATTTATTATTATTTTATATTATTATTAATAACAAAACAACAAAAGGAAAAAACATGTACTTTTGGTTTTTTATCAAAATCCTTTAACCAAAATAATCATAATAATTCAAAACAAACATACGATTGCATATTTCCTTATTCAACAATTTAGTGAGCAAAGTCTAAAGCATATAGCAGGAGCTTTGATACCACATGTAAGCACATAGATGAATACATTTAACCCAAATATATAGCATACATGCAAAGAACTACACTCATCGTATGAATTGAACCATAAGAACTAAGAGTACAAGAATTAAGTCTTACCTGATGGAGCCATTGATCACAGTAGACAAGGAAGGCTTCTACTCTCTGCAGCATCGAATGCTCTAACTAATAAATAGGACTATGTATTTTAGAATGTGTATTGCTGTGAGAGCAAGGACCTCCTTATATAAGAATACAATACAAATCAGATCCCCACTATCAAGGAATGTGATTGCTCCTTTTAGTATCTTATTTAATTAATACCAATAGACACACCTTATTAGGGCTTGATTGCCCTCCTTATTAGGATACTCTATTAGTCAACTAATCAGGGCTCCCTTTTAGGCTTAATCATAGTAAAATTGTGCCTTGTATATAATCAATCAAAGCCCAAATTATCTTACATTGTAATCATATATTAGAATTAAAAGTGACATTGAGTAATCCACTACTTTTGCACATCGATTCTAAGTTATAGTAGCAAATATTGTTGAAGAAAGCAAATCAAATTCAATATAGCACACATCTGGTAGCCAACACAGATGAGCACATCAGGTTTCATTAGCTAGAAGACTTGTTCACACTTCACATCATCAAAGTAAGGGTGTACTTCTATAGTTCTTTCTTGAAATGCGTTTTGGAAGAGAGATCAACTTCTTTTTCAACCATAGACTTTTACATTAGTGGAGGAGAAAGAACAGCCAATGTCATACAACTTTTTAATTTTTAGACATAACAAAATATTCAAAACTCGAAAAAATCTTATATTTGAGTTAACCAACTAAGACACGATTAATAATTGGGTGAATTTTGGGTCAACTCACCAACGTGCTTAAAGAGTTTGATAAATAGGTCGTGTCAACCCGTTCAAAGTCCATCAAATTGGACTTAAACCGTGCTTCAATTGAGTGCTCGATCACTCTAACTTTGGTGAATTCAAAGTGATATACTACTGAAGACAAGTCAATTCAATCCAAGTAGTAGCACGATACGTTGAACCCGAAAGTAAAGTAAGCAGTGGTAGATTTAGAATTTTTACCCTGAGAGGTCAAAAATTGTAAAAGCACTCAGTTGAGGGTTAATTTGTTAACTAAGTCGCATTGGTAATCTAGAATTTTGTGGAACATCGCTTTTGGTTTTACATGTTGGTATATCTAGAAATGGCGCAATAAGAGAGTGTTTGGTGAAGAAGAGGATTTGGCTTTTGATATCAAAAATATTATTTTTACTGCTACTCAAGAATGGGTGAAGGCCAATTCTACTGTTCGTACGCCAATTAACACAACTCAAAATTTTCTTGTTTGGGATCCTTCTTATATTGGTCAGTTCAAGCTTAATGTTGATGGGTCGTGCAAATGTGCATCTGGAGTCATTGGTGCTAGGGGAGTAATACGCGATGACAAAGGGAATTGGATTGGTGGTTTTATGGCCAATTTGGGGAGTGGTGACATCATAGCAGCTGAAATATTGTGGTTGTTCTTTGGTTTGAAACTTGCTATCCTAAGGGGCGTCTCGAATTTGCGTATTGAAATGGACTCTACAACTGCAATCCTACTTCTGCAAAAATCTTCTCGGTTTGTCAAAAATTGCAAGCAAAAGACATGCTTATTCATGTTGCTATAGAGCAAATAAAAGGATTGATTTTTTTTTTTGTTTTGAAAAGTATAGAAAATTTGGATTTGCTCAAGCTATGTTTGTTGCCAAAAAAAATGGCTGCTAACATGGAAAATGATCTAATGTTTGTGGAAAAACGTCACATTCGTAGAAAAAGACATTTTGATGAGAATGTCAATGATGAGTCCACACAATCAACTCATGAATCGGCTGAAGACAATTTAGAATTCATTACTTTATATATTTTGTTGATGAAGCAATTGGTTTTTTGAAGAGAAGGTTTGAACAATATTAAGCATTTGAGGATATCTTCGATTTTTTATATACTTTAAACAAGTTAAACTCATTGGATGAAGATAATTTGGAATCATGTTGTGATCATTTGAATATTTTTTTTTTAACATGACATGACTTCTAATCTTGATGGGAAGGATTTGTTCGAAGAGTTAAAAGTCGTACGAGAGATTTTACCAAAAGAGGCAGAGACATCCACTGACATTTTGAGTGCTTTAAAAAGACTAAATTGTTTTCCAAATGCAATCATTGCTTATAGAATATTATTGACTTTACCTGCTACCGTTGCTTTGGCTGAAAGAAGTTTTTCCAAATTGAAGTTATTGAAATCTTACTTGCGATCAACCATATCACAAGAAAGATTAAATGGTCTAACTTTGATATCTATTGAAAGTGATTTTTTGGAAGAACTTGATTTTACTCGTTTGATTAATGATTTTGCAACTAAAAATGCAAGGAGGATAGCTTTTAGATGATTTTTTTAATTGCGGGTTGCTAGTGTTTGGTTGTGTGGTTGTTTTAGTCTATGGTTTTGGTTGCTGAACAAAGTGTTGGTTCTTGGTTGCTAGTTGCTGGTTGATGTTTTTTGTTAGTTTTTGAACTACCTTCTCATTTTTTATTATGTAAAAGACAATTGAGTGGGCTATGAATAAAAGAAAGCAAATGTAATTGACTTTATTAAGGATCTATTTGGTTCTATTTATGGATGTAATTGATGTCACTAAGGGTGCATTTGGTTCTATTTATGGATCATGAATTTTTTTTTAGTTGTATATATAGGGCATTGTGGGGGCTTTTTCATTCCGACAGCTACAAATGGGCCTGGGCTGCTATAAAGAGCCAAATGTGTGAAATTGCCCATTGTGTCTAAGTTCAAGAGTCAGACCCCAAGAGTGCTTTGAAAGGGTAGCTGAGCCTTAGGAAACACCTTGGTCTTCACCAACGAAACCAACAGTTGCTTACAGATAGATATATGGCTTGGCTTGAGAAGCTTGTGGCATGGAATCTAAGCATTCATGAGTTTAGCACTAAAGTGAGAGAGGGGTGTGATTTCCTATGAGAAACAGGGTTTTAAGGTAAGGGGATAAGGGATTTCAAGACAATCTGTTGAGGGGAGAGAGGAAGAGATGAGAGAGGAGAAGTGGGTGGTTTGAGCAATTTCCGGCAGCTAGACGCAAGCTTTGCTAGCTCTAGAATAGCTTGCTAGAAGAGAAAATAGGAAGAGATTGAGGAATAGGGCTCGAAATTGAAGAGTTCTAGGGATGAGAGGTAATGCTTGCTCTCTCTGGATGTGGGGTTGTGATGATGGGTAGGAGATGGCTCTTTTTATAGGCGCTGGAAGCTCCTTCTTCCCAAGGAACCCTAGATGGTTCCTCCCCAATCTGCCAAGTCCCCCTCCCCTCCCTTTCTCTTTTCTTCCTTTGATTCATCCCCATTTTGTGAAATCCTCTTTAATATAAGCACACAAAGACAAGATTTTTGGAGGCTCTAGAGCCTTCCCGTAGCTGTTCTAGTGGCAATCTTCTATCTTTGGTTACCATCTCTCCTTCTTCCTCCCATATTCATGGCAATAGCTGGTAGGAGAAAGAAATGGGTAATGGCGTTGGTTTGAAGGGTGCTTCTCTCCTAGCAACTTGCGCACGCTAATATCCTTTGTTTTTTCGGGTGGTCTACCTTGGGTTTGTTTCTTGGCCATGTGCTAGAGACTCCCAATAGCCTACATATATACATGAGTAACCCTTGGCTTTTGTCGTGGTTTTGTCTCTAGCCATGTGCTGGAGACTTTCAAATATTTTGTTGGTCATTTGGGCCCTTCCCTAAGGTAATGGGCTAGTTTACTAAAGAGATGGGCCAACCTTCTAGAGTGATGGACTTTTTTTACTAAGGTGATGGGCCAATTTTCTAAGGTAATGGACTACATTTTTCTCTCTTTTATGCTTACCCACATATTTGGGCTCGAGTTTTGAGGCTCCTAAGCAGCCCAAAACTTCCACTTCTTGACCCATCAATGGGCCCCGTGAATGCTTGTAATCTTCTATACCACAACCCACTCAACCAGGCCCAGGCATTTGCGTGGCTTGGGCTCACTTAAGCTTGTAGCGTGGCTAGGTGTAAAATAAAGGGTTTTCCGCTTGGCATGACATGTCGATTGGCATGCTGGTGCTTGAATTTCATTGTATTTTAAAGGGCTATAGTCGAGTCAAAACGGCACTTGGCAGGATAATTAGTGTGGGTTCATAGAGCCGGTGCATTTTATAGGCTTGCTACAACTCTTAGCGTGATAGGTTACATATTTGCTTGGCGTGGCACATGGATCTTGACTCGTGCGAGCTTGTATGACAAACTTTCGCGTGCCCAAATCGGTTTCTTCACGGTAAGGTATTACATTGGGCCTGGAATATATTTGGGCCTCAACATGCATCAACATCTCTCTTTGCACAGGGTCTCCAAAATCAATGGACCTACCCTGGACGCTAATCTCTCCGTATTTAAACTTAATCAAAGTAGTGCTTCCACTAATTGACTCTAAGGCAGAACCCAAACCCTTGTCAAGTTTATCATTCAAATCCTTTCTCCTCTTCTTGAACATAAATTGGTCATATTTATGCTATAAGAACGCAACAGCACAAGCAACCAAAGAAATCAAAATAACAGTCATTTTCTTCTTATTGGAGCTATGCATCGAGAAATTGAGCGCAAACAGGCACTGGGCAGTCCTAATATCAGCCGGATCGTACTAATTGGCAAAAGCCGCCACATAAATCGACGGGTATGTCGTGCAAGTGGAGACATTTTCAATGGACTTGCCAGTCAAATACAAGGCTTTTAAGCTGGACAAGCTAGTGGTGCAAGAGGCACATGGTGAGCTATTCTCGAGAGACTGGTTATAGTTATCGATGATGTCCTTAAGCGTGGCATTTCCGACTAGGGCTTCAAACTACTGCATGGTGGTGATGTTCATCTAGCCCTATGAGGTGCGAATGTCGAAATTAGGGACAAACTCGGAGGCTAGGGCTTGGTAGGCGGCCCAGTAAGACTCGGAGATGTCAGTTGGGGGGAAGAAGGAGTCGATGAGCTAAAGGTACTGTGACTGGCACTCGGTGTCGCTTAGATTTCTATAAAGTGAAGGGTGAAAAAAATAATAAAAAATTAAAAATGTTAAAAACTCATTTAATGATGTGGCATAGCCAACTCAACAGCCACATCAGATGATACACAAATATGGTACAAATAAATGGTCTCCCTAGCATTACCCTTAAAACAATAGCAGACACCAACTTGTTTACCAACTTTATTAACACCAACACATGTGGCACATAACATAGCATACCATGTCACCGCCACCTCATTTTTTTTAATTACATATTTTGTTCCCAAAAAAGGGCAAAAAAATAAAACAAGAACGAAATAGACCAACCATCATTCGACAATAAACCCCTTGCGTCCCCCACCCCTAACAGAAAAAAGAAACCTAGAACGCTGCCAATCTTTATGCAATTCTAGGTATAGGCCAAGTCCTGTACTTCGATTTTGCCACCGCATCAGATGAAATTGAATTAAGCTTGGTTACAAGTTTGGTTATCATATTTCATGTTCTTAATTTATTAGATCTTGACATTGTAGCACAACGGTGAGAGAGAGAGAACAACCATTTGGTTTTTTTTTTCTTTTTGAAAATTTTCTGAAGCTAGTCCTTCTATCAAAGCCTACTTTTTCTTTCAATTTCATTGACAATTCATGTCAATAGGAATAAAGCAAAAAGGGTAGTAAATCTCAACCTTGTTTGCTTTTGGTGGAACCTTCCTGTTCTTAGAATAAAAAATAAGAATTTAAACTAATTTGTTTATGATAATAAGTCTTTGGGTTTTTAGGGTTTTACAGAAGTGAAGGGGAGGAGGGAGGGGAATCGTTGGGTGTCTTTTTTGTTGCAAAAAAATTATGGAATTTAAATTAAAAAAATACGAGATGAAAGAATAATATGAACTACCATATCATGTGCCACATGTGTTGGTATTTATAAGTTAGTCAACAAGTTGGTGCCCGTATCGTTATTAAATAGCCACCAAGTTGGTGCCCGTATCGTTATTTGACAAATTAAAAAAATTGACAATGATTAGAACTAGGAATATGATCCAAAAATAGCCACCAAGTTACTTTTATTTTAAGTAACTCAAACTAGATACCATCTTGCGTGCTTGTGTGCGGGCTTGTGTCCAAGCTTTTAAGGGTATCCTATTAAAAAAAAATAACTCCAAAAATCATGACATTTTTTTTTTAAACTTGAGTTTTTAAATACTGATTTTAAGAGAGAGAGAGAGAGAGAGAGAATGTAAAACATCTTTTTTATTATTTATTTTAAAATTGGTCATTTTGTAAGTTATTTTTTAGTTGGATTTTTGAAAAATTAACTTTATCAAACGCGAATTATGGACTTTGGACTCAAAAATTGTTTTTGGTTGAAAAAATGGATCTAAGTAAGATACCACGGGCCCTAAATCTTGCAACAAAGTCCACAGAATATAGATTGTATTCTTAAAATATGTAGGCTTCTTAAATAATGAAATTTAATATCCGCAAAATTGATACCACAAAAAAAAAATCAATTAAAAAAATCAATTAGAAAACTTCATATCCCACGATCCACCATCATGGAGTCATCTACCAGAACAATATATGGTGTAATCGAATATCCTACCTAATTACAAATCATGAATTTCTGAAAAATCAGAACAAAAAATCGTACAAATTCCCTAGAAACCCAACTCTGACATCTTCAACAAGGGATCTGATCGATGAACCATCTAATTATTTTTACAGGAAGCTTGATAAGAGTGACCGCCAAATTCGCTATCCCACCAACACAAATGCAGCATGGACACAAGCAACTCAAAACCGTCCTGCAAAACAAAAAGAACGAAAAACATTACTTCTAAGAAATTGATTCAACAAGAAGACTGCCATTGCATGTGTCTGAATGAACTCACCCAAGAACCCAGATGACAGCACCAACAACAGATAAGACCAATGCAACCAAAGCAAAAGGCAAACCCAGCAAGAAACCCAGTGGCCTGCAATCTCCCATGCTAATTAATCGTATATTAATAAATTATAATAAACTCTGACTTCGATATGATTTTGTGCAACAAAACAAAACCCTTGCCTTCACCTAAAACACTTGTCTCATATCTCTTTAATATATATGGGTTTTGAGAAGCGTTGTGGTTTCTTTGTGAATTTTGAAAGAGAAGATGGAGAATGTTGAAGTTGTCATAAAGGCAGGCGGACTTGTAAATTAATTTGTAGGAAGGATACCTGCTGTGAGGCGGAGGCGGACTTGTAAATTAATTTCGAGGAAGGAAACCTGACGTGAGGCGGACGCCGAATGTAACCGCTACCCGCTCTTTATGTTTTAAGATTGGACAGAATTGTCCTTTGTCAAACTCAAGGATATTCGAATTTGTTGAAGTTACTGGGGTTATTTGAGGAAATTCGTTTCCCAGAAGCTTCTATTGGTCAAAAGTCTAGATTGTGAACTGCGCGTGAAGACTTTCCCTCCGGATGGTTTCCACATTGAAGCTTCGTCTGTTTTTGTATTCATTACGTGCGAGTGCGACTCAAAAAAGATTTTATTTTTTCGCTCAATCATTACTAAATATAATTAATATTTTTTTTATTAATGATAAATTTAGTTTTTGAATAATATCATTATCTGAAATTCAAATTTTGGTAACAGTTGTTGGATGAAGAGATACGGACCCACAGTGGGATCAATGGGGTCAAACGACCCTATGGACTCCATAGAAATAAGTTTGAAGGTTCTCTTGACCCTGTGCAACCCCATGAAATGCCCTCCACCTGTTTGATATTTGGCTTGAAGGAAAGGCTTGTTGCGTGAGGAAGAAGAAGAAGCGCTTTATTTTTTAAACATACTGGCCAAAACGGCGTCATTTTGGCCTAGCAATTTTTTTTTCAATGACCTCGTTTTGGTCCAAGTCTTTAAAAAAAAAAAGGAATTAAAATAGTTCCAGCCATTCCAAAACCCCTCCACCCGATCCCAACCTCTCCAAAACCTCCTCCCCACCACCCCCCCCCCCCCCCAAAACCTTTAACTCCCATCTCCTCCATAGCCGCCGCCACCAAAAAAAAAAAAAAACTTTTACACTATGAGCCTATGAGGTAAGATTCCTGAGTCCATCATTCTTCGGACCTTTATATAATAGACAATTTGTTCAAGTCAGAATACATAGAATTTTGGAATCACATTGTGATAAGGACACTGCAACTGTGTAAGACTCTATCACCAACAAAATCAGTATTTTCAATTTAATTTACTGTTGTATTGATTTGATCTATTGTTATAAATACAATTTATTTCATTTTATTTTTTAATCTGTTATTTGGTTAATTTCTGATGTTCTCCAACAACAACTAATACCAACTTGAGATTCAACAATTGATGCTTTTCGCATGATTCCTTAAACCCATTTCTGGGCCTTCCTTCACATAACTGCTTGGTCTGGGCCATACAAAGCTACGCAGTCTAACTGGGAATGGTCATGCAAAATTAGAGCCCAAATAGACATTTAAGCCCTTTTAAAACTTTAAAAATAATATATTAAAAAACATGTTAATCTAAACCAATTAACAGGTCCATTTAAAAGGCCCTGGAATTGAATTTGGTAAGATAAATTGTCCAGGTGTTGTGTGTTCACTAATGTCGAGTCAAAAGTGCTTTTAAATCGGAGAGGAGGAACAAAAGAGCACAGAGAGAGAGAGAGTGCAGATCACCACTCGCCAGCCAGCAGTGGCTTTTGGTTTTTGCTGAATTTTGGTGTCGTCTTCGTCAACCGTCGACCGGCGTTAAATAAAATTGCAGCGCTGAGAGGTGCTGTTATCTTCTCTTACTTACAAGCTCTACTCTACATGATGCCATAGTTCATTCATAAAAACAAAAACGTACGTTTCCATGTATTCCGGATAACAACAGTTCACTTTCCTTGTATTATTATTTACTTATCTGTCTCTGCCCTCTCATTAATTTACCTGCTGCTGCTGCTGCATTTCCAGCCCCGAAGCCCTACCCTGCCCTAGACGACGCCGTTTCACTTCTCTGCCGGTGCTATCTCTCAGTCTCAGTCTCAGTCTCGGCCGCCACTTTTACAGCCTACAGGCAACAAAGGCAAGCTTCGCTTCACCGCGTTTCCCTATCTCTAAGACCCATTTTCTTGGTGTTCTTTTGAGTGCTTGAATTTATAAATTATAACTCTTTTCGTGTCTTTTGATCCAATTTTATTATTCCTCTCTTCGGTCCCCTAGTTAAATCAACGAAACCATAGCAAACAACTTCGATTGGTTGTGCGTTCTTTCTTTCGTACTTTATTTATTTATTTATTTTTAAAAAATAAAACAAGAGATTGAGAACGTCACACTCTTGCTACGACCAGGCCGAATGTTAGGGTTTGGATTTTCCAGAAACTATTTCTCAAGAACAGGGAAAACCAAAAGTGCCAGTGCATCTCCTGTGTTTTGTTAATTTATGTGTTTATTTTATTCCATTCAGCGCCAGGAAGGAAGCAGTATATATATTACTTCATTTTATTAGTTTATATAAAATGAACTTTATCTGATTGAATATTATGTTGCATTCAGATTTCAGAGTGTAAAATCAAATCAGTATAATTTAGATGGAGGACAAGGAAAAATTGGGCCAAGAGAAGGATCAACTTGGGCAGCCACCTCAACCGGAAACAAATGATCAAGTTATGAGGGATGCTATTCAGGACAAGCCGGCTACTCATGAGGGGAATGTTGGTGATGATGTTAAAGTAAATGAGGCTCTTCTTAGTGATGTGCCCATAGAAAACAAGGCTGATGGCAGCAATGCCACTGTAAAAAATCAGCTCAAACCTGTAGATAAAAATGTAGGGGTGGGGGAGTTGAAGAATGGGTCGAACGATACCGAGGTACCTAGTTCCAGACATAATGTTTTTGTTTATGAATGACTTTAATGCAATGTGTGTTCTCTTTCCCGGCTATATTTCTCAATTGCATTTCTTCTTTTATTTTGCTTTTGTAATTTGCAGATGGCTGAGGCTGAGGATACGGGGGATGGGACACCATCGCAGCAAGCAGCATTTATGAAGGAGGTGGAAAGTTTCTACAAGGAAAACACCTTGGAATTTAAGGCCCCTAAGTTTTATGGAGAGCCGCTGAATTGCCTGAAGTAAGATCTGGAAATAATTATTTTCACTGTATAAATTATGTGTGTCTGAAGACTGAAATCAGGTATGGTCTAATCTCTTCATACTTTTTGTGGGATGTAGGTTATGGAGGGCTGTTACTAGATTGGGTGGCTACGATGTGGTATGTATGCATCTTGTTTCTCTTTGGATTATTTAAACTTAATGCTTAGCATAATTTCATATCTGTCTGCTGTAGACAAAGCATTGCAAAGAATGCTTGCACTCAAGTAGAACTTAATTGAAAGTTCCATAGATTTACTGGTTTATAATTTCACCACACCGTGCCAAACTTATTAAAAGTTAAAACTATACATTTGCAATTTAAAAATGTTTGTCCTATCGTTAATTTATTGTCTGGACTGTTAAATACTGGGATCTTATGATAGATTCAAATGAATGGAATCTGATAAGTAGATTAAACGAGTTGATAGTTGAATTATAGTAGGCTCATTCATGGTATGTGTGGGAAGGTTCACCAACTATATACAGTGATTTTGGTGAGGAAAAGCTCACCAACTATATCTGTGGCATATGAAATATTGTCTGAATCATGTGAGGGACAGTTCACCTACTATATATAGTGAATTTGGTAAATTTTGGTAACTTTGAGAAAATCAGTACATTATTGTTCAACTCTATTAATTTTGATCTTTAAAATTATGGTTGATGAAAGAAGCATAGAAAGAAAGAGAAACAATTATGGTCCATATGTATAACATTTATGGGCCTTTTTGTGATTCTCTTTCTGTTTCCATAGGATTTGACTCACAACTTTAATGCTTTACCCTGAGAGGAAAAAATAAAAGAAATAGAGGATGAAGATATTTGATGGAAGTTTGAGACAAATAGAAGAATGTTAAAAGGGTATTACAAAGTTCCAATTTGGGTGTTCGAAGTTTCAAAATGACTAAGGGTACTGCTGGTGTGCAGTCTTGTCTTTAACCTGCACCAACCAATAAGTTGGACTTACATTGGATGTTATTTTTCACAAACATTTGGTCATCAAAAGCATCTGAGAAAAAACAATGTTCTGAACCACATTTGTTGTAAGCTACAAATCTTGTGTCTCAATCTTTTAGATTGTAGAATTTGTCATTGTATTAGAGGTGGTTGTGTAGGGGTTGCTGGATTTTTAAAACCATTAATAATCCAAGAATAGTATTGGATTGAAAGGTTCTACAATATATCACATTCAAAGCAAAAAATTGACAACTTCAAGTCTAATCTTAAATTCTGAAATTCAGCAGGCTTATGAAAATTCCATATAGTAAATTACCTAGAGAGGAGGAGTAGAGAGTTTAGCTTTAACTACCTCCAATCTCAAAACTTTGGTATGATGGTGATAGTCTCACCCAAAAAGTTTTGAATTTTCAAAGCAAATTGAATTAATTTCTCTCAAATTAGTTCAATTTTGTGCGAAAAAACAAATTGAACTTGTTCAAATTAACCAAGAACCAAGCATAACCATCTATGTATAGGGAACTTAGGCAGGTAAAACTGGTTTGGTTCTGGATTGATTTTGACGAAAGGAAAACAAGTATAATTCTACTAACTTCCTTTCTAAGATTTATATTATGCTCCGACAAATACAGATTGTCTTCTCGTATCCATCACCAGCTCCGAAAAGAATGCTTTTGAAACATGATATGCAAAGAAGCATGTAATGAAACAATAGTTCCTATGTCTTCCAGAAATGTGATGTAGGACAATGGTAAGAGGAAGGAATAAAAAAGAGATCTGGACTCACTCCGTCCTTTGGGTGTTTTTAATCACTCCCTAAAGAAAAATTCTGTCATCACACTGGTGTTGAGCAACACACCAAAGGTGGCTTGGAGTCACTCCAAGTCTACCCATATGCTTCACACACGAGGAGAGGTGGAGCCATGTCCATAGATACAATGTATAGATAAATACTATGAGAATCAAAGAAAATTTTGAAGAGCTTCAACGATTTATTAAAACTCTTAAGGTTTCGATTTGGGTAGCTCAAAAGAAGAATCCCTTGGACATTAGAATGTGAGCCGTCATAAATTAATTTGCCTGAGGTTAAACTGCTCTTAAGTTTATTGGCTGACCTGTTACTGTTTGGTTGTGTGTCAAAAAAATATTTGTTTGTAGCATCACTTCAGCCGTGCTACTACTCTATAGTTTATTGCGCTTGAGTGGGAATGTTAGAATTTATGGAGTTTATTTAATGTTAATTAATTTGTTTGGGAACTTTCCATTATTCTAGATTCCATTTATGATGTGATTTTATTTTATTTTTGTTTCCTTGTTTGACTTGGATTGGCCTCCCACCTTCATGTAAATCATTTTTTAGACTTTGGTATTCAAACTGTGCGGACTAGAAAACCCTAGCTGACTTCCTCCTCTTCCTCCTCCTTGTATTCTTCTTCTCTCTTTATCGTTCCATATGCTTTCTTTCTTTTCTCTTTCCATTTACTATCTTTCTTTTTGACACATACAATGTGCGGAAGTGCACATCTATTGCCCGATTGCATGCACCATCCTATTTGGTGAACTAAATGAAAGACTTGATTTCTAACTTTGCATTTTAAATTACTTAGGTACCTTCAGCATTGAAGGCCTTTCAACATTACAGAAATTTGAGCTTAAATTTGCAAAATGCTAGGCTCATATCAAACCAATCCCTAACTCTTTGTTTCACTCCTCAAAATTTTATATGGAACTGGAACACAGACAAACTATTTGAATATAGTTATTTAGGAAGTTGTGCATATGCTTGGAATATTGACTAAGCCTTGGCCCTGATTATATAGGAGACTGTTTCTTAGATTCTGTGGGTTCCTTCGCACAATGCGTTATGCCACTTTAAAAAACTAACTTTTTCCATTCATGTAATATTGATGTTGACAAGAGGAATTTGTTAGGATTTTGGCTCGTCAAATATATCCTAGTTGGTTTAGGATTGCTTTAGGAAAATTAGAGGTATTCTTGTCCTAGAGGGATTAGGAAAGAATTTCAGTTTTCCTTATTCAATTCAGGTTTGGATTTCTAAAAGCCTATTTGGTTTTGGATAAGTGTAATTTCCTAATCCACTTAGGAATAGGAATTCAATTAGCTTTAGGACATGTAAGCCAACTCTATATCTATAAATAGGGTGTGGCAAGGCTTATTTTAAGAGAGGAAAAACAGCCAGAGACAGCCAAGAGTTTTGAGATTAGTTCTAGGGTTTGCAAAAGTTCTGTAATCTCTATTATTAATCAAAGGAGCGGTGATTTCTCTACCTAGAGAAATCACAACTGGACGTAGGCAAAAGTTCTGCCGAACCAGTATAATTCTTATGTGTCTAAGTTTCCTAATATTTGCTAGTTTAGTCTATTGCCGTTGGTTACATCAAAGAACAAGATCCAGCAGCAAGTTATTTAACAGAATTATTATTGTTTCTATTGATTAGTAAAAGATAACTGTTATTGTGGTTTATAATTGCTTGTATAAGAGTTATTGCTGCCCTGGTTTTATTGTCATGAAAACCCTAAACTTATAAGCCACAAAGACTTTAGGAGTATTTAAAAACTTCCTGAAGACTTGTTTGAGTTTAAAATTTCACTTCAATATATGAACCTGCAATTGAAGTTTTGATTACATTAAATTATGTGCTGGAGTAAGAGATCATGTCTAAATATTTATTTGTTGGATTATATTATGGGTAACTGCAGGTGACCGCATCAAAGTTATGGCGGCAAGTAGGAGAGTCCTTCCACCCGCCCAAGTAAGGGACATATTGTTTGTAGTTGTTTTCTAGCAATCATTTAGAACCTGCATTAATCTTAAAGTTTAGAACTTGCAGTACTCTTGTATAAAATATAGCATAGAACCTACCTTACTTTGATATTTTGAGTTTAGATGAAGTACTGTTGCCAGTTGTTACAGATTTTGGTTTGTTTTTTAATAGATTTTTTTTTTTTTGGAATAGATTTTGGTTTGGTTTGTAAGCTGCATATAGTCATGTCCCCAATATAAAAGAAAAGATTGCTGTTACAAAAAATTTAGAAGCTGAATTTCTTTGACATTTGGAGTTTAACTGTTTTATTGTTGGAGGTCATTATGGATTTTGGTTTATGATCTGCATATAGATCATGTCCTTGGAAAGAAAAAAAAAACAAAGAAAAGAAATGTTGCAGACAACTAAAATCTTGCTGCTATGTTTTCCATTATTATTATTTATTATTTATTATTTTGGTTGTTAGCTTCATAACATACTATGTTGCTGGATTTAATACAGCTCTTATTTTTAATCTAATCTTTGCAAATTACATTATTCCATCTGTTGGACTGAACTGTTACTCTCTATCTCCTTCAGGACTTGCACAACAGTATCTTGGACATTCCGCATATTTTATGAGAAGGTAATGCCTGTTTAGGGACGAGATGATGTTCAACTACTAATTTGCTCCTTTAATAGAAACTTGATCTATCACCAACGAGGGGTTAGTTGGAATGGCCAGGCCCATGGTTTGCTCCCATGTGGTCTGAGGTTCGAAACCCCCAAAGGTACCTACCTAGTTATTTCTTAGTGTTTCCTACCTCCCAAAGATTGAAGGCTTCCAGGGGGAGGGGCAGTTTCAAAGCTGTTTCACTTTGCTGATTGGTGGATTTATGGGTATAAAAAAAAACAAACAAAAAGAAACTTGATTTATCAGTAGGCATTAACTCATGATGATTACTGTACTATGTGTGATTCTATTCGTATAGGTCTTGGGAACACTATTTGGATAGTAGTTAAGTGGGAGGATCATGACTTGGGTCTTCTAGTCTAGTTAATAATGTTAATACTTAATAATAAAGTGGATTCGTTGTTTCATTTGCATAACAAAGGGGATATGCTTCCTGTTTCTTAACATACAAAGGGGATATGCTATGTTTTTCGATTATCTGTACTGTCATGAAAGGTGTATAAGCTCTATTTCTCTCAGGGAGCTTGACCCCACTAAAAATGAGTTCCTATTAGACTCTGTTTCCCAGGTATTATGGTTTTAGTCATCATATCAAATTGCTACTTGTTGCCAATGCTTGTATTATTTCATTTGTCTTCTATTCCTTGAATTTATCAACTTGTGCAGGCACTTTTGGAATATGAGAAGCATAAGAGGCAAACTGGTGAGCTTCGACTTCCTGTTGGACCCGTCACTCAGTCCACAACCGTTGAGAAGGAGGTGGAATTTCATTTATTTATTATGTACCTCTTCGATTGCATCTAGAATATCCTTTTCTGTACTAGGCTAAGGGCTATGTTGCACTGATTCTTCCAAATTGAGCCAGGGTGACAGTCTGATAGGGATACGGATAATGATATGGGTTAGATACACTCTGATACATATCCAATACAGAAAATGGGGTATTGTTGGGTTTTTATTTAGTTGACTACGGGATATGGCATCAATACAGCATTGATACACGCAGGACAGCATGATATGGTCAAGAGATTTCCAGGGGCCATTTTGAAATTATTTTAAAAATTCAGTGGTCTTTTTGAAACATTAAAAAAATATGGGGTTCAAAATTTAATTTTTAAAAGTTAATCAGACCTACCCCACTTCTTCATGTTTGACAGAAAGAGGAACTGACCTAGGATTTCTCATTCTGAGAAAAAATGGCGCCCAGAAATAAGAAGAAAGAAGAAGATTTGCTATTTTGTAATGAGAATAAGCATGCTTTAATATTTTTTATTTTATTTTTTGTGCTATCATGGAAAATGAACATGATAGATGAACAATTAATTTGCAATGTAAATTATGTTTACAAGCATCTATTATTTTAATGTTCATATCCTTGCCATACCAGTATGCTAGTTTTTCTAGATTTTCCGCATTGCTGTATGTATCGTATCGTATCGCCATACCCGTATCTGTGTTTGTGCAACATAGGTTCAGGGTTCTTGTTAAATTTACTTAACTGAAACTTTTCATGGTGTTGTTTAGTTGACTTTCTTAATTGTCAGTATAAGGCACTAACTGCATATATATATATATATATATATATATATATATATCTGTCTCTCTCTCTCTCTCTCTCTCTCTCTCTCAGTGATACTTTCATCTGTCTCTTGTGCAGGCAAGTGGTCATCAAACTCCTGGATCAGGCAGGGCACGAAGGGATGCTGCAGCTCGCGCTATGCAGGGTTGGCATGCACAGCGTCTTGTTGGATATGGTGAAGTTGCCGAGCCTATTATTAAGGTGCACTGAAACTCAATGTCTTGATATAATGATTATACTTATTTTTAAGTTGTGTATGTCTGGAGAATTTGTACATCTTTCATTACAGTTCAATTTTTTTAATTTTGAAAATGCTTTTTTTTATTTTTTGTAGGACAAGAACTTAAGTTCTACCTCAAAGCGTGAAAAGAATCTTAAAAGCATTGGTATGTTTCCCAACAATGAAATATATTTCTGGCCAATCAATATTTTATGCAAAAATGCATTTATTATTATATTGTCTTGTGTTGTCAGGTTCGATTAAACACAGGGCACCAACTAACCTGGAGCATGCAACTGCAAATATTGAGGCAGATAAGCAGTTACGATTGTTACTCGTTGGTCATTTCTGTAATTATATTATATATATATATATATATATATATATATATATATATATATTATATTTTTGCTATGATTTCTCTGTTTTAGATCACCTCTTCTCTGTACTAGTTTAAGTTAACTATTTTTATTTTCATGCATTGCTAAGAAGTGATTGTGTTAGCTTTCATTTTACTTTTGTGGACTCTTTTGAGTTATACCTGAATTTGGAAGAAATCTTACTAAAACATTTGTGTATAGTTTTGGATTCGTAAATCTTCATTTGCAAAAGGACTTTAAAAAGATTTTGACCATTGGACATTGGACTATCCTTTGTGCTTTGGGTGTTGGAAAAATAATAGAAGTGCACCATTTAGGAAGGCTGTAATATGTAACAAACAATACATTCCCTAACTGCCTCAAAACATCCCCATGCTATCAAGAAGGTAAAACTTTGTTAAGTACATTTATTAAGCAACAAATCTGATTTACATTAAGGCTGCATTTGATCTTTTTGTTTCTCTTTTTTTTTTTCTGATCAAATCAAAGGCTACATGTTTTCATCTGGTAGGGTAGTCACGACTGTTGTTGATCTTGGACCTCCAGCTGATTGGGTGAAGATCAATGTACGAGAGACTGTAAGTGCGTTTTGTATTCTTCTCCTGATATTCTTCCCAAGATCTAGATTTGATTCAAATTTTGGCTATCTTTTGTTGGTTCTAACTACTTTCACTCTCTATATGCTCAGAAAGATTGCTTTGAGGTATATGCTTTGGTACCTGGTCTTCTGCGTGAGGAGGTGAGCCCTTGTAGAATCCTCTTCCTTTTACCCTTCTGTTTATCTCTGCTTTGTGCTTATTTATATAATGAATGTTAACATGGGATTTTAGCATGATCATTGTTTCAATGGTTATAATTGGATGGCTGAGATGGAGCAGTTGCCTGATTTTTTATTACCACCCTTCTGATATTAGTTATTCCACAATTAGTGTGGCTATTGGTGATGATATGCTATTTCCTTTGATCCCTGAGATCTGTTGAAATATAATAACTGTGATTAAGGAGTGCATTTATGTGGGGGGTTTTGTGTCTGAGCCCACATGTGCTTGGTGTTTATTTTTGTCGAAATATTTAAAACAAAGTACAATTAAAACGAAGATCCTCTAGGGATGTTATGACCTTACAGATCAAAATTAAACCCAAGTAAAACATCCAAAGGAAAGTTAGGATTTTGGAGTCACCTTCATTTTCCAAAGACGACAATCTAAACCTCGATGCCCATATAAATTGCTTGCCTTAAAGCCAGAGCTTCTGCCTGCAAAACAGATTTATGACCAAGCGGACTATATCCTGCTATTAAAGGTTTAGCATTTGTATCACGAATAACGAAGCCTGCAGAAGAATTTCCATTTGGTAAAATGGATCCGTCAAAATTAATTATGTAGCAGCAGGATTTAATTCCTTTTGTATTTCCCACACATCTACATTAGAGATGGCAAACATCTAGAGGCACTATATCATACCATACTTCGTATTAATACAACTTAGAAATAGAAATTGATACAAGAGAACCATTTGTCTCATTTCCGTTTCTAAACCAAGAAAGCTGGTGGAAAATGGGGCATTTCTTAAATGTTAATTTTAGCTTGTCAAACATTTCTTGTGCGATGATCACATTACATATTTTCTGGTAGGGAGTCAATCTTGTGTGCTAAATAATGTTGCTTAACCAGTTATTGCCTTCAACATGCCAAGTCTTCATGCTTCATCGAATCACTAGAGCTCCTCTATGAGTTCATTTCTAAGCAGGATCTTTATCCTCTTTTGTAGCGTCTTCCAAAAATAGAGCTTATGAAGTTCTTATTTGGACACTCTGCTTGTATTGTACATGTTGGCCAGAGACTTGTAACACTTGGCTAGCTGTTGGTTTGAAGCATTTTGTCCAGTTGAAACATCATCCAGATTGTTTGTTTCCATTTTCAAAAACCTGGGAATTCAACTGTACCTTCCCTTGGACTAGATCATAAGATTTTTCTGAATTACAACTACCAAAAACCAGTAGTTGTCACTTTCCCCATGTCATCAACATCTCCACAACATTTGTTCATGACTGGCAGAGGAAGTCAATCATGTGACAATTTGGACAATTTGGAGGTTAATCATCTTCATTTGCATGTCCATATTTGTTTTTTTCGCTCCGCATGTATTCATGCCATGATGCAATATGTGTGAGTGAAAATATACAAGACCCTAGTTTTTTGCATTGTCCTTAAATACATGTGGATCTGAATACAATTGTGGATAATATGGCATCACTTGACATATGGCTGGAAAATTTTGACAGCATCATTTTTGACATCTATGATTGAATGTTCTAATCTATAGTACATATCAGGTGCGAGTCCAATCAGATCCGGCTGGACGTCTGGTTATAACAGGCCAACCAGAGCAGGTTGACAATCCTTGGGGTATTACACCATTTAAAAAGGTATCTCTTTAGCTTCAGCATTGACGAATGAGAAAGGTCGCCACTTGCTTTTAAGTTTTGTGCATGTCAGAAATGGGTAGACAGGATTGGAATTGAGAAAAGGAAGCACTATGCCCCAAATAAAAAAGTAAAATAAAATGATGTCACCTGCTGGGAATTCCATCTCAATCCCCATAGGCAATAAACTAATTTGGACCGCAAGAAGCTTTGTTTTTTCTATTTGCTGAAATTTGTGGTGTTTAAACTATCTACCGCAAGAATCAACAATTTGTTACTTCAGTGCACATTTTCTTTATAAATTTGAATTGTTACCAGTTAAAACAAAAAAAGAGGTTACATTTACAGTCTTTGTTCTGGTTTTCAGGTTGTGAGCTTACCTGGCAAAATTGATCCGCTTCAAACATCCGCTGTGGTTAGCCTACATGGCCGGTTATTCGTGCGTGTTCCTTTTGAACAGTGATCAGCTTGAACCTTCCTCCCTTAGTGGGTTAGTTGATCAATTTTTCAGTGTAGGAATTACATTTTTTATTTGTATTTTTATGTTGGGAGAGATTTAGGTTGAAGGTTGGAACTAATTTGAGTTGATGTATAATCCGTTAATTCAGTCAAATTTACCAGCATCCATGTGCTTTCGGCATGAGTTCAGTGGAACTTGCTCCGCCAAATTTGACGTTTGGGTTAAAATCCCCCATGAACATGAACATGAATATGAATCCCCCAGCAATAATCCTAGCTCCACCCACTCTTATCCCAACCTTTAAAATCCAATTTGAGGTTTGGGTTGACTCCTTAATTGTCTGGTGGCGCTATATTTTCTTCCGTACGGTCGGCGCTGATTCAAATTGATTACTTAGGTTCCTTTTGTGGGGATGCCGTCTCCATGATGCTCTCTCTCGGTTACGTTTTACTACCAAATTAACAGAGTTGCGTGAATGTAACTATGCACAGAAGTTGCATGTATGTATGGCGAAAAAACAAAATATTCCCAAACGTGGTCTTATTTTAATGGAGCCTCATTATTATACTCAATATAGGTGTCCAAATTATATATATATAAAAATCCTATATAAAATGGATTTTAGAAATGCACTTAAAGTCCATTTACAACATAACAAAAAGGCTTTTAACTTCTTTTAAATTACAAAACTTTCATTGATTTCTTAAAATAAACTCAACTCCAAAGTCTCATAAAAAAAAACTCAAAACACTCAATAGGGCATCAAAGTAATTTAACAATCAAAATTAAATTCAATAGAGCCTTGGGGTTTTTTTGGATTTGTTTATAAAAAATAAGTGGTGTATGATTTATCTATATTATTAGTGCTAAAAATAGATATATGACTAAATATCTCTTAGTGTAATTCGGTTGTACCTTAGAAGCATGCAAAGCCAGCAAGGCTAATTCAGACCACAAGACAACTCGATTTTGCAACTCAAGAGCAAGCCAGGCGAAGCCAGCAAGGCGGCTATCAATTGGTCACTTTCCTTGTGTGTCCGGATCTGAAGTAAATTACAGGTCCCGCCTCCAGTTTTAGTAAAAACAGATCAATTATGCAAGAAAGAAATAGCCCAATATGTCAGAAATTGGCGGAGGGCCGGAGTTGTTTGTTGATTGGTCAGTCTCACAAGTTGGTCAAAACTTAACGACGAGTGATGAAAAGTCATGACCCGCAAGCAATCTTTGACTTTGACTGCAATTTGAAGCCCACATTGACTTGAACTATTCAAGTACCCTACGTCAAGGAAAAATCTTTAGTGGACTTGGAACCTGACTTCTTCAAAGATTTCAACAATTTTTTTCAAGTCTTTTAGGTAACTGGACCCCCCATGTTCTTTGGTTGATGCTCTGCCAATTGGGTGATTTCAAGCCTTTTCCTTAGCATGGATTGCTAGTTTAGTGATTGTAAACTGTTTCGCAGTCGCATGTGACCATAATTTGTTGTTGTTTGGTATTGGTGATACTCTCTGTGATTCATACATGTCAAGGTAAGAGTGATTTTAATTTGGTTAACAATACCCTTGTGGTGAAGGGCGGAACTATAAATTCTTCAACTGATGGTTTTAATTTGGTTAACAATACCCTTTTGGTTAACAATACTCTTTGTAAACTGTTTCGCAGTCGCATGTGACCATAATATGTGTTTTTGTTGGTATTTATCATTCCTATAAACCACATTAAATCATATAAACCACATCAGTTCAAGCTTTAACATAAAAAAGAGTACATAGTAAATCCAACTGAAAAACACATACTATCAAAAATGAAAATATGTTCAGCAACATATTTGAAAGTATACCTATTTAAGTTGTGCCCTACGATCCTTGAGAGAATTGAAATTTTTTGTTATTTCATATGAATTGATATTATATTGTTAGCAAGTTCTTTTTCAATGAAGATAATCATACAAAATCTACTAGAAACTCATTCTCCATTTTAACAGCACCGTGTGCTAGCTAATTGAATATTGACGATAAGTTAAGAACACATTAGGAGAAAATAGGAAAAGGTAGACAGTTAAAAGTCATGAGTGTTTACTAAGGGATTATGTTTCTTAATGAGCAAATAAGTTAATCTAAAATGATTATAGGCCTACAAAGTTGAGTGGACAATGGGTCTAGGCTACATTCAAAGGCTTACTAAGCATTTATAGGGCGAATCACATTAAAATACATAGTATATGTTTGTTTTTAATACAAGCGATATTGGGAGGGGGAATCAAACCTAGGACCTTGGGTGCTAGTGTGAATGCCCTTAACCATTTGGGATACAATCCCCTTGAACATGTAGTATATTTTAATTTTCAAAAAACGCTACCTGGGCTAGAGCCCATGGCAACCCTCATGCTAGTTTCGTCCTTTGCTTGTGGTTATTTTGTTGTTGCCAAAATGAGGAAGGAGAGGGGGTTTTCTCACATACACTGTTGAGGTGGCATGAGAGTTCAAACTTGAGACTATTAGACTACAAATTAAGACCATTTTCCATTAAGCTAGACCCCGGTTGACTACCATTGTAATTGTTTATATATTATATCCCTGGTTTACATGCGGTACCAATTTGAGTTAAATTTCAAATTTCGTCATTTTGTCGACTTAATATTTGACTAAAACTAGTAACATGCATAAACTACAAAGGAAACAATTAACACAATTAAAATCGCACTCCTTACTTTTTACATATGGGGAAATCACAAGACCATTTGTGAGTAGTGAAATGGATGCAAAATGATCTTGATATCTCTGCATATGAGTCGGGCAGGTAAATGTCCCGTTGCACAAATGAATGGACATTTAGAATTTGATTAAAACTGATGAGAGAAATAGAACACAAAAGTGTTAGTAACAAAATTCCTCTGAGGGGCACTATCAAAGTTATGAGTTTATCACTATTATTGGATTTTTAATAATTTTTTTTTTTTCAAAAAAGAGAAGATGACTTTGATATGATTTTTCCAATGCATGCCTGCCTCGTATGAAATACAGTGGTCCTCTAATGGGAGGATATATTTACATGAATAGACACATCATCATGTTATTTAGGATTGAGAATTAAAATATATAAATTTGTTTATACTTTTTGGAAAATAAAATGTATTTATTAGTTCTTTTCTTTTTTTTTCTTTTTTTTTAACCAAGACACACCTTTGGCTATCCATCAACTATATTCTGGTTCCACTCAGAGTAAGAATGTAGTCTTTGCGTGTCTAATATATTGCTTATTAAAAAGAAACCCCACATGCATATACGCAGCTTTTTCATAATGTTCTTCTCTTTTGTTTGGCTTGAAGCTAGGAGAAGAATCTGATATGTAAGGTAGCTCAGATAGAATTTAAAAGCCAGAAGCAAACTATAACCTAATGATGTTAGAAGAACAAACTGAGAGAAAATAATTTTCTCTGATTTGTTTGCGTATTTTCTTGAAATGTTGAAGGGAGTCAGACCTTGAAACTAATTAAAGCGGTCAAAAAAGAAACAAATGAAAAGAAGCTATGCAGAACAAATGTGTATTGTATATATGGTAAAACCAAAGATCTGGAAATTCTTTTCCTTTTTCATATTATAGTATAGACAAGTAGAAAACGTCGCAGTTGGCCAGATTGTGATCCACATCATATATAGAAAGAGGTCAAACCAGCCATTCATCTTTAGTTTTCTCAAATGATATGATCTGGGAGGGAGTTAGTTATTTGACACATACACTAATGACAGAATTTCCATATATTTCTTGGTATTTTTTAGTAACCTCTTCCCAAATTTGAACATATCATAAAGAATTTACAAGTTTTTTGGGGAACTGGGTTTCTTTTTGTTCTATATGGCTATAGGTAAACATTACTAATTCTGTAGGAGCTCAAGTTTCACATAAAATCCCAAAGAGTGAGAGAGACAGATGTTCATACATGCAGTGCAGTGCAGTGCAGTGCAGGCATGTTTAAACGTGCAAAATATATATTTCTTAACTCTCCTTTCCAACACTAGTGTATTTACGTTTTGTAACTGAAACGAACGTTAAATTTCTAGTTTTCTACTGCTGTAACGTTTGGCCAGCCAACTCTAAGTTTGTGGGTGACCAATAAGAGAGGATGGTTTTGGCATCGTCATCGTTTCTCGAACTCAGTTTCTAGGGTTTTCTTTTTCTTCTCTGTAAAAAGAGTGAAGCAGGCTTTCCAAGGTGCTCAAGTGCTTTTTCTATGTTGGGTAACAGAAAATGAACTCAAGGAATCAAAAAAAGAGGAAGAACTCATAGCGTCACATGCACCGCAAACAATTCCACACTCTCAACTAGCATTTCAGGCCATCTTGTAAGACAGAAGCAATCAATGGAATATAATCATTTTTAGTATATGAATGCATGTGAGCATGTGTGCGTGTATAAGTTTGAAATCCACTAACTGAAACGCATACTTTATATTAATTCAATCCTAGAAATGAACAAAAACACATAACAATATAATGTTGGATATGAATTATTACTAGTGCCGGAGAAGGAGGACAGATCTCGAGAAACATGAGAGACATTAATATATAAAACCCTAGAAATGTGCATCATCACACTACAACTAGCATAGCTGCTATAATTATAAGAGAAAGACATATTCAAAGGATATTGAAGAAAGAAGATGGGAAAGAACACCATCGATATATAAATATTATAACTTACTGACCTTGCAAAGTCTCTACTATATCCTTAATTGTTGCTTATTTTTTTCCTACTCAACACACCAAGCCTTCATCATTCTTCTTCCGTTGTAAATATATATACTTTGTTCCCATTGAAGCCACTGACTGAAGAAATCTCTTCAATTAATGTTCATGTGATGACTGCTAATCCTTAATTTTATCACATTCAGACAACCAAATCAGCAAGCTACCTTCCTTAATTTCATCAACTCTTCAGAAATCTGAGAAAAGAAGTTGCTTGATTCACACGAGCTAGCTAGCAGTAGCATCAACACCCCCATGTCATGGAAACCATACTCAAAATCAGCATCACAAGTAACTACTAAAACGGAGGCCGTGGAGTACTTCCCCCACCCCACCCGAACAAATCAGGACCCGAAAACGGATAGTTAGCAGCCATATTCCCTCCCAGATTGAAAAGGCCAGCACCGCCGCCGCTATTTCCAACAGTACCTTCACCAAGGCCGCCAGTCACCCCCGAAGATTGCGAAGCCGTGGGTTGTTGCACTTGCAAGCCTCCACCGCCACCATTACCACCAGTAGGAGTACCCTCTTCCGGATCATCCAATGGTAATCTCTCAAACACAGCATTTCCAAACGAAGCAGCCATCAAAACCACTGGACCAGAAGCCAACAGCGGGCCCACCACGCAACCCCCAACGACTTGTCCCTGCACGCCCGCCAAGAATATGGACAGTCCGCCCGCACCTGGAGGAGCCGGAGGCGGAAGCACCGTCCCGGACAACGAAAGTATCTCGAAGCGTCCGTGAAGAGTGACCACGCTCCCCGCGGGCTGACGCAGCGTGACATTGGCGACGGTCCCGCTGCCGCTCAGCACGCACACGCCTCTACCCCTCCGCCTGGCGTAGATGGAGACGCTTTCCATGATGTCGGCACCAGCGGAGATTTCCAGCACGTGCGAGCGGAGGGCGTTGGGGGTGTCGCGGGTGACGATGATGGGGGGCTTGGGTTTGTTCTTGGAGCCTGCAGGGCGGCCTCTGGGGCGGCGTGTGGGACCCCCACTTCCACTTCCACCACCTCCGTCGCCTCCGCCACCGGAACTGGTGGCGGCGGTGTCGGAGGATTCGATTATCTTGTTATTGTTGTGATCTTGGTCGTCTTGGTGGTGGGAATCGGAGGACTGTTGTTGTTGATGATGGTGGTGTAGTTGTTGTTGTTGTTGATGGACTTGGAGGTGGAGGTCGGGGCGGAAGAGCTGGTGGACGTAGCGAGAAGCAGTTGGGGCTGAGGTTGTAGACAGTGACTCATTGTAGCCTGCCATCGCCACATCTATTTTCTCCCACCACTTATTTGCCAGCCTAATTCCTCTCTTCTTTCGTTCACCACTTTATATATATATATATCTATAAAGTGTATTTGTGTGTGAACTTGGGCGGTCTTTTCTTTTCTTTGATACGGTCAAAAATTTTGATTCAACAAACTGAGATGCAGCAGCGGTCAATATCTGATGAGAGTCTGAGATTCATCGGTTACAAAATGAAATGGGTAGCTTGAGACTTGAGTGGTGCACACTGCACAGCAGTCTTCTATCTATATTCAACCATAATCAGCAGTTACATACACACAGAAGAAACACCCAATTCCCAAATAAAGCTAGCTAGCTTAACCTACTAGCTATATATGTATGTATATATACAAGAATCAACTACTGCTCTTACTTCCTTTACAGTAGCTTTGTTTGTGCTAGCAACTTCAAAATTGCAAGTCAAGCCCCCAAAAATCCAAAGATCAATGGGAATGATCCGGTCAATCTTCAAACAAAAAAAGGGATCGGAGTGATATTCAACAGATATATACTCACTACTTAGAAATTAATAATAATTAAGGAGCTAGAAACAAGATATAGTCACTTATCAGCGAATTTATGTTTATGAAATTTCTCAAATAAGTTGCCGGCGTTGAGCTGTGGAGGGGACTGTGAAGCGAAAACACCACTGTATCTGTATATGAAATTCTTCAATTTCTAAATTTGGAGGTCTATGAATGAATGAGTTGGAGAAGAGAGAGAGAACGAGAGTTTTGAGGAGGAATTGGTGGAAAAGCGTGAGGTAAAAGCACAATTCAAGCAATTACCAAGACCAAAAAAGGGACCTCAAATTGCTATACGCGCCCCCTGGCGCGTCTACATTTTCAAATGCATTCATCTGGCACAACTTATTTTCTTTTTGGTCAAAAATGTAGCACAACTTATGGTTATGTCATATTTGCATATTGGATAAGCTAAGGCAAGCTACTTCTATCCTTATACCACACCTTAATATCACATTTAGGGATAGGCATCAATTTCCATCGGGTCCCCAATTTTAATGGGGGTCGATTTTAGGAAAAATTTGGGGGCAAGTCGAAGATCCCTGAATTTTAAAATCTTTGGTCGGGAATGAGTTGGGATGGTATTATTATTCACGGCCACATACCCAACCCGATAAGTAATATATTTATTTTTAGTTAATATATAATATAATAGAGTTTTTCTATTTAAATCTCACACTTTTCTTTGTTCACCTCAATACTAAAATCATTAAATTTTTAAGTTTTATTATTGTGTAAAAACACAAAAAAGTCATCCAACTTAATACTTAACCCTAATACATCATCTATACACACAACCCACACACCCCACCACTCTTCATATTAAGTATTAGGGTGAATAAAGAAAAGTGTGGGGTTTAATTAGAAAAACTCTAACTATTTATAAAGAGAAAACAAATAGAGTGAGTGATGTTGAGTCTCATGCTCTGGTCTGGTTGCTGATTGCTCAAATTAAGAACATAATCCACTGCTATCAACAACCAAAAAACAGAAACCACTGCCTGGAAAGTCTAGGCAAACACCGAGCTCTCTCATGCCTACTCTTCATTTGTCATTCATGAAGATATAAAGATACGCACTTGTAATTCTATTGCCATTATCATCATGCCTGCTATTTAGTTGTAATTCTAATAATTACTAACTTAGGTGCCTAAATTCATAGTGTTAATTATGCAATTTGTTTTCATTTATTAATTTTCATTTGGTTCTAGACGACTAAGATAAAAAATTTGGTGGCTTGAGCCTAGTGTAGCTGTGGAAATTGATGGAGCCCCAGAAAAGAATGAGGAGAGTTGTTTCTAAAGAGACGGACCAAGAAAAGACTGATGTGCCTAAAACTCCTGCCGCACCAAATGCCTGGAGAAGGGCTCCGCTGCTTATGCTCCAAATAACACCACACATAAGGAAAAAGTGGGGAGTGGGGTGTGGGGTGTGAGGTTGATGAGTTTTTATCATTTAGGGGTAGTTTGGGAAGATAATGAGGTTTTCTTAGAAATTGTGAAAATTTAAATTAGAAGTTGGGGTAAACATAGAATATGGGGTGAACAAAGAGAAGTGCGGGGTTTAAATAGAAAAACTCATATAATATAGCCATGTATGATTATGATATAATATAATCATATTATATCATAGATTGTCAAGTTAACTGTGAGCCCTGATGAGGACGTGAGCCATTTAAGTGGGGGAGAATGTAACACCCAAGTTGGCGTGTTGAGTCCCACATCGGTAAACTACTGGGTTGATCTAGGTTTAATAAGCAATTGCAGGGAGCCCTATTAGTGACTAGTCCTTTTGGGGTATAGCACTGAGGTGGTGTGAGCTTATGTGGGTCGTGACATAACCTATGAAATGTGCTAGGCTTTGTTTATGTAATTTTTATTTTATTTCTAATTAATTGATAGAGTAATAGGCTTGGGTTGTGAGTTTGAAAATTGTTGAGTGTTTTTTTTAATTTGTTATTTGACTTTTAGACTAAAATTAATATATAGATAAAATCAAAATTAATATATGGATTGTGAGTTTGATAATTTAATAATTTTTAAACCAAAATTAATATATAGATAATATAGGGGCCCCGATAACTTAGGGCCCTTAGGCTCGCCTTAGAGCATTTCCACAGCAGCCTAGCTCAGGCAAAAGGCCTCCTAGGCCTCAAAAGCAGCTTTCAGCACACAAATCTTGCCAGGTTAAGAGATAGGCTCCACTAACCCGGCCAAGACCCAAGGCAAGATGAGCCCAAGCTCCTGCCTGTAGGCTATGACGTTGTTCACCCGTTTTGATTTGTTTCCTGAGATGGTAGGGTAAAGTTCCCCATTAATTCAAAGACCATTGTCTGGTCAATAAATTAACTTTCTTTATGTGTTGAGCGTGCCACCGTTAGCAATTTTTCAATTCTAACAGACTCGAGAGTAAAAATAACTTGCGCCCCAAGCTATTGATTTTGAACAAGCGATTGTGAATTTGGGTGAGGAATATCTCCCAAGTAAGTTCTTTTCTATGCCTTAGACTGGTAAGGACTTTTACAATTTTTCTCAATATAAAAACCGGTAGTTCTGGCCAGAATGGATGATGACAGATTGAACTGATTTCAGGCAGAACCCCCTTTTACAAGGCTCAAAAGGGGAAAACTGACTATACAAAGACAAGAGGAGGGCTGCGCTTCCATTTCTGCCTGGGTAGTTGCCTCTGTTCTGGGTTGGACTGGATGTTTCGGCGCTGGACTGGACTTTAAACAACTTTAACTGCTAGGCTTCGGCTGCAAATCGATACCAAAACTTGAGTTTGGCAGAGCTTTAATCTATTTCAAGCCCTGGACGGCTTTTGGATGGGCAGAACTGGGACTTCTCCAGTCTGAAAGGGACAGAAGTGGCTGGACTTGAGCTGGAGGTGTACTGTGGTACCTGTGCTGCTTAGTCAGAGCTCTTCATAAATTTGTTGAGGTTTTCGTATTTGAGAAAACTCAAACTCTGCTTGTCTTGGCTTTTGCTGAACCAAATTTGTAACGAGAGAAATCTCGTTATTGTTGACTTATGAACTGGGATTCAAATCAGGAGTAGTGATCTGATCTGTCTTTGCTGGGAGAAAACAAGATGATTCTGCAAGCTTGTTAGAAAGCTTTTGAGATTGAAATGCTTCAGACTCTGGGTCTGTTGGACTTTGTTTGGGATTTTTGTGATCAAGTGATCATTTGAGTGTTTGTTTTTTGACTGAGCTTTTGGTTGTGTTGATTGATTGTGTCTTTCTCTATTCACCCTCTCTTGTATATATAAGAAGTGTTCTTTGAGAGTGGGCGGCAAGTAAAAAGATCTTTTTAATTTTTAATTGAAATAAGCAAGGGTTCCATCCATTTTCTAACAAGTAAATACTCAACGATCAGTTCCTGAGGTGACCACTTCTGTATTTTGATGGGGTGCCATGCCTGTTCTTTCATTTCAACTGCTTTCTGCGAGAGTCTGAAAGTTTGAGATAGTAAGTTCTCAGTTTTTGAACAGCTCCCTGTTTCCTGCTTATCTTCTTTTCACAGGGGCAGAATCTGCTTATCCTTGAAAATGGTGTTTTTCTAAAAATATCGGAATATCTTTAGATAAACTAAACGGGATTTGATCTCCTGGCAACTGAGTTTTCCTCAGAGACGTCCTTCTTTCATACCTGCCCCTGTTCGATCTTTAATTTCAGCCGACTTGTTTGACTTCTCCAAGTCAGGAATCACGTGGGACTGTTCCGTTTTGAAGATTATTTCGAGTCTAGTCTGCTTTAAGCCCATTTCTAGTTTTTTTCGAGGCCCAAGTCTCTTCCTGATTTCCACTGTTTCTAGGCCTCTAATGCTTTGGGCCGAGTCCTTCGTTTTTGGCCTGTCTTCTTGTTAACAGGCTGGACATGCTGATGGGCTGAAAATCGTCAAAATAGGTGGCCTAAGAAATGATGTGGGCCTTTGCTTTCGAACTGGGCGTGCCAAATTTAAGCCCAAACAGACGTCAATGCACAACTTTAAATTTTTTTACCGTTAGCGCATGACGTACACAGGGAGACCACGCCTTTAGTTGACGCAAGGCTGACGTCAACACCTTCTTTCCTCCAGTGGTAAAATTTTTGGAATTTGCCGTTTTATTAAATTTAATGTCATATTTTTTGATATTTTCTTGTATTTCCAATTTTTATTTATTTATTTATTATAAATTATTCAAGCACAAATGTGGTTTGGTGCCGTTGGCAAAGGCAACAAATCTTTCAATAAGCACCAATGTTGGGAGGCTGTGAAGAATTGTCCAAGATTCAAAATTATTTCCACGGGTCCGAGCGTTGTGTTGAATGAGACGGCACTCCACAATTCACCGGCATTGAATAGAGATGACATGTGGCGCAATAGTAGCAACCGAAAATCTTATTCGAAATATGAGATCTGAATTTTATAACAAATATGGACATGTCCCAACCGAAAATCTTATTTGAATATTTTATCCGAAATCTGAGATGTGAATTTTATAATAAATATGGACACGTGGCAACCGCAAATCTTATCCAAATATTTTATCTGAAATATGATAAGTGAATTTTATAATAAATATGGACACATGGCAACCGAAAATCTTATCAGTATAAAAAATGAAATTAATTTGTTGTGAATAGTAATTACCCTTTTTGCCATGGCAAGGGGTGGAAAAGCAACAACAAAATTATTAGGGCAGCCACTATTCACATGAATAGTAACAACCCTTGACTCACCTTTCCTTCTGCCATGGCAAATAGGGTGGAAAGGCTCTTATTAGGCTTGCCCATGGCCTGCCCTAACCCTCTTTCTCTACCCTTTCCTTCCATGTCATTAGAATGAGTGAGTGAGAAAGGAGAATGAGAGGGTGGGGGGTAAGAAGGTGTACATGGAAAAGGAGTTTAGAGGATATGAAGTTGAAGTTACCGTGGCCCCTAAGCTTTCAGCAATCCCTATAAAATGTGTTGTAAGTTTTCACAAATATTATCGTTTGTCAAAATGAATTGAGCCAAAGGAAATCGTTATATTATAATTGATTTTTGAAGTCAAGCCCTTCCAATCCGAATTGTGTCTACCCCAACTTATAGGTGCTATAAATGTTCAATTTAAAAATAGAAGAATATAGAACTTAATTATAAAATTTGATTGCATCACAGTAAACACTAACCACCCGACTAATTTTTATTATTACAAACAATAGGACATTTACAAGAATTTTCTAAACGGACTGTACACCCACAACAAAGTTACATCATCACAATGAGATTAGCCACAACTAAGTATCAAACTCATCACAAATGTATATCATCTTTGTCATCGCTATAGTGAATCTAACATCAAACTTCCACCAATTACATTAAGAGATATTTAGTCAAATACCCGTTCTTAGCACTAAAACTATAAATAAACCCTACACCATTTAATTTCTATAAAAAAAACCCAAAAAAAACCCAAAAAATGACAATTGGCCCTATTGAATTTAATTTTGATTATTAAATTACTTTGATGTTCTATTAAGTATTTTGGGCTTGTTTATATGTTTTGGGATTGAGTTTGTTTTGAGAAATCAATGGCAGTTTTGTAATTTCAAAGAAGTTAAAAGCCTTTTTGTTATGTTATAAATGGGCTTTGGGTGTGATTCTAAAGTCCATTTTATATAGGGTATTTTATAATTTGAGCTTCAATATTGCGTATATTAGTGAATCTCTCTTAAATTAATACAAATAGTACTAGAGCACTGTCCAACTAATTAAATAAATTGAAATAGGATGACATAGAATTCAACACAAACACCAACGAGGATCACACATGGTCATCGCTATAGTAAATAGCTCACTAGAAGTGTCGCTGATTGTTAGGACCCACTGCACTGGCCCTTGGAGAAAGAGAAGAGTCGATCCTTTGAGGTAACGAGAGGGTTGCCATGGTTGCCCCCTTATATGCTTGCTTGCTTGGGAAGGGAGGCAGGGGAGTGCAGTGGGTCCCTCGTCATCCGTGGGGCAAAGGGTGCAAGCTTTGTACAGTGCAGAGTAGCTAGAGGAGTGAAAAAAGGATTAGGCAGCCTATTATAGCTAGGAGAGAGGAGACCAGAAAACACGTGCGCATGTGGCACTCAGCGAACCAAGGTCACGTGCGGTCAACAGGTCAGCACCAGACCACGTGGAAGCTGTCGGGACATCGGAACTTGGTCAACCTTATCGGACGCGATGAGTGATGTAATAATCATAATAATAAGTCTGCATAAATTTTATGTTGAGGTTCAGCGGAGATGGCTCTAAATTGGGGCGGCAGTTTTGTTCTGAGCAGTAGCATCTTGTTTGTTGGTCCCCCTCGCCACTAGTGAGACTATGGGAGTCCCCAGCCACACGCTACTAACAGGATTTATAGGAAGGACAAGGACCCTCAACAATTTTAACACAATCTTTCTTCCGAAAAAAAAACCAAATCATATTTGTCCAGTGTCCGTGCATGGACCCCAACCTTGTCTCTTCCTCGCTCATATACATAACCAAAGTCATAACATGTCAATGTCAATTTGACTACGTGGCTCACAACTTGGGGCCATAACTTTCTTGTTGTACGTATCGGACACATCAGCAACACTTATTACTGATGAAGGGAAAAACGAAATATTCCATGAAGCATGAGATGCTTGACTTTCTAGACAATACTACTTATTATAGGAAATTCTAGGAGGATTAATGTGTTTGAGATTTAGTCCGAGTTAGGTGGAATTTCTCCGAACATTGATAAGAGATATATCACTAAAACAAAAACTAACTGTGAAGTTATTAAACAGTTTCTTGTTTTTGTTTTTCTTTTGGAGACGACGATGAGGAGTGAAATAAACATAAGCTGAGTTAAGCCGAATTTGATGACATGCAAATGATTCTTAATTTATGGTGTTTGAGAGAGAGAGAATCGGTTTTCAAATTTGCTTGTCCTTTCAACTTGGTAAGCATATCATCGATTCCTGGTGGAGCCGTACGTACCGTGAAGAGATATGGATGATGGCCCATAGAGACAGACAGATACCAAGTCTGCATATCGAAATTCAATTCAATTCATTATGTATGTAATGAGTCGGGGCCCACTGAATTAAGCAAGTGGGAGGGAGTTGGAGTTTGATTAGTGAGGTGACATGCCTGAATGAATGTATATAGGCGCAAACGCAACTTCTTGGAGGGAACCAGGATTCCATTGCCTTGCCTTTATTATTTTTAGTCATCCCACTTGGGTGCTCAATTGTTCTTTGCTTATCAATGATACTTAGCATACACCCGACTCAGATGCGCCCTTCATGAATAAGTCGTCCTACAAGACTACATGATGAGAAGTATCATGCTCTCGAGTGCGCGTATATGATTGAGCTCGTTTCTTACTTTGCTACAAGAAAACAACATTATAATCACGAACATCCGTGACACACGAGATGAAGTAACTAAAGAAACTATTATTGCCTAATAACACAACGGACACAAATAAGCGTGGCTGGGATACCTATGTCTTACCTAAAAGCTCATAGGAATAAATAAATTAAGGGGTGGTTTGCCATTGCATAGCAAAAGAAGTGAAAATAAAAAAAAATAAAGAAAAACAAAGAGTTGACGAATGAGTGTTCCACAAAATACAAATATATAGTCAGACAGGTTTTGGATACAATATTATTAACCTCAAGAACTACACTACATATAATACCAATTAAGTTTCCATCGGAACGAATTTCAAATCTATTTTTATGCAATTAAAATGACTATATATATATACACACAAATAAAAATTTATTAAATTCCTTTTCAATGATTAGCGCAGGTAGAGTTGACAAACATTTATAATTTATCCATCCATCAAATTTTATTTATTTGTTTGTTTATTAATTTTATATAAATCAATGGTAGTTGGAGAACTGGTGTTCTTATAAACTTTGTAGCCAATCATGTTCAGCCATCTGGAACAAGCTTCCAATTTCAATTGCTTGAATGTCACTCTAATTTTAAATAGAACTAGTTAACCTACTTGTATAATGAAAAGTTAACTACAATAAAATAAAAGCACATTAACGTGAAGAGAATCACTTGATAATTAATCAACATTGGAATCTAATTCTTGAATAATATATTATTATTATTATTTTTCCCTTGCTTTTTCTTCTCGAGCCACACAGGCCACTGATGAAGAAAAGGCAACCATCATTCCAGCCAACACTATAGCTAGCTAAGGTTATAATTATTTTATGCATTCATGATTCATCATCAAAAACCTAGTTCACCAGCAGCAACTAGAGGTGATCAATTTCCCCCTTGTTTGTGGTAGCTGGAGTATCACACTCAAGCTTAGGATTACTTTTATCATTCTCCATATCATCCATTCTTACTACTTAATTAGTTGTATATTTATATATATGGTTATTTTCTCATCCGGATGTCCGCAAGTTATTACTATGTGAATGTTATTATAAACAAGGAAGAAAGCAAGGAGCGGTAGTAGAAAAAAATACATGACGTTTGCACAATAATAACATCTGAACTTCCGCATAGAAGAATTTTTGTAGATATAATCAAAAGAAAGGGGCATATGCATGCCACTATAATTCCTTGTGAAAGTTCAAAATGAAAGGTTAATTAATTAATAAAATAAGGAAGATGAGGCACTAAAAAGCCTTTTAATAGGGAAGGGGAGCAGAAGTAAGTAAAATAATAATTAAGGTTGAGAAAAGGCCCCCCGGGACAAGAACAAGGAGCATCACATGACCTAACTATCAATTAAAAAGCATAAGCAAGCAACTTCATTTAATTATTAATCACAATAAAATAATGCAGAGCAGACTGTGTGAAGGCGCACTGCCTCCTACGCTTTGCTTGTCCTCATCACTTTATCAGCAGCAGCGCAAATGGGAATGGAAATCATGGAAATAGTCTATGGTCCATAGTCCCAAACACCAGCTCCGCATTTTGTCGTTTTCTTCCGATCTAAATCTGCTCTCTCTCGACAACATCCCTTAACCTAATAATCACTTCATTACTTTACTCTAAATTTTATTTTATTATTGTAATACCCTTTTAAGTTTCTCGTCCGGACAATATTGGTGCGGCATCAAGGCATCGCCTGTAGACCCGAGCGAGTTGGATTATGTAGTTGGTGATGAGTTGGATTATGTAGTTGAATAGAATTCACAGTTCTAGTCAAATGTTTGGTGGCCTAAGAGCAAGTCCAACCATAGCCTGTAGCCCTGGCAGGATAGGGCCCGAGCCCAGGCAACAGCTTCCAGGGGGCCAAACTTGCCCGGGCAAGCCGTGGGCCCCACGAAACAGGGCTAGCTCGCCGGCTAAACCAGCTTGACCTCTAGCATGGGTTTGCTGACGTCAACGATGATGTCAGCAACCAAAAAAAAATTAAAAATTTTAAAAAAATTACTAAGAATTTCAGAATTTTTTTTAAATAAATGCTTAGTCATATTTTTCACTTCCCACATCAAAAATCTATACAAATTTCTCTCATCATATCTCATGTGAATAGTGATTGCCATGGCAATAGGTGAAAACATCACAACCTTTTGCAATGGTTGCTACTATTCACATGAATAGTAACAGCCATTGCTTTGCCTTTTGTCATGGCAAATGGGTGGAAGTGCTCTAATGACAACATAGATTGGACTACGTATAATCCTACTATGGCCAAATGTAGTAGAATTATGAATCCTATCAAAAAGTTGGGATTATAAGTTGGATTGGATTATGTCTAATCCTATTGTCATGTAATAGTACATTTCAATTAATCCAACCCCTTAATATGCGTAGTACCAAACACCATTATTGGAGTAGAGTTTTCATTTTCAATTCAATGCAATTTAATTCTACCTCATAATCCAATTCAATCTCAGTCATCAAATATGGCATACATCGAACACTTTCATCATTCCAAAAAGCACTAGATGGAGAGTTTAAATGATAAAGCTTAAACAAACAGTCAGCGATAATTTTCCAATATGAATTCGATCCAAAGTGAAAATTTAAAAAAATTGTAGATCAAACACAATTTTCCCACGTTATAAAACTAGAGGGATCTTTAAGTTGGCCGTTCATAATAATTGAAACAAGAGTGTGCCCACAAAAGACTGTCTTACAAAAGTCTGATGATGCTGTTGTATGTGAAGTGTTTGCTTTTTTTTTTTTTTTTTGGGGACAAGTTATTATTTTAAAATGGTAAGAAAGAAGGCAAAATTGTGCAGCAGATGCTCATTGGAGTTTGAGTTTGAAAAAAACAATAAAAATTTCTGAAATGGCCTGGTCACCAAGAATAGAATTCAACAAACAAAACATGTGAGGGAGGCTGACATGGATCTTTACACATGGCCCAAATCCACGTGGATAAGTTAGTGGCTCGCATAGTCCAACCAATAATTTGGATCCTATATTGTCAATTCAAGGCCCACAATCACACGTAAACCTGTCCTCCCCATCAACTTTTCACATTTTTTCTCCATGCTTAATTTTTTTTTTTGGTCTGAATCTCCATGCTTAATTCATTCTCACAGTTATACACCTACTACCTTCATGAATAAATCATAATTCACTCAACATCCAGCTCGGCGTACGTTTAGTTCATTGTCGGGGAGATGTTACAAGTTTGAATTTTCTCTTTTTTATTATTAATGTTGGTACAAATTTCTCACAGGAGAATATTCGCATGGATATCTTTTATCTTTTGAGCTTCCTTCTCTCTCTCTTCATTAATTACTGTAAAACAAACAAGAGTAAAAGACCACACCTAAGGGGTGTTGGCCAAAGACCCTCCGATGCCTGAGTTAGTTTGATTGGCTCTTTAAGAAAAGATGCGGCAATAGCTAAAAAAGATACATAGTTTTCTCATACAGGGAGAGTCGAGTGGCCGGAGCCGTGAGTGATGACACTTAGCCGTGTGGGAGAGATGAGAGAGGGGAGTGTGGGAGCAAATATTTTCGTTTCCAATCACAGCACGCCACGTGGAAAAGAAGATTATCCCTTAAATTAATTAATTAAACCAATTTATTTGGCTAATTAATTAATAGGGATAATATCTTAATTATAAGATATTATCTTTATTTAATAAGATAATATCATTAATTTGGATATTATCCTAATAAGGGGATAAAGTCATCATCAAATTAGGAGATTTGGATCTCAATCAAATCCCTAATGGGCTCAACCTTTACAATTTGGGTAAAGAATAAACTCCTCCTAATAAGAGTTTATTCTCTACGAAACCCTAGGCCCGAGGCTCTTATAAATAGATGACTTCATTCATCATTCAAGGTACTTCTAAACCTAGCTCCAAAACCCGAGAAAAATACCCAAAGCTCTCTCCCTCTCCACTCTCCACTCTCCACTCTCCATATTTTCTCCACATAGCTCCGGCCACCCGGTTCTCACCCTAGAGAAATCTCCGTATCCTTTTTAGCTATTGTTTCACCTAGATTCAATTGAACTAACTTAGGCATAGGAGGGCCTTTGGCCAACACCCCCTGGGTGTGGTCTATTTACTTCGGTCTTTTTACAGGAATTGAGGAAGAGAGAGAAGGAAGATCAAAGGGTGAAGGATCTAGAAGTGAATATTCTCCCACGAGATTATTTGCACAAACAGAGAGGTCGTTGGCTAGAGGAGAGAGAGAGAGAGAGAGAGAGAGAGAGAGAGAGGTTTCAGGGATTTTTGCTAGGTTTTGGAAATACCTCGTCTGTTGGAATTTCCTTCCTATTTGGAAGGAAGATATTTTTTCCCCAAAGTGTAGAGATTGAGTCAATTACGAATTTGATTGGGATCAAATCACAAATTGATGATAATATCCTAAATTGATGATATTATATTTTAATTGGTGATTATATTCCCAAATAAAGATAATATCCCATATTTAATATAATATCCATATTTTTGGTATCAATTAATTCACCAAATAAATGGGCTCAATTATTGACCTAGGAGATATTTTTCTTGTGCACGTGGCACCTTGTGATTGGAAGCCGAATTATTTGCTCACACAACTAATATATACAAATAAATAAAAATTATTAATCCATCGGCATGAAAAACTAAAAAATATATTATATATGGAGAGAGAACTTCAGTTGAGGGATGCATTGTATTTCATTAATCTGAACCGTGTAGTTTTTAGATATTAACTCAAATATCATCTCTGAAAAAATTATTTGAATTCAAAACTATTTGACCACTGAATTAGATGGTTGTTATTATAGTCTTTTCTTGAAGCACAGTGTTCGTTTATTTTGTTGGTCCCAACTAAATGCTTTAATGGGTTTCAATTTACCTGATATTTTGCAAGGATGATTTATGAATGAAGACTTCAAAAATAAATTGTTTGGATCGTTGAAAAAATAATAATTGTGGGGGGTGGGGGTAGGGGTGGGCACGGTTCGGATTGGACCAGTTTTTGCCTTAAATTAGAACCGATCCAGTACTATTCATCCGATTTGAATCGGTTCGGTTATAATTAAAAAAAATTCAGATCCGATTTGGGTTGAACCGATTCCGGTCCGATTTGGATTGAACCGGATTATAAAAATTATTTTTTAATACAATTTTCAATTGAATTTTTTTTTTATTTTGACTTGAAAATTAACAAATTATTTAATTTCATATAAACATAGAAAAGAGAGATATTTTGAAATTGAACTTGAATAAATATTAGTTATTAGATTAAAAATATAGCATTAAATATAAATAAATTTTGAAATTATATATTTTTTAATTTGACCGGTTCGATTCGGCCCGGTCCGGTTTTTGAAGACATAAAACCGGTCCAAACCGGTCCGGTTTGGTTTTTGACCTGCTGTTGACTTTTTGGTCAACTCGGTTTTTTTCCGATTTGGTTCGGTGCGATTCGGCTTGGATTTCCGGTTCACCGGTTTGAGTGCCCACCCCTAGGTGGGGGTGTCCCTCAATAGAAGAGATATGTATATAATTTGAACACTCAATTGAATGATTATTATTTTAGTGTTTTCTTAAAGTACCGTGTTTGTCGATTTTGTTGGGCACAACTAAATGTCTTAATGGTTTTCCGATTTATCTAATTTTTTGATGGATAATCTATGAATGAAAACTTGAAAAATAGACGGTTTGGATCCTTTAAATAAAACTTTTAGTGGGCCCCAAAAGGTGTTCCACAATAGAAGAGTACAGTGGCGGATCCAGGAAATTTCCTTCCGGGGGTCAACATTTAAAGGGTAAAAAAAATTTATACAAAATATACCCATAAAAATGAAACGATAATATTATCATTCATAATTAATAGAAAAAACCACATTACAATTGTCCACGACGAGTTTTCATATTCTGAAAACGTAGTATTATAGTTTCATTATCAATACAAGCAAATACATCTTTCTCAATATAAACAAGTAAGCTATCACTCAACCATTGATCTTCCATTCGATTGCGAAGTGGACCTTTCACAATATTCATAGCAGAAAATGCTCTCTCCACAGAAGCAGTTGCAACCGGTAAAGTTAAGGCTAATGTGAGAAGCAAATAAACATAATTATATGTTCTATGCAACCCTTTCTCCACCAATTTTCTTGCAAGGCTACCAATCCCTTTCAATTGAGAAAAATCGGTCATCGTACGCATATGATTAATATAAATCTCAAGTTGATCTTTAAGTGCCAAAAGATCTCGGGAAGTAAAATCTTGAGGATAAAATTCAGCAAAACGAAGTAGCTTTTGTTGTTAAAAGCTATGAATGAATCATCCAGACTCAAACATGTCAAACAAAGAAGTAACTCAGTATTTACCTCACTGAAGTGATGATTTAATTCCGCAAGTTGCCACTCAATGATTTGAATAAAGATGTCCACACGATAATGATGGAGATGCGTTATTATAGGAGCTCTCCGATGTGATCTCCATTGAGCTACATATGCATCATCCATGTTTGGAACCAAGATATCATGTTTGCCACAAAAGGAAGATACTTGATCAAGCAAGACTTCAAATGCATTCTCTCTCATGTGTTGTAGTTGGTCCTTCCAAACTTTCACTAAAGTCATTGCATTCCCAATATCTTGGTATTTCCTTTGTAATGTTTGTGACAAGTCATTTGTGGCTCCCAATATAGATCTCATGAAAAATAGGTGAAATACAAACTCAAACGATTGTATCTCTCTCAATGACCTATTTGCTTCACCTAGATTATCAGTGGAGCCATCCTCAATAATCAATTTGAGCACTTTCACCACAGATTTAAACATGGAGATGATACTAAGTAATGTACCATAATGTGAGTTCCAACGTGTATCACCTGGACGCTTGAGACAAGTTTCTTGATTTAAGCCTCGCCCTGTTGGAAAAGTATCCTTTTCAAGAGCTTCCGTAATATCCTTTTGTAGTTGATCTCTAAGCATGTCACGACGCTTACACGATGCTCCAACAATATTGACCAAGCTATTGCAAGATGTGAAAAAAGTGGCAATATCAGCATTTCCCTTTGCCACGGCCACAAGAGCTAATTGAAGTTGATATGCAAAACAATGAATATAATAGGCACAAGGATTTTCTCTCAAAATCTGGGTTTTAAGACCATTGAACTCACCCTTCATATTACTAGCTCCATCATATCCTTGTCCTCTTAGCATGGAAATGCTCAATTCCTCCCTTGAAAACAATGTGTCAATAGCCTCCTTGAGTGAGTTTGATGTAGTGTCGCTAACGTGTTGAATGCCCACAAACCTCTCAATTACATCTCCACTTTTGTCCACATAACAAAACACCACCGCCATCTGTTCTTTTACTGACACATCATGTGATTCATCAACTAATAAAGAGAAGAATGCACCATCCATATCCTTAATGATTTTCTTAATAGTTTCAGTGGCACAAGCATTCACAAGATCTTTTTGAATTGTTGGAGCTATTAACTTGAGATTCCCGGGAGTATTTTCTAACACAACGGCTTTAACTTTCTCATCATGATCAGCAAGAAATTGTAAGAGCTCCAAATAATTCCCCTTGTTGCTTGAAGTGTCACTCTCATCAAGCCCACGAAAAGGAAGACCTTGCCTCAACAAAAATCTCATGCAATCAAGAGAAGCTGTCAAGCAAATACGATAATCAATACGAGCTTGCTCTGATTGCTTTATCAACACTGTTCGGATGTGTTGCTTTTGATTCATAAGATCCACACAATATTGTCTAGATTGATTATGAACACTTCCAACATGTCCAACATGTTGCCTAATCTTCTCTTTCTTCTTCCAATTCCTAAAACCCATTTCTGTGAAGGCGTCACTACACCCTTGACCAATTCTGAAATTGGATTTGAAGAGATAACAATAAAGGCAAAATGCAGCATCTTTACTAATACTGTACTCCAACCAATCAAACTCATAAAACCACTTGACATTAAAGCGTCGATCATACCCTGAAAGATTAGTTTGTGGAAATGTATGATCCTTAGGCTGACATGGACCTTTTTGTAGATATGCTCTTCGAACTTCGTCTCTAATATTAGGATCATAGTCTAACATTTGAGGCCGAAGTCCAGGGTCTGCAATAAGATTAGCCAAGATATCTTGCAACTCACTTTCTTTCGAACTATCCACATCTCTTGAAATATCCACATCTCTCGAACTCGAACTACCCACATTATCCGAACTAGAAGTAGTTGATGCGAACCTTCTCTTAAAATAGCGTTCCATAACTGTATTGGTAGAAATAACCAATATAATAAAAACTCATACTTATGAAAAGTAATCAAAATAAAATCCCAACAACCAATCAAATTTACCAAATATAATCTAACATAAAACACTAATTTATTCAAACTAACTAACCAAAATCAAAACCCCTAATTTATTCAAACTAACCAAGAGATATAATATAACATACAAGTAAAACCCTAATTTATTCAAACTAACTAACCAAAACCAAAACCCTTAATTTATTGAAACTAACCAAGATATAATCTAACATAAAAATAATACTTTAATTTATTCAAACTAACAAACCAAAATCAAATCTCAACAACAAACAACAACAACTAATCAAGAATATAAGAATCTTTACTAATTATTAAAGCATAAAGAAATTAAGATAACATACTTTCAAATTTGAGAGACAAATCCAATCCAACTTTGAAATCAAATTGAATTTGGGGGACAAGAGCTATTCAATTTTCTGCTGCCCACCGCCGCCACTTTGCTACCGCCGCCGCCGGATTTGTAGGGGGAGGAGAAGCCACCGTTGAATTGGAGGCTGGTTGTTTTAGTTGGGGTTGGGAATTTAGGGTTGAGAACTTGAGATTGAGAAGTTAGAAATGAATTAAAACTGATTGGGGAGAGGGAATTATCGAACAGATGCTGTGTTACATTTTTTTTTATTTAAACCTGTGCCAAAACGACGTCGTTTTGGCTAGGTGTTTTTTTTTTAAAAAAAAACGTAAGTGGAACGACGTCGTTTTGACGTCCAGCGCGCAAAAAAAAAAAAAAAAAGTGTAACGACGTCGTTTTGACGTCGAGCGAACAAAAAAAAGTGATGCGCGCGCTGAGCGCTGCGCGCAAGGCTGCGCTACGCGAAAACCTCCAGGCTGCACAGAAGTTGCCCCATTGGGGCATTTCGTCGAACGCTTGCGAGGGTCAACTTGCAGGGCTCTAATGGAGGATTTCAGAGGTTGCAGGGGTCAATTGACCACCCTTGCTCCTCTGTGGATCCGCCCCTAGAAGAGACACCCTTAAATAAGCTTATTTGAGAGACACCCTTGTAGGGCCCACCACACATTGTTTTTCAATGATCCGAACCCGTTTAATTTTTAGATATTCATTCAAAGATCATATCTGCAAAAAATCACTTGAATCCGAAATATTTTGACCACTCAATTAGATTATTGTTATTCTAGTCTTTTCTTCTAGCATCGTGTTCATCTATTTTGTTGCTAACAATTAGATGCCTTAATAATTTTTAATTTTTCTGAATATTTGCAGGGATGATCTATGAATGAAGACTTGAAAAATACACGATTTGGATTGTTAAAAAATAATTTGTAGGGTACTCAAAAGGATGTCTCTCAAATAAAATTATTTGTGGGATCCCTCAATGGAAGGGGACTGAATATATATGTATAGAGAGCTTCAGTTGAGGGAACCCTCAAATAAGCTTATAAATGATTTAAGGTTCGTAAACAAGTTTCAAACAATTGAAAGTATAAAAGTACAAACAAGGACACCGCTAGAAACTAACTTACTAGAAAATATCTTGGAAATCTGAGGATAGAAGTGCATAAATGTCGAGAAGATTATTCGGAGACACTGATTGCTCATCAAACATTTCCTGAAAAATAGTAACTTATCCAACCTCATTGTTTGAATCAAAATCATTTGATATCCAAAACATTGTTAAGATGTGAGTACTCTATATAATTCGAATTTTCGACAAGATTATTTTTAGTCACATACCACTCATCCTCAGAAAATGCGAGCACATGTCAACGACAAGCTGGGGAAATATGGTCAGTAATATGACACACAATAATAAAACTCTAGGTGGATGGATCTTTTAAGAAAACTTAGATCAAATCATCCCTAACTAAGAACAAGCCATTTTCAATTGACATGTTGTTTACGTACCTAAAAATAATATGAATAATTCAAGTAAAAATTAGAGGAAAACGGCCAACCAATATTTTAGAATTTTCAAAAGTAGGATAGAGTAACTTTTCACATACCTTACACTCAAGATACTAGAAGGTGTTGTGCAACTCTGGAACCAATTGCTACCAAATTACCATCCTTAATTCAAGTTGAACTTTCTAATTTTAAAATTTGAGGAGTTTGCACAAAATAAAAATAGAGTTAATCAATCAAACAAATTCGTCTTACGATTTTACAATCTTATATCAAAAAATAAATTTAGTACATGTACATCGTATCATATCCAATCAACGAAGCTATATACTCAATGTCATTGTCTCTAATAAAGGCATATGTTACATCTTTGAGTGATCAAGGGCTTTGATTATGTACCTATACTAGGTCAAATTTAAACAAAAACATGAATTAGTATTTATAAAATTTTGACTCTTCACAAAAAAAATACATGAGATAATAGTTACCTAATCTATGACATCGAACATATGACTGACATTATGTATTGACCTTCCACACCTTGTTGCATAAAGTAAGGGATTGAAGTAGTGAATTTTTAAGTACCGTATATGAGATTCAATAACACTTTTGACATTGACACCCTTAGAGTCCACACCCAACCAAGTTCCTCTTCCTCTAACAAAAAAAGACAATATTCATGGTGCCGTGCATTTTCTTGTTGTCAATATAATGAATTTGTATGCGAGAGCAAAAATTTTCTTGAAACATCTTCTCAAATGTTCTTGATTAATATTGACAGACAATCTAGATATACAATGCAAATAAAATAGTTCAAGGTCTATAAACAGGTTTCAAACAATTGAAAGTATAAAAGTACAAAGAAGGACACCATTAGAAAATATCTTGGAAGTTTGAGGACAGAAGCACATAAATGCTGAGAATATTATTCAGAGGCATTGATCACTAATCAAACATTTTTGGAAAAATACCAATTTATCCAACCTCATCGTTTGAATCAAAATCATTTGATGTCCGAAACACTGTTAAAACATGAGTTCTCTATATAGTTAGAATTGCCAAGATGATTATTTGGAGGCACATACCACTCATCCTCAGAGCACTTCAAATGCGAGGGCATGTCGACAACAAGTTGGGGAAGTATGGTTATAGGGTGAGGCATTATTGAATAATTTGAATGAATTCTAATTTCATTTTGAGGTCATTTTTCAACAAATTCAAGACATGTTATGCTTCTAACGATCAACGTATCTCTTTAACAAAAAAAACAAAAAAAAGATTAAACAATCTAGATATACAAAGCAAATAAATATTTTTGAGTAAAACAAGAGGACGTAAATATTTTTTTTAGTACAAAATAGATGTGAGAAGAGAGGAAGCCTCATTCACAAACCTCTACACCAACCTTGTTTTTTTAAAAGGAAATCAATATTAAGTAATATAAAAAGTTATTTACTAACCTCCCTTCTTCAACAACACATCTGCAGTGATGATCAATTTCTAACATTACATTTGCTCCAAACAAATTTGAATGCAATCTTATGCAATCTCATTCCATAGTGTGTCCCCTCATCGGAGGCCCCAACTTTGCATTTTTTCTTGAATTTGGAGCTGCTCTAATATTTCCATGGTCATCCTCAAAATGTTATGGAAATAGTGAAGGCTATACAAGACTTTGTTGGATATAAAACATGATTAAGCACCATAAAGGCTGAGAAGATTATTTAGAAGCACATACCACTCATCAAGTCTTTCTTCGAAAATATACGTGTTTACAATCTCATCTTTTGGATCAAAAATATTCGATGTCCCAAACACCGTCAACAATTTATTCCCCACTTACAAAAATTTGGCAAATAACTCCCCGGTCTAGTTGCATATTAGTGTTAAATGTTTACAATGAACTTTTACTGTTAAAAATAAAATAACATTGTAAAGTAGACAAGTATCTCTCACAACTGGTTGACGAGCATTCACTGGATACTCGATCATCTGCAATTGATTTCTACAGCATCTTGTAGGATAGAAACTTCATGAAATCTAAATATCTTGATGTACCCAACTATTTGTCCAACCTCATTCAATAAGACATTTATGTTGTTGTTGGAAATCAACAAGCCTAATATCTCGTCTTGGTTTATATAGTTTTTGTAGTTACTATGGTATACCCTCATACTTAGCATTCCAAACTCATTTACAAAGAAAAGTAAATATATTTACATAACAACTAACAGTAGAAAACTAAGTTGAGGAGATATATCCCAAAGCAATGTTATGTAGTCTACAACGCTTTTTTCAACAACCCTTTCTACAACGCTTCTACAGTGATGATTAATTTCTAACATTACATTTGCTCTAAAAAATTGGAATACAATGTTATGTAGTCTCATTTCATAGTGTATTCCCTCATCGGAGACCCCAACTTTGCCCTTTTCCCTTGAATGTAAATAGAGCTGCCTCTAATATTTCCATGGTCAGCCTTGAAACATTATGGAAATAGTGAAGGCTACACAAGACTTCGTTGGATATAAAAAATAATTAAATATCAATAACAATATTAAAACAACTGAAAAGTATAAAAGTAGAAACAAAACACCACTAGAAACTAACGTACAAAATATATGTTGGAAGTCCAATGATAGAAGTCCATAAAAGTCGAGAAGATTATTCAGAGGCACATACCACTCATCAAGCTTTTCCTCGAAAATATATGTGTTCACAATCTCATCTTAGGAATCAAAAGTATTCGATGTCACAAACACCGTCAAACCATGAGTACTCGATATAGCACCAACTAGATTTGGGGAGAAATGAGAGTAGTTGTTATCTTTTTATGTTAAAGCATCATGAAACCCCATAGATACAACCTTCTTAAACAAACTTTCAAATATTGTTTGTTGACTCAATTGATTATATTCTATCCACCACCTATTGGATGGGGTGAGATAATGTGGATTAATTTGAATTAAATCCAATTTTATTTTTGAGGTCATTATTTTCCAACAAATTCAAGACATGTTATACTTCTAATGATCAACATATCTCGTAAGCACAAAAAACTACGATGATTAAACAATCTAGATATACAATGCAAATAAAATGTTTTTGAGTTTAAAAAAAGGACATCAATATTTTTTAGTAGAAAATAGATACATGAAGGGACTCGAACCTTGACCCTCAAAAAAGAAAGCCTCATTCACAAACCGCTAGATCAACATTGTTTTTTAAAATGACATCAATATTAAGTAATATAAAAAGTAACTTACTGACCTCCATTCTTTAACAACACATTTGCAATGATAATCAATTTCTAACATTACATTTGCTGCAAAAAAAATTGGAATGCAATGTTATGCGGTCTCATTCCATAGTGTATCCCCTCATCGGAGGCTCTAACTTTGCCATTTTTCCTTGAATGTAAATGGAGCTGCCTCTAATATTTCCATAATTATCCTGAAAACATTATGTAAATAGTGAAGATTACACAAGACATCACTAGATATAAAAAATGATTAAATGTTAATAACAAGATTAAAACAATTGAAAAGTTTAAAAGTACAAACAAAAATGCCACTAGAAACTAACGAACAAAAATGTGTTGGAAGTTCAAGGATAGAAGTCCATAAAACCTGAGAAGATTATTTATAGGCACATACCACTCATCAAGCATTTCCTTGAAAATATATGTGTTCACAATCTCATCTTTTGGATCAAAAGTATTTGATGTCTTAAATACCATCAAGACGTGAGTACTCGATATAACACAAGTTAGATTTAGGGAGAAACAAGAGTAGTTATTATATTTGTATGTTAAAGCATTATGAAACCTCTTAGAACAGCTCCAGCGCTGCCAGTAACCCGGGCAAAAGGCCCCCCGACCAAGCCCAAGGGTCTCTAGCTCGCGACAACAAGCCTGGGCAAGCCTTGGGTCCCACCAGCCCGGGCAAGCCCAAGGGCAGGTTTCGCCTGGGCTTCAGCCCGAGGGTGGTGACATCAGTGTTGACGTCATGCTGACGTCATCGCGCGGTAATTCAAATTTTTTTTACCGTTGGCACGTGAATTACACGCGCCAACGGTAAAAAAATTTGACTTCCGCGTGTTGACGTCGTCCCTGACAGACTCCAACGGGCATGTGATACGTGTCGCAACCGGGACTCTCCGATCTGTTTTTTTTTCCAGAAATCCGACGGTCCTTGTTTTTTTGGCTAAAAAAATTGCAATATTTTTTACTCTCCACTCACATTTTTCTACTACTCTCCATTTGTATAAAAAAAAACAAATGGCATCTTTTGTCGAAGCCGGAGGCTCGTGGGCAACTCAGGAAGATATTGTGTTGTGTCAGTCTTGGGTGAACGTTAGTCATGACCCTATCACGGGCAATGAGATGAAGTTCCATCATATGTGGAGCAAAATTCATGGAGAATTTTGTCAAAGATCGGGTTCCATTCGGACCAAAATGGCCTTGTCTAGTAGATGGAAAATTCTGAATAAAGAGTTAGGGAAATGGAGAAATGCCTTGACAAAAGCAAGGGAGAACATTCGAAGTGGTCAAAATCTATCCGATGAGGTAAAATATTTATAATTGCCATTTTAATCAATTTAATGTAACTTTTTTTTTATTGCATATTCTATTTCTTTTTCTTGCATAATCCTTTTTTTTTCTTTTTGCATTTCCAATTTGTCTATATTTTCTTGCATAATCAATTTGTCTATATTGAGGTCATTCTGAGATTCGGCAACCCCGAAGAAGGCATGCCAAACCCAACAGTCGAATGAAGCTACGGCCTCCAAAATTATACTTTTTTGGCCCTTCCGATTCCCATACTCTCCTTGCCAAGCAGTAGGACAATTTTTCCATTGCCAGTGCATGCAATCGATGCTTCCAATCATTCCTGGGAAACCTCAATCCTCGCCTTTTTTTAGAAGCCTTTGCAGGTCCCTCGGCTTGGGTTTGCGAAGGTACTCCCTCGTGTACAAATTTTTCACTACATCACAGAATCTCACCAAGCACTCTAGGATAGTAGATTTTCCCATCCTTGCAATCTCATTCACCTGCTCTGCAGATGCCCCATAAGCAAGCATCTGTAAAGCAGCTATAAGTTTTTGCTCTGGGATAAGACCCAAAACTCCAACAGTATCATGCTTTTGAATGAAGTATGTGTCGTAATTACAAATATCATGCATGAGTTTTTGGAACAAATGTGGCTGCATTCTATATCTCTCTTGAAACTTATATTCAGGTTATAACGAATTTGGGATAAAGTAATCCTCCAAGAGATTCTTACCCCGAGACTCCCTACATCTGTCCACATTCGGGGCACGACGACGGTGTTACCTTGATTGATTAAGCATACACACCCCTACTGCAAGCATTTGTTCCTCTTCTTCATCGGCGTCCCGATCTTCTTCAGCACGTCTACGCCAGATTTCTTCCCTTTGTTTCTGTTGCCTCTCCAACACCCTCCTCAAGTTTCACATTGAGAGTAGAAAGTGTTTTGTAAAATATGAGAAATGAAGGAATAGATAAGAGATGGTGTGAGAGGTATGAGTTGATGGTGTAGTTTTATAGAGGGATTCAAAAGATAGAGATGACACGTGGCACAAATTTAGAGGGTGAAAATCTTATCTGAAATCTGAGATTATAATTTTTTAAACATATCTTAAAATCTTATCTGACATGGGACACGTGGCACAATTTTAGAGGGTGAAAATCTTATCTGAAATATGAGATTATAATTTTTAAACAAATATCTGAAAATCTTATCTGATATGGGACACGTGACACAATTTTAGAGGGTGAAAATCCTATTTGAAATCTGAGATTATAATTTTTTTTAATGAATATCCGAAAATTTTATCTGGAATAAGACACGTGGCAACCGAGATTCTCATCCGAAAATCTTTTTTGAAAAATAATGGACACGTGACAACCAAAAATCTTATCCGAAAATTTAATTACAAAAGATTATCAAAATTAATGGTTTAAAGTATAAAAAAATAGGAAATAAAGTACAATGAATAGTATTTGCCTTAGACTTGCCCTAGAATTAGCCCTCATGGGTGGAACCACAAATGGCAAGGCTGACACTATTCACGTGAATAGTGGCAGCCCTTGCTTGCCCTTGCCCTAGACTTAGCCCTTATGGGTGGAGATGCTCTTAGATACAACCTTTTTAAACCAACTTTCAAATATGGTTTGTTGACTCAATTGATTATATTATATCCACCACCTATTGGATTGGGTGAGATATTGTTGATTATTTGAATTAAATCCAATTTCCTTTTGAGGTTGTTATTTTCCAACAAATTCAAGACATGTTATGGTTCTATTGATCAACATATCTCTTTAGCACAAAAAATATAAAATAAAATATTTTTTTGGTACAAAATAGATGCATGAAGGGAAAAAACAATAACATGAACATTTAATATAACTTATGACTACTATATAATACAATTCAACGTCAACATAAAAATAAATGAAATAATAGTACCAAAGAATTCTTGACAAAATGTTGTAAAATCAAAGAAAAACTGTTACAAAGACATCAAGAATGATTGCAAAGGAAGACAAAGTTTAATAAGTATTTACCCATGTATAAGGCTCAAGAGTGCGTAGAAAGAAAATCTAACTAAGATGAACAAACTTTAAGCATTGATGTACAAAAGTGCAAAAAACAATTCGTTAATACTACTGTAAGATTGACAATGTATATCAATTTAAAGAAATATGTGACCCCCACTTCATGTCCAACATATATTAGCTTATCAATAAAAAAATTTATAAAAAACCCAAAAACATGATCATAATAGGTAGATTCCCATTAAGTTCTCATCTTTGCCCTTATGTTCTAAGATGAAATTTCTCGTACCTCACTTAAATAAATTACACTCATTTTCAATTACTTACATCTATTAACTATTCCAAATAGTTACCCCATGAGTATAGAGCTCAAATCATTAATCACATAGGCAAACACAGTTCAAGTTTTGGTTGAGTAGATTGGAAGTATTATTGATTTTTAATCATTTTTTATATACAATGATGTCTTATGTGGTCATCACTAAATATTTTGAGGATGAAACATTGAAATATCAAAGCAAACTTCATTTACATTCAAGCAAAAAATGCAAAGGTAGAACCTCAAATCATGGGTCGCATTATGGAAGGAGACTACATAGCATTGCATGACATGGTTTTCGAGTTTTTTTTGAGGAATTTTCTTGTTAGAAATTGATCATCTCTAAATATATCTTCTTGAAGAAGGGAATTTAGTCATTTATTTTTTAGTTAGTTAATTTTGATGTACTTTTTATTAATTAAAAATATATTATTTGTGGCTACATTGTAGCAATGATCCATGACAAATATACCCCGAGTTGCATTTTTCTTCCTTGATCATCAAAAGTAGTTGTTATCATCCTTCCATAGTGCGTCCTCATATCGGAGACCCTAACTTTGCCCTTTTTGCTTGAATGTAAATGGAATTGCCTCTAATATTTTTATGGTCATCCTTAAAACGTTATGAAAATAATGAAGGTTATACAAGACTTCGTAGCTATAAAATATGATTAAGCCCCAACTAGATTTGGGGAGAAACGGGCGTAGTTGTTACCTTTGTATGTTAAAGCATCACGAAACCCCATAAATACAACTCGCTTAAACCAACTTTCAAATCTTGTTTGTTGATTCAATTGATTATATTCTACACACCACCTATCGGATGAGGTAAGACATTGTTGATTGATTTGAATGAATTCCAATTCTCTTTTAAGCTCGATTTTTTCTCAACAAATTCAAGACAAGCTATGCTTCTAAGTGTCAACATTTCTCTTGATCACAAAAGACAAGGGTGATTAAAAATTCTAGATATACAATACAAATAAAATGTTAACTAAAAAGAAAGACGTCAATATTAAGTAATATAAAAAGTAACTTACTAACCACCCCCCCCACCCCCCCCTCTTCAACAATACATCTACAATCATGATCAATTTCTAACCTTACATTTACTCCAAATATTTTGAATGCAATGTCTCGCAATATTTTGCGGTCTCTTTCCATAGTGTGTCCCCTCATAGGAGGTCCCAACTTTACCCTTTTCGCTTGACTGTAAATGAAGCTGACTATAATAAATAGATTCCCCTTAAGTTCTCATCTTTGCACTTAGGTTCTATTATGACTAGGGCTGGCCTTGGGCCTGGGCACCAAGGGCAACGGCCATGGGCCTTCGAACTTTGGGGCCTCAAAATTTTTATAAATATTACAGGAGCCCAAACTTAAAATAAAATAAAAAATTACAAATATTCATATTTCTAGCTTCTAAAGCAATCTTTCCTATTTCCAACACACTTCCTCTTTTCCCATAAAAAACTTTTCTGCTTCCAAGCGATCTTTCCCTTTCCCACTGTCTTCTCCTCTCTCTTTTTTGGTCAATATATTAGACCCTTCTCCCATTCTCTGTTCTCCCAAGCTATGTTATCTTCAATATCATTATCCTTGACCCAAAAGAAAAGCTCTCTTCAATATATTATTTCCAGTTTTTCTCTCATCCCTCTTTTATCTTTGTCTTTGAATTGATCTATCCAAACAAAGATTTGTAGATTTCTTTCTTCTACACTATACAATTTCTGTAGAGAAGAAGACTCTGGAAGATTATCTGAGTGAGGATGAGGTTCGTCAATAATATTAATAACCGCATATTTGAATTCTTTCCATTATATGTATACATATATTTTTTATATCGAATTGTATGTATCTAATTATAATTTTTTTATGTCATTGCAGATGTGCAATATAGATCAATTGAAGTTAAAGCTCTGCAAGATTGAAGCTTTTTATACAACTTAACCATAAACCAGGTTGTATTGCTTTTTTTTGTTGCTTAAATTTAGTTTTTTTTTCCTTTGCTGGTTGTGGTTGGTTGCTTTGATGGTTGTGTTTGGTGTGGTGTGTTTAGTTTGTTCATTTGTTGTTTGTCTCTTTCTAAATTTAAGAGTTGCAGTAAAAAATGGTTAGGAAACATGAATTTGGCAGTCAAAAAAGAAATAAAATAAGGAAAATAGAAAAATGATTCAAACTCAAAAAGGAGCTCTTGATAAGTTTTTTAAAACTAGTTCTTCAATTGAAGATCCATATAATGAATTAGTTAACGAATCACAACAACCAATTAGTCAGGAAGAAAAAATGATAGAAAATAAAGAGGTTGATGCCCTCATTGAGAATGAAATAATCAAGAAGAAATGAGAGAGAATGATACAAATGAACTGAATGTGGTTGGTGATCAATTTGAGAATGAAAATGAAACAGAACAAATAATTCCTGCTTTGAATATCTATGATCCAAGAATTTGGGATAACATTGATAACAAAACAAAGGATACTTTAGTAGAAAAGAGTCCTATAAGAGAAAGTAATCTCAAGTTTGCTGTGGATGGGCTCTCTAGGCATTTTTCATATTCTTATTATACAAGAAAGTTATCAAATGGGGAGGGTCAAGATAGAAAATGGCTAGTGTACTCAAAAGATTTGGACAAAGTATATTGTTTTGGTTGTAAGTTGTTTAAATCTGTGAAAATTAGAAGTTTGTCGGAAAATGAAGGGCTTAATGACTGGAAATGTTTAAGCGAGAGGCTTAAACAACATGAAACTAGTAGTGAGCATATCAATAACATGAGAACTTGGATTGACATGCAAATTAGATTGAAAAAGAATGAAACAATTGATAAAGAGCTACAAGTGCAAATTAAAAAAGAGAAGGAACATTGGAAATTGGTTTTAGTAAGAATAATTTCTGTTGTGAGATGCCTTGCTAAAAGAAATTTAGCTTTTCATGGAGAGAATGAGAAAATTTACCAAGATAACAATGGTAAATTTTTGGGGCTACTTGAATTAATTACGAAATGTGATTTGGTATTGCAAGAGCATTTTAGACGTATTTAAAATATAGAGATTTATTATCACTATCTTAGTCATAAAATTCAAAATGAGTTTATTGGTATGTTAGGCTCCAAGGTTAGAAGTGCTATAATTGAAAAAATCAAAGAGGGGCAAAATATTTTTCAGTAATACTTGATTGTACTCCTGATGTAAGTAACCATGAGCAAATGACTTTAATAATTCGATGTGTAGATGTGTCAAATGCTCCCATAAAGGTAGAAGAATATTTTTTAGAGTTCTTGAAAGTGGATGATACATCTGGATGTGGGCTTTTTAATGAGTTACAAGCTGTATTAAAGTGTCTTGAACTTGATATTAATAATGTAAGGGGCCAAGGTTATGATAATGGAGCTAACATGAAGGGGAAAAACAATGGTGTACAAAAAAGGTTTCTTAAAATAAATCCTAGGGCATTTTATATGCCATGTGCTTCTCATTCTCTTAATTTAACAGTTTGTGATATGGCAAACTCTTGTGTTAAAGCTGTGTCATTTTTTGGTATTGTGCAACACATGTATACTCTATTTGCTAGTTCTACGAAGAAGTGGAAATTTTTTCAAGATCATGTCCATGGATTAACTCTTAAACCATTGTCAACAAAAAGATGGGAAAGTCGTATTAATAGTGTTAAAGCCATAATAACCCAAACTGATGATATAAGAGAAGCTTTGTTTGATTTGTCTAGGGTTAGTGAAGATGCAAAAACAAAGAGTGAAGTTGAATCTTTAGCTACAAATGAACTTCAAAATTTTGAATTTTTTTTGGGCATGAGTATATGGCATAACATTTTGAAAAAAATTGACTTGGTTAGCCAAAAATTGCAATTTGGAGATATGCAAATTGATGTTGTAATAAAACATTTGAAGGGGCTGGTCTCTTATTTTGTAGACTATAGGGAAAATGGGTTCACATTGGCCCTACTTTCTGCTAAAGAGATTGCATCAAAGATGGAAATTGACCCTCTATTTCCTGAAAAACGTCAAAGTAGAAAAATTTTTTTTGATGAAAATGAAGAATCTTTTAGGGTTAATTCTTTTCTTATTGCAGTTGATGCTGCAATTTCTTCTTTGAGGAGTAGATTTGAACAATTAGAAATATTTGAAGGCATTTTTGGTTTTTTATTTGATCCTAAGAATTTATTTCAAATGAATTATAGTAGATTGCATGAATGTTGTAGAAATCTTGAAGCTGCTTGAACACATGATAATGAATCTGATATTAATGCTGATGATTTGTTTTCTGAATTGGAAGTGTTACAAATGTATTTACCGAAAGAGACAAAGACGGCCATTGAAGTTCTTGAGTTTGTAAAAGTTGTGGATTGTTTTCCAAATGTCTCAATTGCTTATAGAATTATATTGACTTTGCTAGTAACTGTGGCATCTGCAGAAAGAAGTTTTTCAAAATTAAAATTAATAAAATCTGATTTGCGATCAACTATGTCACAAGAAAGGTTAAAAGGATTGGCAATCTTATGTATTGAAAAGAATATGTTGGAAAATATTGATTTTGAAGAGGTTATTGATGATTTTGCTTCTCAAAATGCTAGAAGATCAAGAATTTTTCAGTGATTGTTTGTATTTTTAATGTTACTGCTTTTGTTTTTTGATTTGTAGATGATGGAGTGGAAGTCAAACAGCTTTTTGTGTACAATTGAGCCACTTGAGAACTAAGCCCTATTGAAGAGCCACTAAGCCACTTGAGAACTTTTGTTTTGTTTTGTTTTTTAGAAGCTCTATGGACCTAAATATGATTTTTGTTGTTTATGGATCATGTACTTTTGGTTTTTTTTCGTTAGTTGAATGAAATTATTCTATTTAGCAGGCTTAGTTGTTTTCTGGGACTTTGCCCCCTATTCATAAAAAGAAAAAGGAAGGAGCAAATTAAAAAAAAACATTTATCTAAGGGCCTCATTTAATTTTTGGCCATGGGCCACCAAAATGTCAGGGCCGGCCCTGATTATGACATTTCTCGTACTTCAATTGAATAACTTTCACTCATTTTCAATCACTCACATTCATTAACTATTCCAAATAGTTACCTTAGAGTGTAGAGCTCAAATCATTAATCACACATAGGCAAACATGATTCAATTTTTGTTGAGTAGATTGGAAGTATTATTGACATTTAATGATTTTTTATATACAATGATGTCTTATGTGGTCATCACTAAATATTTTGAGGATGACACATGGAAATATCAGAGCCAACTTCATTTACATTCAAGCAAAAAGGCAAAGGTGGAACCTCTTATGAGGGGTCGCATATGGAAAGGGACTACATAGCATTGTGTGACATGGTTTTCTAGTGTTTTTTTAAGGAATTTTCCTGTTAGAAATTGACCATCCCTAAAGATGTCTTATTGAAGAAGGGAATTTAGTCATTTGTTTTTCAGTTAGTTAATTTTGATGTACTTTTTATTAATGAAAAATATTTTATTTGCGGCTACATTGTAGCAATGGTCCATGAATAATATACCCCAAGTTGCATTTTTCTTCCTTATTCTTCGAAAGTAGTTGTTATCATCCTTAACTTTTAGTAATATTTTGTTGTAGTTGCTAGGAGTGCGTAGAAATTGACGGATCGTAAATCCAACGCACGTTGGTCATGGATTGACGAATCTAAGGGTACGTGAAGGGATCGTCATCCGATTGTAAGGAAACTTGGTTTAATTGTCGGCTCTATCTTAATTTCAATGTGGATTCTAATTATGCTTTTCTTGAGATTTTGTGGTTTAAATATATGTATAGCGTGGAGTGAACTATGGTTTTCAAACCACATTACAAGTACACTCCCCTAGTTATAGTTACAGTGGGTTACATTTTGGTTTTTTGACGCATCAGGGCACACATATTCCGTTTGGGTGGTTTGCGAGGATGCCTATACTTTTGGGGCCGTCTACGCTCCTATGACCAACTAGTTCACACAATATATCCTCCCAGCCTGTGTGGATGGACAACTTATTCTCCCTCCCCAAACCCCACAACCTGCTCGTGCATCAAGTTTACAATGTCCTTGTATGGCTATTGAGCTTATTTCCTAGGTACAGGTAAGGTATATATTTTAAGTATGTTATGAGATTGTTATTGCTAGCTTTGTGACTTTATTTCAGTTGAGAGGATTGATGTATATTTGGGTTTGAGTTACATCAAACTACAATTTCACAGCTTGAGTTGAGGAGTTTATATATCATGTTTAAAGTCTTGTTATCTTGACATCATGAACAGTCTAGTGGCTTTCAATTATGAAGAAATGTGTTGTTTCTTTCTAGTTTCATGCATTGTAGTAATTATTTGGATGATGATTATGTTGCAGGAAGAGTTTCAACTAGCACTATTCAGAACTCCCTATGGCAAAAATCTTTTCCTGGACAGAGTATATGCTTCATACCAACATCTTGAACTAATTGACTAGCTAGGATATATATAATTCTCTGCACCTACTTACGCGAACTGGATTTTGCTTTTCTAAATTTTTGATCTCTTTGATGAAAAGAAAAATGGTGTCTTTGAATTTGATGAGTTTGTTCATGCACTCAACGTCTTCCATCCATATACCCCTATAGATGATAAAATTGATTGTAAGTCTTACTGCTATAAGAGGCAAAGCTAAATGTTGCGTGTGTGTGTCTTCCTTGTTATCTTATGTTTCTTGTTTGTTAATTACTTGCAGTTGTATTTAGGCTCTATGATCTGAGACAAACCGGGTTGATTGAGCGAGAAGAAGTCAGTCTTGTACGACTTTTTTACTGTCTAAGTCTCCGAAGAAATTTATGTTTTTATGGGTATTTTTAGTTTGATACCTTGTATGAACGCGGACACGATATTTAAATTAAGCGGCCTTTGTTTGGTTTCATGTTAAGCAAATGGTGATTGCCAAAATGATGGAATCTGACTTGAAATTGTCAGATGATCTTCTTGAGTCTATCATTGATAATGTAAGAACTACGGAGTTGTATAAGTTTGGATGTTGTTTTACTAGGTGGTAATAAGAGCTTGTGGAGAATTTAGTACTCACGACATCTTCTATGACATAGTATTAACAATGTACTTTTTTTTCTTTCTTGTAGAGGTATTTCCTTTTGCCTTTGCAATTGTATGTGGTGAAACTATGGATAATTGGAGGTGGTTTTTACAAAAGATATCGGATGTCTTATTGGGTTTTTTTTTAAATTTTTTGTATGAAATGGTATTAACAATGTACTTCTATGAAATTAACAGTGTACTTCTATGACATGGTATTAACAATGTACTTCTATGACATGGTATGAAATGGTATTAACAATGTACTTCTATGACATTGTATTAACAGTGTACTTCTATGACATGATATTAACAATGTACTTCTATGAAATGGTATTAACAGTGTATGAAGGTTCGATGGAGAAGGGTCGTAAGGACAGCTCCTTGATTTTCATGATTTGTTTTTATAGGTTTTTTTAAAAAAATTGGGCTAGGCTTGTTTTGGGTTTTTAAAAAAAATTGGGGTTGGGCTTGTTTTGGTTTTTTTTTGAGTTTTTTGTGTTGGGCTTGTTTTAAGTTAATCAATGGTAGAGATGTAATTTATAGGAACTTCAACACTCATTTCTTATGTAGTAAATGGTTTTTGGGTATGTTTCTAAAGTTCATTCCATGTGGGATTTTTTTTTATAATTTCAACTCTTATTTTGGGTATATTACTAAAGCTCCCTTCTTATTTATGTTTTTCAGTTTGAATTTCTATTTCAGTATTCTAAACTGATTTTAGATTGATTGCTCTGATATGCCCATGGTCAAGGTTGTGCAAAGGGCTTGAAAGTGGTAGAACTTAGTGGGATTGTGTGAAGTGTTTCTATTACATGTTGAAAGTGTGAGACATATTTATGTGATGTTTCCTTACAGGTGAACTTGTTGGGATTTGAGCCATTTACATGGTAGAATATGTGAGAATGTGAAGGTAAAAAGTCTCGCATTAGAAAGTTTGAAAATCTTGCCAGGGTTTATAAGGAGTTGGGCCACAACGGAGGTGGAAAGGAAAAAAAACATATTTAGCCGAATTTTAAGCATGAGTCAAACCCTTTGATTGTTTTCAGTCGATGATTAAGTGCATTTTTTTAATGTGGGCTTGATATCTGTTAGATGTTGGACATGCACAGGTTTCTTCACGGATTCCAAGGTGAAATTCAACGGCGGGTTCTATGGTATGGAGCTTATGAGTGTTTTCCCTTAGAGGGCAGTATTTAGTTGACCAAGGTCTTGTAATAACTTGAACTTTTTTAGGTTTTAGTAATTGTATTGTCTAATTGGAAGACACTATTTAATAACAACTTTTTTAATTGCAGTATTTATAACTTTGGCAATTTATTTTGGCGTTGTTGGTGCTAGATGTTACTCTCTTATAATTTGATTGTTCATGATAATTGTAGAGAGAGAGAGAGAGAGAGAGAGAGAGAGAGAGAGAGAGAGAGAGAGAGAGAGAGGTGTTTCGGGTATTTTAGAGCTAGGTTTAGGATGAAGTTTAGAATTACCTTGTGTGTTGAATGTAGCTATCTATTCATAGGGCTCTAGACATCTAGGGTTTTTCAAAGAATATCTTCCTATTTGCAAGGTTGATATTCTTTCCCCAAAATGTAGAGATTGAGCCAATTAGGGATTTGATTGGGATCAAATCACTAAATGATGATGATATCTCCAAAATAGGATAATATCCTAAATTTGTGATATTATCTTTTATTTGGTGATTATATTCCAAAATAAATATAATATCCCATATTTAAGATAATATCCCTATTTTTAGTATTAATTAATTGGCTAAATAAATGGGCTCAATTAATTGACCTATGAGATATTTTTCTTGTCCACAGGGCGCCTTGTGATTGGAAGCCGAATTATTTTCTCCCACAAATGCCCCCCCAACTTTTGCATGGTGTTTGTGAGGCATGAAGGTGATGAAAAATACTCTTCGAGCTTTCCAACTGCATTTGGGCTTTCTTCGGTGAGTTGGACTCCTTTTGCAAATTTGGCTCCTAATTGGAGTAGGCTTTTGACTTTTTCTTGGAGTTGGGCTCCCAATAGGAATAAGCTTGTGATTCCTCCTTAACCTAGGATGCCTAACCTTCATAAATATAAGGCTTCTCTTCACTCTTCTTCAAATTACAAACTTGTCTTCTCTACTTTCTAGCTTAAGAGAGATCTTGGAAAATTGTATTGCTTGTCAAAAAGAGGAGTCGTTGTGTACCCCAAGGTAAGTCAAAATTAATAATAATTTTTATATTTTTCATCTTATTTCCTCTTCGCAGCGAGGACCAGCTAGTTGTCGTTATGACTGGCAGTAGTGGCACTGCGATGGCAATTGTTGTGGCGATGACTGCATTGGCCTTCCCCTTTTTTTTCTTTTTCTTTATGGCGAGGACCAGCTGGCTCAAGCCTGCTGGTTGTCGCTGTGATGGCAAGGGGAGGCTGCAGTCATGATGCCGGTGGTGGCGGTGGCTGGCAGTTGCTGTCGTTGCCGCCCTTGTTTCTTCTCTATCGGAGCTGGGCCAATAGGCCTAGTAGCATAGGCTGCAGCCTGCGAGAGTTGGAGTAAGTGTCTGGGCTTTGTTGCGGCTTAGGCCTTCCTCATGCGAAGGTCTGCTTTGACGCGACTTAGGTCGGGCAAGCCTTTCTATGTTTTTATTATAAAAAAAAATTATAGGCCCGAACTGGAGTTATCGATGGGCTTGCCACTTCTATCGTGGCTTCGGGGTTCAGGCCTTCTGCTTGGGCCGTGTTGTGGCTCACCTTTCGGCTTGGGCTGCAAGGCCAATTTCTTTTTTTTCTTTTTTTTGTTGTTGTAACCAATGTATTAAAAATCGAAATTATCGGCGATAATTTCGTTTTTTTCAAGTCGCGATAAACTGGGAACAAACCATTATGTTTTCGTCATAACATCGAGAGTATCGCCGACATTATCGGCGAAATATCGAGTTCGATAGTATCGGGCGCCTTCAACACAAAAACCCCTGTAATATCTCGATATTATCGATAATATCGAGATTCTCGCGATAGTTGAGAGGGCTCTCGGAGCACAGAGTCAGAGTTGGAGTCGTTGGCTCGCGGTGGTCGACGAAAGAGAGAGGCGCGGTGGCTGATCGACTGAGAGTGAGAGGATCGAAGTAGAGAAAACAGAAGACAGATGGTTCCTGCTGCTGGGTTTGGGTTTGGTTTTGGTGACGGTCCGCCATGGATGATATGATCGAGAGAGAAGTGAAGCTAGTGAGAGAGAGGTGCGGGAGTGATTGGCTTGTGAGACTGGGAGTGATTGGCTTGGGGGCATGGTTGGAAAATCTGAAGCAAGTTGCTGTTGCTATTGGCTCTGTTTTGAAAGCTCTGCAAAATTTGAGCTCAAGAAGAAAACAGAGAGAAGAGAATGATGAGAGTGTCGGCACAAAGAAGAGAGGCAAGAAGGAAAAAAAAAAAAAAAAAAGAGAGGTAAAGGAAAGATGGGAGTGGCGGCTGAGTTAAGAAAGTAGGGTTAGGTTTTTCTTTTGGGGTTCTTTAACCCCATTCTCTCATAAAAAAAGAAAAAGAAAGTAGGGTTATTATTATTAATTGAATTTGGGTTATTAATTAGGTTATTTGGCATTTGGGCTGCTGGCATATTAAGCCTTTTGTTTTTCTGTTTTTGTTAGAAATGTTATATAAATAGTAGTTTATGATTTTTTTTTATGTAACTTTTATTTATTAAATCTTATTTCATCTTTAAAAAAAAATTATGAACATTTTAAAGGAAATAGTAGTATAGTAGATAAAAGAATCTTGAGAAGAAAATAAAATGTGTCCAGTCATAATTGATATGTAGTTTATAATCACAAATAACCATTCCTTTTGTTGTGAATTTCTTTTGTTTGGGGCCTAGATGTGGGGTGTACAGAAACAAATCACCATTCCTTTTGTTGTGAATTTCTTTTGATTATGGTGTGTTTAATCTTTTTTCATTAATTATTATATATTTTCTACACTCACAGTGTTTGCCCGCTCGCTATATAATCAACTTAAATCAGTTAAATCTATCATGTAATGCATTTCCTTCCAATTTTTTATGATAAACTAATAGATAATTGCCTAAATAAACATCCTACAAAGTTTCAATAAAAATTTCCAAGTTTTTCTTACAATTTCCGTGGTTTTTATTCAATTTTTATCGATATCGATAATATCCCAATATTTCCATCGAAATTTCCATGTTTTTGGCCTACTGATATTTCCGATACAACCGATATTTAAGACCTCGGTTGTAACCATGACATGTATTCTGACTTGCAAAAATTTCTTTTCATCTTGCAGTTGTCTAGTCATCATGTCTTCTGAGAAAGGTAGCCAATCACCAAGCTCACAAGTGCCTTTGTACTTATGGGGTGGTTACAAAGTGCACAAAAAGAAAGTTGCGGCTATTCTGCATTGTGTTATGTCTGAAGCTCAATTCCAGAAGTGACATGCCACCTATGCTTCTGCCATACCTGATGACGTGGATGTCAAGCTGGCGGAGTCTTCGACCAATGATGCTCCTTGTGTGGATGCGAATTATCCAGATGCTAAGATTATCAAATTCCGTCCATTCTACTTTTCCTTGGGCTTCAGCTTCCCGTTGTCAAAGTTCTTCATGGATGTGTTTTGCGCCATGGAGTGTGCCCAAGTCAATGTACTCTAAACGTCAACCGGGCGATTATGTACTTTGAGAATCTGATGGTGTGAAAGTTCTTCTACTTCTTCGAAGTGAGGTGCTACGGGAAGTATGCTCAAGTCTGTGTGTGCAAAGCCAAGTTGTTTGACAGTTTCAGTCAAGAAGATCATGTATGGCATGCCGATGTACTCTTCCCTATAAAGAGGTCCACTCCCAAACCAGTTCACCTGCCAAGAGGCAAAGAGATGCTAATATTCCCCTCTGAAGTTGAAGTCGCCTGCACCGGTCAAGAGATGAGGATCGAACTAGGAGGACTGCTCATCCGCCTAACAACTGCGATCCAGCTATTAAGTCACGAGTGGTCAAACATGGAGCTGATTCGGCATCATTGATTCCTTTGGAGGCGAGGATGGCAACAACTAGGATGGCTAAAGAGTCATCTGCTCGGGCGAAGGGTTCTTGAGAAATGCAAACGACTGATTCCAAGACTGACAAGTCCAACCTTGCAGGGGATACAGGTGTGTCTTATCTACTTAAGACGAACTTCCTATCAAGCCCTTCTACTTGTGTCAAGTTGGTTGATCATATCTATGAGGTTGGTGACCTTGGAACATTCTCAAGTCTTTCCTTGGAGAAGAAAAAGGAACGGCTGTTCATTTCCTTCAAAAATGAGTATTTTTTACTGTTGAGGCCATCTTAAACTCGTCTGATGTTGCCCCTTCTTCTGTTCAGCCCAATGAGTTGGAGAAAAAGAATGTTGATCTGACTGGGAAGCTCTCGGCCAAGTAGATCGGTCATGAAAAGAGGATGTCTGAAGTGAGGGAGAATATATATGAGCTGAAGAGTTCCCTTGCTAAGAAGGATAGTGAACTCAACTCTTTTGCTGCCACCCTACATAGTCGAAAAGATGCCTATTTTCTTCTTGAGTGCAAGAATGTTGACATCTCCCTTGGTTATGACAAATTTCTGGCCAAGTGTATAGTTTCATTTGCCCCTTCCATGGTGTCAAGTGTATAGTTTCATCTGCCCCCGGACTAGCGGATCACGTAAGGGTCTTCCCAATTGGGTTTCATCTTCTTTGATCCTTGTCTTTGTTCAATAATGAAAGCCTTTCTAAGTACAAGGTCGCCATGTTGAAACTGCCTAACCTTGGCCCTATTGTCGTAGTAAGACTTCATTTGCTACTAGTGCTCTCTTGCGCTCTCCTTCCAGTAGGTCAAGGTTGAGCTTCATTTGTTTGGAGTTTTGACTAATATTGCCCACGTCAATGCTTTTGAAGGGGACAATGATGTGCAGAGAAATGATTACCTTAGTTCCATACGTTAAGGAAAATGGGGTTTCACCAGTTAATCTCTTTTTGGTGGTTTGATAATCCCATTGTACTCCAGGGAGATCATCTACCCATTTTCCTTCAATGCCTTCTAGCCTTTTCTTTAGGCAATCCAATATAATTTGTTGGATGCCTCGGCTTGGCCATTGCCTTGCGGATACCACGAGGTAGAGATGTGTTGCTTGATGCCATACTTTGTAAAGAAGGCAGTGATCTGCTTGTCAATGAATTGTGACCCATTGTCAGTAACCAGCGACTGTGGGTAGCCAAACCGGCAGATAATGTTTATCGAGACAAATCGTTTCACGTCAGCTTCTTTATTAGAGGATAGAGCTTCGGCCCCAATCCATTTAGTAAAGTAGTCAATGGCAATGATCATCATATCTTTCTTGGCGGGTGCCGGTGGCATGAGACCTACTAAATTAATGGCCTATTGCATGAATGCCCACGAACTGTTCTGCGAATGGTATACTTCGGCAGGCATGTTTGGAATCGACTTGTACCGTTGGCATCAATCACATCTTTTGACATACTCTGTGGGTCCATAAATAACCTATGCTTAGAGTCTTCTGGGCAAGTGACATGCCCCCATAGTGGTTGCTGCACTCGCCGTTGTGGATTTTGCAGAGCACCTAAAGTGTTTGAGGGTACTTTATGCATGTGGGATGAGGGTCGGAATATGATATGCGAACGAGCTTGTTGTCTTGCATGTAATATCTCGCGGCCTTCTACTGGACCTTCCTAGCTTTAGACTTATCCTTTGGCAGGTTTCCATTGGCGAAGTAGTCGATGATGAGGTCTTGCCAGCTAGGGTCCTTATCAACATGCATTGAGTCTACTTGCTCTATTTCTTCAATGCTTGGTCGGTCAAGGTGTTTGATCGGGATTGAGCATTTGAACTGGATGTCTAGCGTTGATCCTAGGCTTGCCAATGCATCTACATGAGTATTCTCTGCCCCAGGAACTTGTTGGATAGTGAAGATGGGGAATTGCTTCAAAAGTACTTGGACCTTGTCGAGGTACTAGATCATTCTTGGGTGTTTTTCCATGTAGTCGCCTGAAGCTTAATTTGTGATCAGTTGGGAGTCTGAGTAGATGGCCAATTTCTTGATCGACAACTCTTTTGCTAAGCGCAATCCGGTGAGTAAGGCCTCGTATTATGCTTCATTGTTTGAAGCTGGAAAGCCTAGTGTGATGGCTTGTTCCAACAAAGTTCCATCTAGGGTGATTATGACGACGCCTGCTCCAGCTCCCTTATGATTTGATGCTCCATCTATGCGTTATTGCCACATATCTTTGGGTAGATCTGGATCGGCAAATGAGGTATCATCTGCTCTCGAATTTTCCTTGTTTTTTATAACCAGATTTTCTTCTTCGGTTGTTAGAGTAAACTCTACAACAAAATCTACTAAAGCATGGGCTTTTATAGCAGTCTTCAACCGGTAGAGGAGGTTGTACTGACTGAGTTCAATAACCCATTTCATGAGTCGCTGAGAGGCGTCAGGGCTGTGAAGAATCAATCTCAAAGGAAATTCTGTCATAACAATTGTTCGGTGAGCCAGATAGTATAGTCTTAACTTTCTTCCTGAAAGTACAAGTGACAAAATAAGCCTTTTCCATTTTCGAATAGTGAGTCTTTGCATTGAGGAGGGCTTTGACGTGTAGAATACCAGATTGTGCCCCCAGCTCTTCTCAAATGAGAGTTGATCGAGCTGACTGTTGAGTTGGACAACGCTAGGTAGATGAACAAATCTTCGCCTGGCACGGGCTTTGAGAGCAGGGGAGGTGAAGTGAGGTAGGTTTTCAAGTTTTGAAAAGCAACTTCGCATTTCTCATCCCATTTTTCTGTTTATCCTTTTTTCAAGGCTTTGAAGAATGGCCTACACTTGTCAGTAGATCTCTAGAGGAATTGGTTTAGCTGCTGCTCTACCCATTAGACTTTGTATCTCCTTTGTCGTGGCAGGTGAATTTATGTTGAGGATGGCCTTGATTTGTTTTAGATATGCTTCGATGCCTCTTTAGGTGGCTAAGTATCCCAAAAATCGGTCGAATGAGACTCCAAATGTACACTTGCGTGGCTTCAACTTCATTTGGTATTTTTCGAGTAGGCTGAATGCTTCGACAATATTTTTTATGTGGTCTACTCGTCAAGGAGCTTTGACTAGCATGTCGTCTACGTATACCTCCATGGTCTTGCCAATCTATTTCTTGTTAATCCTGTTAACGAGCGCCTGGTACGTTGCTCTGGTGTTCTTTAGCCCAAAGAGCATAACTTTGTAGCAGTAAGTGCCTCTTTCAATTATGAAAGAAGTTTTGGCTTTATCATCCTCATGCATCATGATTTGATTGTAGCTAGAGTAAGCTTCCATAAAGCTTAGCAGTTGATTGTCAGAAGTTGAATCTACGAGCTGATCAATTCTTAGCAGTGGAAAGTTGTCTTTTGGGCATGCCTTATTGAAGTCAGTGTAGTCGACGCACACTCTCCACTTCTTTCTTTACTACTAGAACAACATTGGCCAACCATTCTGCATAGGAGACGTCCTCAATGAAATCACTAGCTAGGAGCTTGTCCATCTTGGCTTCAATGATGGTAACTCACTAGGGAGCGAAGTTGCATCTCTTATGCGTTACTGGTCTGTTGTCTAAGTTGACGATCTGTGGATCGATGTCTGGCATGTTAGATGGTGACCATGTGAACACGTCGTTGTTGTTCTAGAGGAAGGTAGCCAATTCCACCTTCTCTTATGGGCTTAGGCACGAGCCAATGCACACTTTTCTCTCTAGCTTATTAGGATCAAGGGGTACTCGCTCAACGTCCTCTTCGAGCTTCCATCCTTCTTCAGGAAAGGCTTCCGAACGGATTCCCTCACCTTGGTCCTAACTCTTTGATTGCTATTAGGGAATAGCTATTTGTTTTCCTTTCTAGTATGCTCAACTACTAGGAACAGGATATGGTTCCTCCTATGTTTGTTCTGCTCCTTTCAAATCTGCTTGATTTACAGGGATGAACTGTACTTGCTTGCTTTTCTTCAGCCCTTGAGCTGAGCATTTTCTCGCCATCACCTGATCGCTGTTGATCTAGCCGATACTGCCCCCAGGAATGGAATAGCGAATTTTCTGATGTGTGGCAGATATGATGGCGTTGATCTTGCCAATCCATAGTCTGCCTAGGATGCCATTGTAGGGGGAGACTTCATCGATGATCATAAAGGTTTGCAAGCTGATTATCAGTGAGGAGTAGACGTTGAGGTCTATCATGCCAGCAGTAACCAAAGTCGAGCCATTAAAGCCGGTCAGTGACCTGGCTGATTTGTTGATTTTTGTCTCCATGCCGATCTATTAGATGATCGGCAATTGTAGGATGTTGGCTGCGCTGCCCTCGTGTGTGTGGATTTGGTCGACCATGGCTTGAGCGAACTAAATGCGGATGACGAGGGCGTCATTGTGCGGCGTATCAAGGCCGATTAAATCTTTCTTTTGGAAGTCAATCATGAGAACGTCTTCAATTGATGAGATGCTGGTTAAGACTTAGGAGATAACAGTTGCCTATTTAATCTTGCTATCATTTTCTTTGCTTATGAGCTCGAATTCCTCGGAGTCGGCCAGGATCGTGTTAATCCTTATGATCTTCTAGGGAGGTTCCTTGAGTGCATTGCGATCCTCGATCTGCTGGATGGCTTTCTTTGCTACAAACTCTGTGCAATGGCATTCTCTTACTAGTTCTTCGAGGTGCATTCTACAAGCAAATCAATCATTCGTATAGTGCCATTGCGTCCTATGGAAGGCATAGTACCTTTTGGCATCCCTTTTGTCTAGGTCTCCCTTCAAGGGTGGTGGTCTCTTTACCCAAGGCTTTGCCATCTACTTTAACCCAACAACGAGGACATTTTAGTAATTGGTATCACTCCTACCCAATTCCATATGGTTTAGCAAACAACTTCAATAGGAATCTAGAATCTAACTCCTCTCAATCCATATGGTTAGTAAACAACTTCAATTGGTGGACTGCGTCTACGAGGGATTGCTTGTGGCTTGTCGACGAGAATTGGTTCTTCTAGGGTGGGCTACAGAGCACCTTTCTTCACGAACCTCATTACGAGGGTCAATAGATTGACCTTCCTGAGGGCCTACCCTCTCATGAACATTTCCCTGTGGTCCCAAGAGGCTATGAACATCGAGTCGCAGGCCCAGCCTTTTGTGCACGTTGGTCCTTGGACTCAACCTAGATTGAAGACGTGGTTTACTTTGAGAGAGGCTTGCCAACATGTTGATCCCGCTCTTGTCCTTCTCCTTGCCTGCTTTACCTGCATGAGACCTCTTGAATTTTCAGCCGGTGCATTGATCCATCCTTCTCTCTTCACCTTGCAGTCCAAGGCCAAGGTCTCGGACCAAGTTTATCTGGTTGAGGAGTTGCCTCACCAAGTTGTTTTGGTCGTCCATTCTCTAGGTTAGGTGGTCAACCCTAAGATTGAGATCTACTTGACTTGGTGGACTGGGAGAAGAGAATTGTGTGGAGCCCAATTGCACACTGACTAGGGTTTCATTAGAGGTGTACGCGAGAGCGTACGTCGAGCATGGCGACAAACGAGGGAATGATTGAAGTTGTTCTAAGATCGAGCCATAACTTGTGATGGCGGCGAGATTTTCGTGATGAGAGGTTCCACCATGTGCAGCTGTGGCACTATGATGATGGGCTGCAGATCTGGCCGCAAGGCCGTGTGGAGGCAGCTTGCTAGGGCCGGCCGCAAGGTGGTGCGACATCAAGGTCACGGCGATGTAGCCTTGGAGGAGCACGCTGGATTCGGCCACCAGGTCGTGCAATGGCGCAGTGGTTCCAACAGCAAAGCCTTGCTACTGCGACGCGTCTTCCATCATGAAGCAGTGAGGTGGTGTGGTGGCGCGCATCAAGTTAGCGCTCTCGGTCACGAGACAGAGAGGAGAAGTGGCTACAGCAATCGGGCCACGCCACAACTTCAGTCATAGCACGCGGTAGTTGCCTCGAAGCCGCGCATCGTGGTGGCCTGAGCCCGTCGGGGATTGGGTCATCACGGCAGTCTCGCTTCTCATATGCTTGCTTCTAATCGTGGTTGTTTGGAAGGCTTTGGTTGAGTAACGAATAGAATAAAACGGATTCAAGAGCACGCGTTGAGTATAACCCATGCTCTCAATAAAAGTACCATATGTTTGTGCAAATTTCTCACGGGAGAATATTTTCTTGTAGATCATTCACCCTTTGAGCTTCCGTCTCTCTCTTCCTCGATTCTTGTAAAATAAAACATGAGTAAAAGACCACACCCATGAAGGAAACATACATCTAATGCTTAGGAAATGAACTTTAGCCACAACCTATACAACAAAAACATTCTAAATGGCGAATTCATTTTGTTTATACTAGTTGAGCTAAACCTTTTTCATTTTAAACCAAGTATCTTAGCCTAGTCTCTTTGAACACAAATAGAAAATGGAAAAATGGAATAAATCTTTACCCCCCTTTGTTGGAAATGCCTTTTCTTTCTCTTGATTTTGACTCCTTCACCTTAAGGCTCCAAGATTGGAGTCCTCTACCTCACTACACCAAATGCTCCTAGAGATAAAGAAAAAGCAATCAAGAAGTATGGATGCTAGTCTACTTCTTGATTGGACCAATTTTTGGTTTATGGAAGATGAGATACAAAGATGATCACTCATCAACCAAAGTAGGAAACCTAGCTAGGTTTTCTCCAACACTTAGCTTATATATGACAACACAAAAGGCAATTGGGTGGGTATTTGGGGCTCCATTTGGTCTATGGGTCATGTCATCTTATGCCACTTATCCCTTGGGCCCAATAGCCTTTTGGGCTATTTTGTCAATTTCCTTTTAAATCATATTTAAAAGCCCAATCCAATATTTCTATATGTCAATATTAATTCCATAATCAATCTTTTAATTATAATTTAACTATTAAATTATAATTATAGTATTACTTAATTGACTCGGTTGAACTATTTGACTTTGGTAAATTGCTCCGGTCAACCTGTTGACTTTTGCCCGTTGACTTTGACATTTTATTATCAACCATTGACTTGTGTCTTCTCATTTCATTTCTCCTCATTTGTACCTCTAATCACATTCTTTAGGTGTGCAGATCTGTAGGTTCCCTTTAGCAAGGTAGTGGGTTGACTCAACTTCTCAGAAATGATATACGAATTAAATTCCACAATTTAATTCTTTCCTATTAATAAAGGTTAATTGAAACCTTTTAGGACATCCACAAACCATGGTTGTCACCTAGCAGCAAGTCACAATTATCCGAGTTAATGAGACGTTGTGAAAGAACCTTTTCAAATTGGAATGACCATGCAATTGAATCCTTCTCTTACGTCAATACTCCTTATTTACATTATTAGATCATGGAATCCGATTGTCAATATCCCAATGTGAATCATTCCTTTTATATGATTATCCTGGTAAGATTTGAAGACTTATTCCTTGTTGTATATTCATTTGCTTCAATGACTCTATTGAGAATCCTGATGAGCACCTTTAAGCTATGTCTAATTCAGCATGACTATATAGTGCCCTCAAAGATTAACAACATAGCCACAAAACATCTATGATGCCTCCGGTCTAAGGATTAGTTTGCACCATTTTCCAGCTTGACATGTGAGTAAAGACTTCCATGCTGTAACTCATGTGTTGGATCGTGTTCAGTGTACTTGTTTTTCTACAAGAACCAACACACATATCGATGTGTCTCCACACTTAATGACTTGAGACCTTGTCATTCCCTACATAAAGAGACGATACTATGTGTACTAATCTTTGTGAAATATTGACGCCTAATCAATATTCATATTACTAGGAACATATTCAGGATTTAAGGATGATGAGAAGTCTCCATGCATGCAATCTCATTACATAGCTCTCATATCCACTTGTGTATTCCTTGGACTATGGTTGTTCTACATAAAGAAAGATAATATATGATGATTTAATGTATAAAACAACCCTTCTTGACATTGATAACATAATATGTCTTTTATCAAAGATGTTCTTAACTCTAACTATTACATAATTAGTTGGCTTTAAGGGCATATTTCTAACAACCTAGGGGGTGTTGGCCAAAGGCTCTCCGATGCCTAATAAGGAAAAATGATTTCAAACATACGTGACAAAAGTGGAAAAATGACCGAAGACTTAAGATTTAAGACGCATGGGGAAAATCCATGAATAACAAGTGAAATCATCAGTAAACAAGACATAGTAACGAAAACTAGAAATAGAAACAACGGGAGACATCCAAACATTCGAGTGTTTTAAATCAAAAGGAGCAATAGTAGAATGTTTGATAAAGGAAAAAGAAAGTCTTATTGTTTTGGCCAATGCACAATGTTTACAATGTTCATTTGGTATACGAAAGGAGGAACCAAGTAAAGATTGAGAAACAAGGGTGCCAAGCACTTTATTTGAGGGATGTCCAAGACGACGATGCCAAAGAGATGAGGATGAGACAACAATGGTAAGAGTAGTTGGGGATGCAAGCAAGGGCTTGGGAAAGATAGGATAAAGACCATCGTTACATGGGCCCTGAAATAGAACAACATCAGTTTTTAAGTCACGAATAATATAACCCCATGGAAATAATGTAATACTAATAAGGGAATCCTAAGTAATCTGAGCAATGGATAAGAGATTTTTACGAAGAGAAGGAACACGAAGAACGTCGGAAAGACGAAATAAAAAATTGCCAGAAGAAAATGAAACATTACCAGAGTGGGTAATAGGAAGGGAGTCACCATTACCAAAGACAACTTGATCATTGGGGGAAATAGTGGTGGAGGAAACATTGGTGGAGGAAGCGAAGAGACGAGCATCATTGGTCATGTGATTGGTCGCACCATAATCCAAGTACCAATTAGGATCAGAGGTAGCTACATTCATGCCGGCGATAACTTGGGACTCAGGGCACTTAGAAGCAATGTGCCCATACTGGCTGCAAGTCCAACACTGGATATTTGAGCGAGTAGTAGGAGACGGACCCAAAAGTTCGGAAGTGGGCTAAGGAGGACGCTGGCGTCGGTTGGAAAATGGAGCAAGTCCGCGGGGTGGAAAGATGGGCGAAAAAGATTGTTGAGGCAGTGAGTGCGGAGAACGCGAGTCCTTGGTCACACGTCTAGGGCTACGTTGATATTGTTGGTGGGCATGCTACTGTGTAAAAAAGGCAGTGGGCTAGGGAGTATGCGAAATGGCAACATGGTGTAGTTGCTGGGCTTCAAATGCCAGAAGGCGTGCGCGTAATTCGGCAAAGGATGGCAAAGGGAAAAAAGTGGTGATGGCAGTGACAAGCATCGCATATTCCGAGCCTAACCCACGGAGAACATAAGTGACTAAGTCAATGCGAGAAACGGGAGAATTGATGACATTCAGTTGATCCGCCAAATTCTTGGCAAGAGAGAGATATTCTGTAATTGGTTTAGAGCATTTGGTGAGAGAGAGAAGTTGAAAACGAATGTGCGTTGCATTTGCAAGAGACTGTTGGGAAAAATTTTCTCAAAGACAATCCCAAATTTCCTTCGAGGTAGAATAGCCAACAACTTGAGAGTGGAGCGAAGCAGACTCATGAGATATTGGTCAGTTTGAAACCAGGTAATATACTCAGGATTGGGTGTTGGAGCAGGAGGAGGAAGGGCTGGTGCTTTGGTAGGACAGCAGGAAGGAGGTGAGTTGGTGGGACATATGAGCCATCAACAAAATGCCACCAATTTTGCCCAATAAGAAAGGGCTTGAGTTGACTTTCCCAAAGTAAAAAGTTGGATTCTGAAAGTTTATAGGAGACAAAGGCGGACATGTTAAAGGGAAGAGTGGGACCAATGAGAGAAGAAGAGGAGGAGGCTACAACATATATTTGCAGTTCATGGTTACATAGTTTATATACAGGCATAGGAGGCAGCCAAAGGGTTTACAACGGTTGAGTAGGAATTATATCAAACCTAAATGTTGTAATTACAATACAATAATGCTATAATTATAATACAATAGCAGTGTAATGGAAATACTCCTTGAATAGGCATAACTATGATTGAATGTCATGATTGTGGTGGTAACTCCCTAACACAATGTTTTGTCAAGAAATGCATTGGATGAGGATAAGAAAGTCCACTATAATTACATTGCATTTGCCCAACAAATGACTTGATGCAAATATAGAAAGGAGTTGATTTCTTTGTTTAAGTGGTAGCCTCCAATGACTAAGAGAGTGGAATAGCTTGGATTGAAAATACAAGAACATGTTTCCATTGGAACTAAATGATAATGACCTTTGGAGATTCAAAAGATTCTGATTTTTGATTAGTAACAAATCATATAGTTCTCAAGTTTGAGGTGAACATGAGTCCTCCCAAGATGGCTCTGTTTCCCAGGACCTTCTCTCCTTACCTTTCTTTTTTTTTTTCTTTTTTATGACACAGGGGGGTAAACACCCAAACAAAACCTACACTACACGAACTAAACGGGGCTTAGAGACTCTAATCATATCATCAACCAAAGTCGCTCCAACCTAAACAGGCATTGAGTCAAACCAACACACGCCTATGTCCAGATTATAGCTTCCATTAGCAAGACAATTTGCCAAGCAATTCCTCCCCCCATAGACACGTTGAAGATCACAAACATTGATCAATTTCATAAAATCCCAGCAACTAGATAACAAAGGCATTGAGTCAAACCAACACACGCCTATGTCCAGATTATAGCTTCCATTAGCAAGGCAATCTGCCAAGCAATTCCTCCCCCGATAGACACGTTGAAGATCACAAACATTGATCAATTTCATAAAATCCCAGCAACTAGATAACAAACCAGCAAGGGGATGAACTCCAAGAGTATCAAGATTTTTCATGAGATTCATAACAGGGTTGAATCCATTTCAATGACAAGATTAGAGATCCCTCGAGCCACTGCAATCCAAAAAACAACCCCCATAATTAGCTTCCAAAATCTGTCCTATCCCCAAGTGAACAGAAAATCCACCAACCCAATCTCCCAAGTAGTCACGAATTACACACCCAGCACCAATAGCCCCAGAACAAGTCTTACAAGTACCATCCACATTTAATTTAAAAGCTACAATCCAAGGAGGCAATTAGGATTGACACAATTGACAGAACGAAGCCACTCCTTCACAACAACTTGAATAATCTTCAATGGACAATTAGGCTACTCCTCAAGCTCAGCAAAAATTTGATGGTTCCTCCACTTCCAGATAAACCAGAAAGTAAAAATAAAGATAGTGCGCCAAGGAATTCCTTCCCCCCAAGTTGAATTAGAACATAGATTACTTATGAGCCAAGACTTGACAACAGCATTTGAAAGAGCACGATCTTTAAACTTTAATGATCTTTTGTACAATTCCCTCAGTCACAACACCCCTCAATTTATCAATATCCCACCATTTGTTTTGAAAAAAGCTATCCACTGTACAATCCTGCTCAACTACATTGAGCACTCCTTCTTGGTGCAGCAAGGGACCCTCATGGAGCCAGTGATCCTTCCAAAATAGAACAATATCACCCCTGCCAAGTCTCCAACTCATACCTTGTCTAAGAAGTTGGGCACCATATATAATACCCTTCCTTCCAGGTAGAAGAACCATCCTCCTTAGACTGTGAGGAAGGATTAAGAATGAATTGGCCTTTTAAATACTTATCCTCAAACATCTTGGCCTTTTAAATACTTATCCTCACCTTTCTCTTTCTTTCTCCCTTTCCCCCATCCTATTTCCATTTCACCGCTTCTTGCTCCAATCCTTTTCTTTCTCTTTTCAACTTTCTCAACCAATTTCTGACGCTTATCTGCTCCCATCTTCTTCTCATCTTCCATATGAATTCTTGTTTATGAATTGTCCAAGTATTTAGAACCTTGGTTTTTATGTAAAATTTGAAAGTATGTTGTTCTTGATAATGTAGGATTTTTTTTTTTTTTTGGAGAACTTTTGATAATGTAGTTAAAGATGTAGAAGTATTTAACAAGTTAAATACAATTTGGGAGATATCATAAAAAACAAAGTAGACCTGCCGAAATTTCAAAGGAAAATTTTCAATTCTAAAAATTGACTACGATCAAAGATTCTGATCAAATTTTGGTCCAGTATCAACTTTTTTAAACCATACCATTTTGGGATGACCAGAGAAAAGAAAAAAAAAATTAATACGAAAAAAAGAGAAAGAATCAAATGACGTGTAACCTTAGGAAGCCCTTGATATCTGCGTGTAATCTCAGTCTGGCTCCAAGCCCTCGAGAAGAAGCCAGACCGACTCAGGGTCAATTAAGAGAGACAGAGAGAGAGAGAGAGACAGGGAACAGAGGGAGTTGTTTAAATAAAAATGGCGGTTGAGAAGAGAAGGTACTGTGTAACAGGGGCTGGCGGGTTCGTTGCGTCGTGGGTCGTTAAGCTTCTGCTTTCCCAGGATTGCACTGTCCACGGCACCGTTAGAGACCCCAGTAATTATATACAAATTCCACTAACGTTCCTTCTTTGCTCTTTCTTTCTTTCTTTCTTGCTTTAGCTAAGAAATTATGTTTAAGTTTATTGTTTACTGTATAATTATGTGATTGTTACTCAAGTCTCTATTGTTCCATCATCATATAATAAATCTGACAAGCTACATCTCGTTTATGCAGATTAAATATTAGGCAAATTTGGGCTGCCATCTTTGGTCAACCCAACTTTATGCTTAAAAGCTGATGCCTTTTCATTTTGTGTCATGTCATATCAATAAATTGGTGTTCTTTTCATTATCTGATGCTTACTTAAACAAAAACCAAATGGTGATTTTGTTATCAGTTTCAAGTTCCAATGGGTTGGCTGCATTTTTCTTTTCATTATCTGATGCTTACATAAGCTTAATAATGCAAACATCAATAAATTTCTTGATTCAGCAAGCATTGTTTTCCACTAGCTAGCAAAGAATGTTGGAAATTGCTCTACTGATGTGGAATTAGTGACATTACTGTATTGTGCATGCAGGCAATGACAAGTACGCCCACTTGAAAAAACTTGACAAGGCATCTGAGAACCTTACACTATTCAAAGCCGACTTGTTGGACTATGAGTCCCTTTGTGCAGCGATTCTAGGATGCGACGGAGTGTTTCATGTTGCTAGTCCAGTCCCCTCCACCACTGTGCCAAATCCTGAGGCAATAATCTCTCCAATTCGTCCCCTTCATACTCGATCTCACTTGCAATAGATTAATTACTACACTCAGTTTCTATGGTTGCTAAGTTAAATCATTTAGTGAGTCTCATATAAGTGGTTCTAAGTTATTTCATTGATTAGGGCAATGAAGGGGTGCCAAACTATTTACAACCATTGCTATCTTCATTGCCATTGCTCACTCGTATAGTATACATTCATGCTTCATACTCAAATAATTTGAATGTGCTAAGATATGCATACCAAATTAATGCTTATATTCTCCTGCATCTTGTTGAACTATTTTTCCAGGTAGAAGTTGTTGAACCTGCCGTGAAGGGAACACTTAATGTACTTAAAGCATGCCTTGAAGCAAAAGTCAAACGGGTTGTTTTTGTGTCTTCTGTTGTTGCTGTGATCATGAATCCTAGGTGGTCTGAAGGTCAATTGTTGGATGAAACTTGTTGGTCGGATAAGGAATACTGCAGAAAAACTGAGGTATTCAATTAATGTATGTATTTAGGGAATTTTTATTAGCATTCCAAAATCGTCATCCTACACTCGAAAATCTGTGATCTTTTTCATTAGGGACGAGTGCATGATGACTACCTAGGAGTGCCATAGCAGCTCCCTATAATTGTATAATGAACTCATGGTCTTGGTGATCAACGCGACTTGCAGTAGAACCAACAAATAGGGACACATATACACAACTTTCCTCCAGGGTCATGCAAGGATTTGTTCATTCTTCACCAAGGATTCCAAGAGCAAATGCCAATAAAATAGAAATAAAAGAAAGGAAACTCTATTCTTTAGTCAATAATCATGAAAGACTGTTGTCAATATAAGTGTCTTGAGTTCTCATCTGTAGGGTTAGAAATCCTAAAGCAATATCATTAATCCCCACTAAAACAGGAAAATAAAAATAAAGGAATTTACCAAAAAAACAGGAGGTTTTGAGAATGACCACCAAAAGTCTAAAGCTGCATATGCTTTAGAATCATGACAAACTATTGTTTAAATTGAAATCCAAATTTAGACTAAAATTTATTAGAAAAACACAACTTAATAAAATGGTCAAATCATGCTTTTTATTAGGCCTATGAGAGGCAATGCTGTTGAAAAATTATCTTGAGCAGTTCTGCAACTTTAGCTCATAGTCTCATCCAGAACCTTTTCACTATCGTAGAAATTTAGAATGAAGCAAATCCATTAGTGTGATCTTATCGTCTAGCTATGCAGACTCTTAAAGTTATTCTAGTGTGATTATATCACTTTCTTATGTGTTACCAGTTTAACAATTATGAAGCATTGTCTGTGCACTCTAATGCAAGTGATTTGCATTTGTATGTTGACTGTCTAGTTCTTTGTTTAATTTTCCAGAATTGGTATAGTCTTTCAAAAACTTTAGCAGAATGGGAGGCTCTGGAGTTTGCAAGAAGAAATGGGCTTGACTTGGTAACTATTTGTCCTACACTTATTTTGGGGCCAATTCTGCAGTCCACTGTAAATACAAGTACCTTGGTTCTCATCAAGCTTTTGAAAGGTACTTACTTTTGACATAACCACATGGAGCATAACTAATTCTATTGCTTTAGAATCTACAAATGTATAGATAGGTAGTTGGTGTAGTAAACGCATCCTTCAGTAATTGTCTAGGCTAGTGTATATGTATTTGGCTCCATTTCAGTTTTTATGAAACAGAATCCAGGTTTATCCCCCATTCATTATCTCTGGTATCTATATTAACTGGGTTTAGCAATGTATCCATGCAGAAGGGTTGGAAAACAAGGTCCAAATGATAGTTGATGTGCGGGATGTAGCTCAAGCAGTCCTTCTGGCGTATGAGAAGCCCGAGGCTGAAGGAAGATACATGTGCACCGCCCACCATATGAAGGCAAGAGATCTCGTTGAGGAGCTGAGGAGCGTTTATCCTGACTACAATTATCCTAAGAAGTAAGGTTTCCCTTTGATTCTTGAGGGACTTTTCAAATTCTGTATATTACTTTATTGATCATCATGGTCACGCAATCCAAAAGTAGAACTGATTGTGATTCTTGTTGTTATGATTTTCTTTTAAAACAAATTTGTTATGCACATGTATGTTTTGGCAGCTTTATTGAAGTAGAAGAACAGCAGCGGTTGAGTAATGAGAAACTGCAGAGGCTGGGTTGGAGTGTCCGGCCATTGAAGGAGACGCTCATTGACTCTGTTGAAAGCTACAAAAAGGCTGGAATCTTAGATTGAAAAGATACTAAATGCTCTGAACCCATCTTACAAAGAGGAAAGTTTGGCTTGCTGCAATTAGCTTGGAGTCCACACTATTATATATGTTACGTTTCTGTCTTTAGCTAATGACTTGTTGGAGTTTTAGTTACCAATTAGATAAGGTGTTTATTGTTTGGATTTGCTTGAAAAGGGACTTCCTTACGGGTTCTTATTTAGTGAAATTTGTTGTTGATTAGGTTTCAATAATGAATGATGATACGGCACAATTATTTGGACTGTTTCAATTAGAATCTTCTAATAATGGATGACAAAGAAAGCTCAGCTAGCTACAACCGCATACCGAGTCCTTTGGTTTTGTGGATTAATTAAAGAATAGGGACAAACAATTCTCTCGGCAAAAAACAAAAAATAAACAAAAAAATTCCTTTGACTTTTTTTTATTGCAAAACGTCTGTCTCTGATGTTAACGAGTAGTAGTCTCATCCTAGCCGTTGCTATATTCTTAGGTATTTTTTTTATGCGATTGCTATATCATTAGTTGTTTATTTATTTGGTGGTTTACTAGTCAAATTTCGAGATGCTATCTATATAGTTCTAGAATCATAACACTAAAAACATCTATCTGCATAGTTTTAAGGTTAATTGCATTTGTGGATAATCTTTTTATCTTTTTTGTCTAGTTGACCGGGTAGACTATGTAAAATTTGGTTATCTTTTTTCTGCATAGTTTCAAGATGTAAAATCATTTTGCTCCAGTATTAAAATGTAGAATCTTAGGCCCCACATTTTATTTTTAATTAATTGAGATCCACAAATGGAGATGTAAAAGAAAATGTAGATTTATGAATTTTTTACACTTACATCCTCAATATTCCGGCCTCTTGAAGCTCTAAATTTGTTTTTAGTAATGTAAAATTTCCATTCCAAGGTATTTTTTGCATCTCTCATTAGAGATGCTCCTATAGAAAGGCTGATATAGAATAATATTCTGTCGTCAGATTTATTTATATTCTCGTATTGTAAATTCATATTATTTCCAGTGCTAATTTTGTCTATATTTGTATGGTGTACATTCTTGCATGAATATTTATAAAATTAATTTTAAAAACCAGTGTGCGAAGTAAACAAGGCAACAAAGTCGCAATGCACTCTTGGGCCCTGTGTCAGCAAAAAGACAAAATGTCGCAATGCAAGAAATGCGCATTCACTAAGGTCGTTGAAATTCAGACCAAAAAAAGAGCATAACTAATTATATATACATAGCCATAGACAGGTAGAGAGAATGAAGGGAAACAAGAAGTCATAGCAGCAGCTAATAATACATAGACATACATAGATTATAGATGGCGGGTGAGAAAGAAAAAGTATGCGTGACTGGGGCTGGAGGATTTGCCGCCTCTTGGGTCGTTAACCTTCTTCTCTCAAAGGACTATGTTGTTCATGGAACAGTCAGACAGCCAGGCCAGTCTCTCTCTTCTCTTCTCTTCTCTTCTCTTAGTGGGTTTTTATATATATATAATTTATAAAAGATGTGTATTGATGCGCAGGGGACAGCAAGTATGCTCACTTGAACAAGCTTGAGAAAGCATCAGAGAACTTGAAACTGTTCAAGGCAGATTTGTTGGACTACGACTCTCTGCGTGCGGCTGTTGAAGGATGCACGGGAGTCTTCCATGTTGCCAGTCCTGTACCATCTGCTCATAGTGTTGCAGATCCTGAGGCAAGACTATTATATTTAATTAATTAATTAATTTTCTTAAAATATAAATCAAATTGTTATACGCTGTTTTTATTTACTATTATAATTCAATCTGTCCTGCTCCTTGCAGGAGTTTCTTGAACCAGCTGTAACGGGAACGCTTAATGTACTTAAGGCTTGCGTCGAAGCCAAAGTGAAGAGAGTTGTTGTTTTGTCCTCCATAGCTGCTATTGTTATGAACCCTGACTGGCCTAAGGGTCAAGTCAAGGACGAAACCTGTTGGTCTGTTCCTGAATATATTAAAACAACCAAGGTAATTGTCCATTTTGACTTATAGTTGGTGGATGAAGAACCTTACTTTTATGCTGAAGCCAGACCATTAATTTTGTGTTCCAGAAATGGTACTATCTTTCAAAAACAGAAGCAGAGAGACAGGCTTTGGAGTTTGGAAAAAGAAATGGACTTGAGGTTGTAACTGTCTGTCCTTCTGTCATTTTGGGGCCAATTTTGCAATCCAATGTGAATTCCAGTAGCCTTCTGCTAGTTGGGACTGTAAAAGGTATCTCTATCTACTTAGCTCTATATCATATCATATCATACTTGTTTGTTTCAAATTTAAATAAATAAACAAGCTTAGTCTGATACTGTGAGTCTGTAGGTGGGGTTGAGTCATTGGGATACAATTACTGGACGTTGGTGGATGTTCGTGATTTGGCTGAAGCACAGCTTCTTGCATACAACAAGTCTGCGGCCGGAGAGAGATATTTATGCACATCGCACGCTATCGGTGCAGAGGAGGTGGTGGAGAAGTACTTGAGGCCTGCATATCCTAACTACAGCTATCCCAAGATGTAAGTTTTTCTAGCCCTCCAATATTTTTCTTCACCTCTCAGTTTGTGCGCCTTAACCATCCATGTTGATGTTTACTGAGATGCCTTGCCTTTGTATTGCCAGCCTTACCCACACAGAGGAAGAAAAAGAGTACCTCAGTTCGGAAAAATTGCAGAGGTTGGGTTGGACTTTCCGGCCTGTGGAGGAAACTCTCATTGATTCCATTGAAAGCTACCGGAAGGCTGGAATTGTTGACTAGAAAAAATTCACATGTTTATTGTATCTTTCCTATCATCATATGCACAATAAAGATAATAATTTCGCTATGATCATCATCAGCATTCTTAGTAAGCTCTGCTCTCATTTTGAATTGCACACGTGATATCTCAGAAATATATAATATCATAAAAGATTTCATATAACACTAGCACTCTTTTAAATCCTTCTATAGTCAAATTAAATCTCAAATCAAATAGACTAAATGCGTATAAAGCCTCGTGTTAGGATTCCAATGGTTTCCAATAAGACCTATTACTTTAGGAAACACATCTCAATGTATGTAGCAATCTTAGCTAGTTGATATATATAGTAGTGTTATTTGAAAGTAAACCATAAAAAAAAAGGCTTATTTACTGTAGCACCCCCCTGAAACTTCGGTCAAATCTCACTTAACCCCCCCAAAGTTAAAATGGCCCACTTTACCCCCTTGACCGTGGTTTTGTGTTCCACTTAACCCCCCACCGTCAATGCCATCCAAAAGACCGTAAAAAAAAAACAGGAGGTTTTGAGAATGACCACCAAAATTCTAAAACTGCATATGTTTTAGAATCCTGACAAACTATTGTTTAAATTGAAATCCAAATTTAGACTAAAATTTATTAGAAAAACACAACTTAATAAAATGGTCAAATCATGCTTTTTATTAGGCCTATGAGATGCAATGCTGTTGAAAAATATCTTGTGCAGTTCTGCAACTTTAGCTCATAGTCTGATCCAGAACCTTTTAACTATCGTAGAAATTTAGAATGAAACAAATCCATTAGTGTGATCTTATCGTCTAGCTATGCAGACTCTTAAAGTTATTCTAGTGTGATTATATCACTTTCTTATATGTTACCAGTTTAACAATTATGAAGCATTGTCTGTGCACTCTAATGCAAGTGATTTGCATTTGTATGTTGACTGTCTAGTTCTTTGTTTAATTTTCCAGAATTGGTATAGTCTTTCAAAAACTTTAGCAGAATGGGAGGCTCTGGAGTTTGCAAGAAGAAATGGGCTTGACTTGGTAACTATTTGTCCTACACTTATTTTGGGGCCAATTCTGCAGTCCAGTGTAAATACAAGTACCTTGGTCCTCATCGAGCTTTTGAAAGGTGTACTTACTTTTGACATAACCACATGGAGCATAACTAATTCTATTGCTTTAGAATCTACAAATGTATAGATAGGTAGTTGGTGTAGTAAACGCATCCTTCAGTAATTGTCTAGGCTAGTGTATATGTATTTGGCTCCATTTCAGTTTTTATGAAACAGAATCCAGGTTTATCCCCGTTCATTATCTCTGGTATCTATATTAACTGGGTTTAGCAATGTATCCATGCAGAAGGGTTGGAAAACAAGGTCTAAATGATGGTTGATGTGCGGGATGTAGCTCAAGCAGTCCTTCTGGCGTATGAGAAGCCCGAGGCTGAAGGAAGATACATGTGCACCGCCCACCATATCAAGGCAAGAGATCTCGTTGAGGAGCTGAGGAGCGTTTATCCTGACTACAATTATCCTAAGAAGTAAAGTTTCCCTTTGATTCTTGAGGGACTTTTCAAATTCTATATGTTACTTTCTTGATCATCATGGTCATGTCACAATTAAAAATCACTTCGAATCTTTAACAATATAAGGGCCCACATTTAAAAATTATTAATTCACTTTGGAACAGAAAATATGCTATTAATCAAACACTTCCTTCAAGAAAATGGTTAATTCTTTTAGTTTGATGGTTTTGTTGTTGTTGTCAACCATATGATGTTTTGCATTTGCTATTTAGTTCAATTAAATTATTATATTTAAGCCAAAAAGAAAATACATGTGTATTTTTTTTTATTGTTGAACTATATTACATACAAAAGGAAATTAAGGGTCTCATTTTAAATTCTGGCCTTAGGACACTCAAAAGTCAAGGTCGGCCCTCAGTTTATCCTAAGAAGTAAAGTTTCCCTTTGATTCTTGAGGGACTTTTCAAATTCTATCTGTTACTTTCTTGATCATCATGGTCACGCAATCCAAAAGTAGAACTGACTGTGATTCCTGTTGTTATGATTTTCTTTTAAAACTAATTTGTTATGCACATGTATGTTTTGGCAGCTTTATTGAAGTAGAAGAACAACGGTTGAGTAATGAGAAACTACAGAGGCTGGGTTGGAGTGTCCGGCCATTGAAGGAGACGCTCATTGACTCTGTTGAAAGCTACAAAAAGGCTGGAATCTTAGATTGAAAAGATACTACATGCTCTGAACCCATCTTACAAAGAGGAAAGTTTGGCTTGTTGCAATTAGCTTGGAGTCCACCCTATTATATATGTTACTTTTCTGTCTTTAGTTAATGATAGTTATTATTATGCTTCATATCTTTTATGTTATCTTTTCTATTTGTTGGGAGAATAGTGCTTTGGCTTAGGGATCATCATTTGGCCCGCGGGCTCATGGGCCGATGGGGGCCCGCCCGGCCCATTGAGAAAAAGCCCGGCCCGGCCCATTGTTGAGTGGGCTGGGCTTGGGCTTAGGTGTCTAAAGCCCAGCCCGGCCCATAGGCCCAGCCCATTTGAGCCCAAGAAAGCCCAGCCCGGCCCGCCCATAAAAGCCCGGCCCATGGGCTCACATACATATACATAAATCTATATATAAAAAACCCAAGTTAAATGAAATATGGAGAAAATCATTATCTATTATCATTGTAAGAACTAAAAAATGAAGTATGAGATAAAATATAATTTTATTAATATGAGGTTGTATAACTATATCTTTATATTTATGAGAAAAAAAAAAAAGAGAACCATGAAGTTATGAACAAAGAAAAAAAATTGAGACATAAACATATAGACAAATATAAATAGAGAACTATGAAAAAAAGAGTAAATATAAAAACACATCAAAACATAGAAAAAAAAATAAAGAATTGACAAAAAAAAAATACATATTTAAAAAAATAATAATAAAGTAGGCCCATTTAGGCCCGGCCAGTTGGGCTTAATTCGGCCCGACCCGATGGGCTTTTTTAAGCCCGGCCCATGGGCTGGGCTTGGGCTTTGAATTTTTCAAAAAAACCCGGCCCGGTCCAGCCTGTTATTTTCTCTCTCCTCTCTAAAGCCCAACCCGGCCCAGCCCAAGCCCGTAAAATTTGGGCTGGGCTAGCCGGCCCGGCCCATTGACGATCCCTACTTTGGCTTTAGCCTTTATGTTGCTATTCTTTGACTAGTTCGAATTTTAGTTACCAATTAGATAAGGTGTTTATTGTTTGGATTTGCTTGAAAAGGGGCTTTGTCTAGCCCTTCCTTAGAGCATCTCCAGCCTTGGCACAAGACTGGGCAAAAGGGCCCCCAAGGCAGCCCAAAGATGCTCCAACGGAAGAAAAATGGCCCGGACAAATGGTGGGTCCCATCAAACTGGGCAAGCCCACGGGCAGATCTTGCCTGGGCTGCTGCCTGGGCAGGATAATGCAATGCTGACGTTATAATGACGTCAGCAACCAAAAAAAAAAAGGAAAAAAAATACCAAAAATTCCAGAAATTTTTATAATAAATACCTAGGCATATTCTTTACTTCCCACACCAAAAACTCTATACAAATTCATCTATTCATATCTCATGTGAATAGTATTTGCCCTTGTCCTAGCCTTCCAAGGGTGGAACCAACTAAGGCAAGGCTGCCACTATTCACGTGAATAGTGGCAACCCTTGCCTTGCCTTAGCCTTGCCTTAGCCTTTATGGGTGGACTTGCTCTTACGGGTTCTTAGAGCACCTCCAGCATTTACCCAAGACTGGGCAAAAGGCCCCCCAAGGCAGCCCAAGATAGCTCCAGCGGAAGAAAAATAGCCCGGGCAAATGGTGGGTCCCATCGAACTAGGCAAGCCCACAGGCAGATCTTGCCTGGGCTGCAGCTCGAAGGCACTGACGTCAGCGCTGATGTTATGCTGACGTCAGCGCTGATGTTATGCTGACGTCAGCGGGTAAAAAAAATTCAATGAATGATGATACGGCACAATTCTTTGGACTATTTCAATCAGAATCTTCGGTTCATGTCAAATTATCAATGCTAATATTGGATGACAAAGAAAGTTCAACTAGCTATAACCGCATACCAAGTCCTGGTTTTGTGGATTAATTGAAGAATAGAGACAATATAATTCTCTCGGCAAAAACCAAAAACAAGAAATAAAAAACAAAAAAACAAAAAACAAGAAATAAACAAAAAATTAAGGCTTTTTTTTTAATTGCAAAACGTCTCTGATGTTAACGAGTAGTAGTCTCATCCTAGCCGTAGCTATATTCTTAGTATTTTTTATGCGATTGCTAATAGTATTTTTTACAATACTATTCTGTCGTCAGATTTATTTATATTCTCATATTGTAAATTCATATTATTTCCAGTGCTAATTTTGCCTATATTTGTATGGTGTACATTCTTGCATGAATATTTATAAAATTAATTTTAAAAAAACCAGTGTGCGGAGTAAACCGGGCAACAAAGTCGCAATGCACTCTTGGGCCCTGTGTCATCAAAAAGACAAAATGTCGCAATGCAAGAAATGCGTTCACTAAGGTTGAAATTCAGACTAAAAAAAAAGGTTAACTAATTATATATATATATAGACAGATAGATAGAATGAAGGGAAACAAGAAGACATATAGCAGCAGCTAATAATACATAGACAGATAGATACATAGATTATAGATGGCGGGTGAGAAAGAAAAAGTATGCGTGACTGGGGCTGGAGGATTTGCCGCCTCTTGGGTCGTTAACCTTCTTCTCTCAAAGGACTATGTTGTTCATGGAACAGTCAGACAGCCAGGCCAGTCTCTCTCTTCTCCTCTCTTCTCTTAGTGGGTTTTTATATATATAATTTATAAAAGATGTGTATTGATGTTGCAGGGGACAGCAAGTATGCTCACTTGAACAAGCTTGAGAAAGCATCAGAGAACTTGAAACTGTTCAAGGCAGATTTGTTGGACTACGACTCTCTGCGTGCGGCTGTTGAAGGATGCACTGGAGTCTTCCATGTTGCCAGTCCTGTACCAGCTGCTCACAGTGTTGCAGATCCTGAGGCAAGACTATTATATTTAATTAATTAATTAATTTTCTTAAAATATAAATCCATTGTCATATGTATTTAGACCTCAAAATACAGGTCATGCTGTTTATATTTACTATTATAATTCAATCTGTCCTGCTCCTTGCAGGAGTTTCTTGAACCAGCTATAACGGGAACGCTTAATGTACTTAAGGCTTGCGTCGAAGCCAAAGTGAAGAGAGTTGTTGTTTTGTCCTCCATAGCTGCTATTGTTATGAACCCTGACTGGCCTAAGGGTCAAGTCAAGGACGAAACCTGTTGGTCTGTTCCTGAATATATTAAAACGACCAAGGTAATTGTCCATTTTGACTTATATTTGGTGGATGAAGAACTTTACTTTTATGCTGAAGCCAGACCATTAATTTTGTGTTCCAGAAATGGTACTATCTTTCAAAAACAGAAGCAGAAAGACAGGCTTTGGAGTTTGGAAAAAGAAATGGACTTGAGGTTGTAACTGTTTGTCCTTCTTTCATTTTGGGGCCAATTTTGCAATCCAATTTGAATGACAGTAGCCTTCTGCTAGTTGGGACTGTAAAAGGTATCTCTATCTACTTAGCTCTATATCATATCATATCATATCATACTTGTTTGTTTCAAATTTAAATAAATAAACAAGCTTAGTCTGATACTGTGAGTCTGTAGGTGGGGTTGAGTCATGGGGATTCAATTACTGGACGTTGGTGGATGTTCGTGATTTGGCTGAAGCACAGCTTCTTGCATACAACAAGTCTGAGGCCGGAGAGAGATATTTATGCACATCGCACGCTATCGGTGCAGAGGAGGTGGTGGAGAAGTACTTGAGGCCTGCATATCCTAACTACAGCTATCCCAAGATGTAAGTTTTTCTAACCCTCCAATATTTTTCTTCACCTCTCAGTTTGTGCGCCTCAACCATCCATGTTGATGTTTACTGAGATGCCTTGCCTTTGTATTGCCAGCCTTACCCACACAGAGGAAGAAAAAGAGTACCTCAGTTCGGAAAAATTGCAGAGGTTGGGTTGGACTTTCCGGCCTGTGGAGGAAACTCTCATTGATTCCATTGAAAGCTACCGGAAGGCTGGAATTGTTGACTAGAAAAAATTCACATGTTTATTGTATCTTTCCTATCATCATATGCACAATAAAGATAATAATTTCGCTATGATCATCATCAGCATTCTTAGTAAGCTCTGCTCTCATTTTGAATTGCACACGTGATATCTCAGAAATATATAATATCATAAAAGATTTCATATAACACTAGCACTCTTTTAAATCCTTCTATAGTCAAATTAAATCTCAAATCAAATAGACTAAATGCGTATAAAGCCTCGTGTTAGGATTCCGATGGTTTCCAATAAGACCTATTACTTTAGGAAACACATCTCAATGTATGTAGCAATCTTAGCTAGTTGATATATATAGTAGTGTTATTTGAAAGTAAACCATAAAAAAAAACTAAAAAGATTCAAAATTGAAAGGGAACACAAGTAGTTTTTGTGTCCATTTAAACTCGAAAGTATGGGCCCATACACCACGGGAGCGGATCCGCTGTCCCCAATTTGGTGTCCCTTTCGTGTCCCCTCTTTAAATATTTGACAAGTGTCCTACCACTTAAACCTCAATATAACAGAGTTAACTTAATAAAATAAAAAACTAAAAAATTAAAAATTGAAAAACAAAAAAACAAAAAATGATAGCAGCCACCGTTATCAAGTCCCTCTGCCCAGCCAACACCAACAGCCACCCACCTCAATCACCCCATCCCACTGGCAACAACCTCCTTTTCTTATCCCACCCTAGGCCAGCCACCCAACGAAAGCCGCCTTAGGTTGACGATCTGGTAGTGAGTTAAAATCAATAAAAATCAACCATCCTTCACCGAAATCATACCCAAATGAGCAGTCCCCTTCATTGTAAACATATGCAAAAACAACAAAACTAAACCCGAAAATCAAAAGTGAAACACAAACCCATTAACCCAAAATTATCAAAATAGGCAAATTGAAAAAAAAAAAAATCAAGATTTATAGAGGAAAGAACAATATATAGAGAAGGAGGAAGGAAGGGAGGAAGTGGGGGAGGAAGGGATGGAGAGAAAGAGACAGATATATAAACAGAGGTTGGAGTGGGTGGCTGCCAGGGTTTAGGTGGGTGGAGGAGACTTCACGGTGTTGTTGATTGTTTGTTTTTAATTTTTCAATTTTTAAGTTTTTAAAATTGATTTACAGTTAACACTGTTAAGTTGGGGTTAGGTTATATGACATGTGTCAAAAAACTATGAAGGGGACACCAAATTGGGGACAGCAGATCCTCTCCCCATACACCACATCATAAATAAAAATCATCATAAATTGAAAGAGACGCTCGTTGACTCTGTTCAAAGCTACAAGGAGGCTGGACTCTTAAATTGAAAAGACAGCACAGCGTGCTTTACCTAAATACATGCTCTGAATGTTAAATTTAGAGTGCTGCTATTTCTCCCCACATGTTTTCTTTCTTCACCCACCTTATATTCAAAAAATTTAAATATAAATTTACCCCTTTATAAATTGACTTCTCTATCCCTTAGTTAATTGTTGACACTTGGACGCTCACTTGACTCAAAGTTAACACTGTTCAGTCAAAAAAATAAAAGTAAAAATAAAAAACAAATTAGAAGAAAAAATAAAGCCCAACAAACAACCACCAGACCACCCACCCGACACCACAAACCGACCTCCCCTCCTCACCTCACCACCAGCCACATATTCAACATTCTTAAAAACTTCAAAACTTCAAAACCACGCAATCCCAATTCCACATATTCAACATTCTTCAAAACCACACAATCCCAATTTCATAAATTCAATATTTTAGAAAACCTCGAAAACCAAATTCCAAAAAGATAACAATAAAAAGATACCAAGTGTTGGCAGAGCATAAAAATAAAAAGATTGTTGGCACTAAAACTGAACAGATAGAGATGAGTGCAACTTACAAGTGGGATGGACGATCAAGAGATCGATTGAGTGTTCGAAGGTAGATTCTTCCTGTCTTCGGATGCTGATCCTGAATAGAAGGAAGCTAAGATTCGTAAGGTCTATGGAACCGGTGTGGAACCAGCCTAAGACCCTCCGATGCCAAAGTAAGATTGTTTTCTAAGAGCTTTTACTTGTTGACAAGATATTAGTATAAAAGTCAAGCTGAAAAGTCTTACCCCTGTATTGTAGTGAAGGGGGCTATTTATAAAGGGAGTTTTGGATGCTCTTAGTACTCACTTTCGATGTGGGACTCGTGAGAGGGCCCTATGAGGTTGACACGAGTCCTTAGATATTTCGGGCGGGTGCTTCGAGGTTGATTCTGCAGAATCGGTAGGGGGTACCGATTGTATACTGTGTTGGGCCTGTAGTGGCTGTTTGCTGCTTTGAGACAGTGCCGTCGGTAGCCGATGCTGATTGTTCGAGGCCTGGGTGAGTTTCCAAGATCCACGTGTCGTTGAATGAGTGGAGGGTCAGATATGGTACAAACAAAGATAACAATCAAGAGTTGTCAACTGATTATCTTGACAGGGAGGTAAGTTGTTTCAAACTTGAGGTTTTCAAGTGTTAAAGACATTGAGTCTGTTTGAGAGAGTTGTGTGTGTTGATTGTGTTGACGTGAGTATCCTAATTAATCAAGGAGATTTATTTCCTTGATTAATTAAGAGATTTACTTTCCTATTTTATATAATTGATAAATCATTGTATAATTAGGAGATATTTTCCTAATTCTTTACTGTATCTAATTCTTTGTAAAGCACTCATGTAAACTCTTATATATACCTCCTTATGGAGAAGAATAAAGTTAACCTAATACATTCGAACCATATTCATATTTTAGCATGGTATCAGAGTAATCGATCCTCAGTTGTCTCTAAATCTCATATCAAATTTCTTCACACCCAAACCCTAAATCAAATTCCTCATATTTACAGCTTCAGATTTAGATCTTCATACCCAAATCCTCATATCCTCTTATCACAAAACCCTAAACACATACCTTTTCTCTTATCACAAAACCCTAAACACATACTTTTCTCTTATTCTTAAATCCTTCCGCTGCCATGGATATCGTCTCATCTTCCAAAACCACTGACTCCACTCCACCATCCTCCCAAATTGTTACTATTCATAGTGACAACACTCAGTTTCCTACCAGCATCATCTTGACAGAGACCAATTATGCTTTATGGTCTCAAGTCATGGAGATGCATATTGTTGCCCGCGAAAAATTAGGGTACCTAACTGGCGACGCCCTGCAACCTTCTAAGCTCTCCTCCACCTACAACAAATGGTGTACGAAGAACTTTCGAGTCAAGGGTGGCTCATTGACTCCATGTCTCCCGACTTGATGAGTCGTTTCATCAGTTTAAGTACCGCCAAAGAAATCTGGGATGCCATGAAGAAAACCTACTTTGATGGTGAGGATGAAACTTTCCTTTTTGATCTCAACAAACGGGCGTTCACCATTAAACATAATGATGCACCTGTCCACAAATACTACAGTCAGCTGCAGACCTTCTTTTAGGAGATTGATCACCGCACTCCAAATCGCATGCACTGCAACGTCGACGTGACTGAACGTCAGACAGAACTAGATCGTCTTCGTGTTCACCTTTTTCTTGTCGGGCTCAACCCTCAGTTTGATCAAGTCCAGGGGGAAATCCTGCGCAAAGATCCCAAGTTAGACCTTAACCAAACCTTTGCATATGTACGTCACGAAGCTCAACAACAACTGACCATGGCCAGTACTCCAGAAACTGCGGTCCTGGCCACTCAACATCCACACGGCCCTCCGCCCTCTACCGGTGGCACTTCTCAGATTCAAGTCACAAGCTCTCGTCCGGAGCACAAATGCACTCACTGTGGTGGAAGCAAACATACCCGTGCTGGTTGTTACGAATTGATTGGGTACCCGGATTGGTGGGACCACTCCAAAGCTCCCCGCAAGAATAGGAGCAAATCACTCAACACATCTTCCGCCTCAGATCTTGTAAGTCGTGCTGTTCCGACTACACCGACTCCTGCCTCTGCCTCTGTAGCCACAACAGGTACCCAAGGTTATGTTTGCATAGTTCTTCAAAGAAACACACATGGGTCATTGACACCGGAGCCACTAGTCACATGACCTTTATCCTGGACAAATTACCTCTCATACACCATCTTCTCAATCGTTGGTGTCTAATGCCAATGGTACCCCCTTTCTAGTAATTGGGGAGGGTTCCCTCTCTCTCTGACTCCCTCACTTTGGATTCTGTGTTGATTGTTCCATCCTTACATCATAATCTCTTGTATGTTGCCCAAATTACTACGGTTTTGAATTGCACTGTAATCTTTTGGCCTACTCATTGTGTTTTTCAGGACATTCTCAATAGCAAGACGATTGGTTGTGGTACTAGGAGGGGCAAACTCCTATCTGGACTTGGCATCTGACGGTGAAGCCAGCCTCAATCAAGCTTACAAAATTAGGGGTGCGAGTGTTGAGAAGCAAATTTAGAAGTATGGTTATGGCATCCCCGTCTTGGACATGCTTCATTTGGATATTTACAGAAGCTATTTCCTTCCTTATTTTCCAATTTATATATTTCCAGTTTTAAGTGTGACATTTGTGAACTGGCCAAGAGCCATCGTGTTCCTTTTCCCTTAAGTTCAAATAAAAGTTTGATTCCCTTTTCTTTTGTTTATTCTGATGTTTAGAGCCCTGCTAAAATTACCACTCCAGGGGGAGCTAGATGGTTTGTTACGTTTATTGATGATTGCACATGCATGACCTGGGTTTCCCTTCTCAAAACAAAAGGAGAAGTCAGTTCCAAGTTTCAACAGTTCTATCAAATAGTGGAGACTCAATTTCATACTAGAATTCAGGTTCTTTGTTCTAACAATAGCGGAGAATTTCTCAACCATGATCTTAATCAATTCTTACAAGATCATGGCATCATCCATCAACGCTCATGCTCTTACACTCCCCACCAGAATGGTGTGCCTGAACGAAAGAATAGACACTTATAGGAAGTAGTTCGTGCCTCTCTTTTTGGTGCCAATATGCCTAGGACCTTTTGGGGAGACATCGTCCTTTCTACAGCATACCTTATCAATCGGATTCCCTCCAGTCCTAAATTTCCAAACCCCCTTCAAACATTCCACCACCATATCCAAATACCTCATACCCAAAATCTGAAACCCTGAATTTTTGACTGTGTGGTCTTTGTTCACTTACATGATTACTAACGCAACAAATTGGATCCCCGCACCGAAAAGTTTGTTTTCATTGGTTATACACCTCATCAAAAAGGTTACCAGTGTTATCATCCTCCTAGTCAGAAAATCTATACTTCTATGGATGTTGTGTTCCGGGAACACGACATATATTTTTCTCGTAACTTGCAGCCAATGAGAAGTACCTACTTACCATTGATTTGGTGAGTGGGTTGCTGAAAATGCAAGCAAAACCCGAAAATTTGCCTTGGTGTTGTTTCCTAGGTGAAGCTCCGTAGGCAATTCAAAATATCTTCCAAGACAAACTTTGTTTCTCTCCATTAGCAGGCTTATTTTATCATTCATTTTTTAATAAGCCTAGATCTTCAAGCTAACACATGCACCTGCATTGACTTAACAAAAGTTGGCCACCAGGTCATTTAACTTCTTCTCCGAACCTGTTTTGATATGTGACAACCTGAGTAGGCTATATTTATCCAAAAGCTATTAAATTTGGATATATTTTTCTACACACACCTAGAAACAACTATCATGAAGAACTCGAATCCATTTTGAGGAATGGAAAATACGATTTGGCATGACTGCAAGTGACTGGTTGTCACAGACATTGCCTTCGACCAGACTTCAGTGTTTAATTCTGTGAGCATTCAATACCTGTCTAAATGCCACCCCATTTGGACACAAGATACTAGACACATAGACGAACAAATTTTACTGTTGTTGTCATCTGGTGTTTGTTTCTCTGAGGATTCAATACTTATCCAAAAAAGGCCAGTGTTGGATATGTTATAGGAACCATCTAGATAAACAACTTTCATGAAGCAAGCCAATTCATTTGAGTTCTGTAAATTTCTCATTTTGGCTCATCGGGCTGGTACTGTAGCTCAATCGGGCTGGAAGATATGCTTCAGTATTTTATGTCTTGAAGACTCAATACTTATCGAAATTCTGCCAATTTTGGATATGTCGTAGTAGACATCCAAATGAACAAGTTTCATGAAGGGGAGGCTAGCATTAAAAGAGATTTTCTTGCCCAAACAACGAGGACTTGCCACTGCTGGTGTAAACATTTGCTGCATCTGTCATGAATACTTTGCTTGAACATTGAAGTTGTTCATTTGGGCATTTTGGACTAGATGACTTAGTCATGAACAAACAAAATTTAGCCATATATTGGCCATATTGTATGATCCATAATTCTTCATTCATTCTAGACCAAATTTCCAATTTTGGTTCAAACAGAACCTTTCACAGTCCGTGTATTCCATTGAAACTGCACTTATACAAGGTTTATTAGATAAGCTTTAGTCATGCTTGTTGGAAGTTTGAAAGCAAATGTCCCACATTGGAGAAACCAAAAGGTTCCACATGCTTTATAAGCATGAAACCTTAACACCAATTAAGTAAAGATTGGTGGGCCGATAGGCTTGGATGGTTGGCTTGCTTGATTAATAATAATATTTAAATAATCAAAACTTGGGCATTGGGCCTTGGGCCTTGGGCCTCTTGGGGTCTCTGAAATTGAAAGGAATACACCTAGCCCAAATAAAATAAATATTTTTATATTGAACTTCAAGCATTGAGAAGAGGCGAAATTTTGTCTTTAGGACATTGCGAAATACAGAAGCCTCTATCTACAATAAAAGTCAGTTTCCTGTATTTACTTTGTATTTGTACATTTATACTATTTTCATAGTTTGTTGTTGTCTGCAATATAGAATTGTGTATTATATTAGTGATCCTATAATATAAGTCATTTACTGATTTTTCCTAACAATCCTAATTGATACAAGCCTTGTGTGATTAGAAAACCACATAAAGTGATATAAGACAAGATAATGTCCTATTCTGAACCCATCTTACAAAGAGGAAAGCTTGGCTTGTTGCAATTAGCTTGGTGGAGTCCACCCATTTATGTCTTTTAGCTAATGATAGTTATTATTAATACTTCATCTTTTATGTAATCTTTTCTGTTTGTTATCTTTTATGTTATCTTTTCTGATAGTTACTATTGACTTGTTCGAGTTGGCATAATCCATTGAGAGATTTGTCTATGGAATGGGTGTTAGTTACCAATTAGATTAGGTGTTTATTGTTTGGATTGGCTTGAAAAGTGTCTTTGTCTAGCCCTTCCCATCACACTCCAGACCAATGAAATAAATTAATGGCCCAGGCCTTTACAATAATTAAATTAAGGGATCTCAATTAGTGAATTTGTTGTTGATTAGTTTTTAATAATGAATGGTGATACGGCACAATCCTTTGGACAGTTTCAATCAGAATCTTTGGTTCATGTTAATGCTAACAATGAATGACAAAGAAAGCTCAATTAGCTTAGCTACAACCGGAGACCAAGTCCTTGGTTTTGTGGATTAATTAAGAATAGGGGTAAGTAAGGACAATACAATTCTCTCAGCGATAACAAAAAATTTAAAATAGGAACAATGATTGTGTGAATGCCTTGTCATGAGCCTCCTCTTCGGCAAAGGGAATTCAGTTTACTGATACAGGAAGAGTAGTAGTACCAATACTACGTAAGACTAATAGTTACTTTGTTGTCTCTTTTGATCCACTCATCCTAGCCGTCGCTATATCATTAGTTATCTTATTGTTTATGGCGGGTTTATTCAATAAATTGTTTATTTATTTGGAGGTTTACTAATTAAATTTGGAGATGCTATCTATGTAGTTCTAGAATCAAAACATTAAGCTAACGGGGTCTAGTCTAGAGGAAAGGGCCTTGATTTACAGATCAAAGGTCTCATATGTGAATTCTCACATTATAGTTGTCTATGTGTGTGAAATCCCACTACCCGTAGTTTAGACTGTCGCTTCACTTCTACTCAAAAAAGAATCAGAACATTAAACACACAACAACATGGTCTATATGTTTTACGGTTAATTGCATTTGTGGATAATCAATTTTATGTCTTGTTGATTGGCCTGTTAATGCATGTTGGTCAATAGACTCTATAAAATTTGGTATTTAATGCATGTTGGTCAATAGACTCTGCAAAGATGTAAAAATGAGGATGTAAGTGGCACTTTTACATCTCTAGTGGTATCTTGATTGGAATATTTCAAGATGTAAAACCATTTTGCTCGGTAAGAAAATGTAAAATCTTAGGCCCCGCGTTCAATTTTTTATTAGTTGTGACCAACAAATGGAGATGTAAAAAATAATGTAGACCTATGAATTTTTTTACATTTTCCGGTGAGATGTAAATTTACATCCTCAATATCCCGACCCAATGGAGCTCTACATTTGTTTTTCATATGTAAAATGTCCACTGGAGATGCTCTTATATAGAGAGGCTAATATAGAAAAATATTATGTCGCCGGATTTATCTATATTGTTATTTTTTGTTGACCTTCAAATCTTTTCGGCCACGTGTCTACCTATCCCTCTTGTCTTGACTCGCAAGCACTAAATAGGCAAGCTTCCCTGGTCTACCTTCACGATGAGGCGGACTATCCTTAATCTGAGCAGTTCAGTCCCTTTACTTCTCCTAAGCCAACCGTATGGATTTTGAAAGTTAAACTCGGGCCCAAAGCCATCTCCTCTTCGTTGCAGCCATTCTTAGAGGCCCATCTTTCCCAAACCCATGAGCGAAAAAATCTTGATCTAAGTATATTGCAAATTTATATTATTTGTATTCTTGCATGAGCATGTATAATGTTAATTTGGAGCATGACTTGGCTCCTTAAAATTAAGGAGGAGGTACTCCTCACAACAAATGGAATTTTGACACTTGTCAAGTTAAAAAAATAAAAAAAAGCTTAAATGTTAAAATGATCCATGTGTTTTAGTCCATCGGCCAATTTAGTCCTCATGTTATCCATTTGGTCAAGTTGGTCCTTGTGTTTGTATCAATTAGCAAATGTCATCCATTCCGTCCAAATTTCGTTAAATATATATTTAAAAAATATTTAAAATTAATAAAAAAGAAAAGCTAATTTTAAAATATTCAAATTCAAATAATAATTAAAACCCACACAACCTCTACTCCAATGTTGTTGAGTATTGTAGCAAACAAAAAAGGTTCTTGAGTCAATCGAATGCCTCTCTTTCATTCTTGCAATTTTCATCTCTCTTTTGCTTTGGATTTTCTCATACTCTATCCCTCATCTCTCTCCTCTCTGATCCATTGACTGCCCAAAAACACCACACCCTCAAGCGACCCCAATCACTCAATGACTACAACATATCCTCTTCCTTCTCAGCCACCATCACGCAACCTAAACGCACCTGGCAACCCAGATCCTCTTACAGCTATGGAATCTGTAGTAAGCATGGTTTTGGTATGAATGTCGTAGACTTTTGCTGTAGCTGAAGAGAGAAAGTGGTTGTGGTTTAGGTGTTGTTGGGATTGGAGTGGTGGTAGCGAGTTTGGTTCTAAGTTTGGAGGTGGTTGTAGTCTGAGTGTAAAATTGGGGGAGGAGAATTTTTTATTTTATTTTTAATTCCATTTATAGATTGAATTTGAATATTTTACAATCAATTACAACTTTTTAAAATTAATTTTAAATGTGTTGAGGCCCAAAAAAATCCATGGTTGGGCCCGAGTAAATTCCTAGCCCAAGAAAATATATTATTGGAAAAAGACCCAATTTGAAGTGCACAGAAGTTTGCCGTGCACGAGCCATATCCTACATGCCATGCCGAATAAAAATCTATCACGCTAGAAACTGAGATAAAATTATAAGGATGCATTTAGCTTTGCAAATCTATGCCAATTATCCTATCAAGCGTTATACTCAAAAGCATGCAAAGCAACATGCCATGCCAAACGGGAAATTATTATCCCACAACAAGCTTAAGTGGGCCTAAGCCACTCAAATGCCCGGGGCTTGCTTGAGTGGGTTGTGGTATGGATGGTAACAAGTTGTCATGGGGCCCATTGATGGGTCGAGAAATGGAAGTCTCGGGTCGCTTGGGGGCCTCAGGACTCAAGCTCATTTTCTTAGGCCCAAACATGGGTAAGCACAAGAGAAGAGATGGACCATTGCTTCAACTAGAGTAGCCCAACCAAAATAGCCCATTGATCCAATTAGAATTAACCAACCAAAATAGCCCATTGATCCAATTAGAACAAACTAACCAAAGAGCCCAACATTTGATAAAGCCATCTCATCCATTGGATAGATCATGTGGTTGTCTTAAAAGCCAACATAATTAGGATAAAAACCAGCATAAGCCTTGGCACTCAGCTTGGAGACAAAACCACGAAGGAGCTTGGGAAATCTACACGTGAGTGGCTGCTGGGAGGCTAAGGAACAAGTTCCAAGTGCAAGAATTCAAGAAACTAAGGGATTTTGGCACGCAAGGGAGGATGCCATCCCTTAAACCAGCAAGCGCACCCACTTTCTTTCCTTCATCAGATTTGGCCATGGAAAGAGGAAGAAAGAGGAGAAAGAAGATGAGTGAAAATGGAAGTTCTCCTCTGAGGCAGCTGCGAGAAGAAGCATTGAGCTCCCAAAAATCTCTGATTTTGTGGGATTGGGCAGAGCTGACTTTGCCACCATGAGGTAAGTCAAGAAGGAGGAGAAGAAAGGGAGAGGAAAGCTTAGCTAGATTGGGAAGAAACCATTAGGGTTTCTTGGAGAAGAGCCATTCCCAGCAACTATAAATAGGACCCCTTCTACCAAACACAACACAACCCACAACCCTCAGAGAGCAAGCTTTCTCTCTCACTTGCAAACTCAGTAATTTTCATGCTATCCTTGCCCATTTTCCTTTATTTCCCCTGTTTTGGCAGATTGACAGAAGCTTTGACAAAGTCACTGTCAAGCTGCCGGAAACTACGAAAATCTCCCAAAACTCTTCACCAAACCTCCTTAGAACCCCTTTTCCCTTCCATTAGAACCTCTATGATTCATAGGAACCCACGGCTCTCTCTCCTATAGTGCTAAACCCATGATAATTTTTGCTCCCATGCCAAGCTAGAAGATTTACTTGCGATTTGTTGTCATTTTCATTGGTAAAGATAACCAAAGAGTTTCCTAAGGCGTCATCACCCTTTCGAGACATCTTTGGGGCTTAATCTTCGAACTCAGACACAAAGGGGACACTTGCATCAGATTGCTCCTTGCAGCAGCCCAGCCCACTTGCTGCTGGAAGGAAAAGACCACTACAAAATTTTTATTTTTATTTTTATATTTAATGGAATTTGGATGGAAGCGATCACATTGTCTAACAAATACAAATACAAGAGCCAAATCGGCCAAATTGATAATACATGGACTCAATTGACCGATGAAGTAAAACACATAGACCATTTTGACATTTAAGCCAAGAAAAAAAAAAAAAAAAAGGAATTCAAAAGAAAACAAAATTTAAGGAATTAGACAATTGTGAAAACTCCATTTATCTGGGGGTGTATCCAATTCTAACTTTTAATTACTTTCAAAGAGTCTAAAGGTATTCAATTATGACTTTTAAATAGTCTTTAAAAGTTTAGTGGTATTCAATTGTGATTTTTAAAGAGTATTTAAAAGTTTTGTGGTATCCAAAAAGTTAATGACTTTTGAAAACTTTGTTAAACAAATGACTTTTCAATACTTTTAAGGCTAATTCTTACTACCAAAAATCTTGCTAATTTACACCAGACTTTATGAGTAAAACTATTGGAAAGATAAAAAGAGAAAGATAAAAAAGGTCTCCAATTCTTTCTTCCCTTCATTATATCAAGTAGCAAGTAGAGCTTTACCAACAAAAAAAAAACTTTACCAAAAAAAAAAGCAGCAAGTACAGAGATCTTTGCTCTTCATGGTTAAGGCTCCACTTTGGTATCCCATCTTATCATCTATGTCCTTCAAGTTAGTAAAAAATCTTGAATGTTTTTCCTCTTTTCTCATTCACACGTTTTACTTTCCTTTTGTTGATGAATATTTCTTCTATTCTTTTCCTTATGCTTGCATCCTGAAACTTATCAATATTTCATCACAAAGCTATGTTTGCATACAAATATTTTATTACATTGATTTTCTCATATGCTATGTTTGCATACAAATATTTTATTACATTAATGTTAAGGAAAAATATTATTTGCTTTTACACAATTATATCCTTTTTTTTTTCTACATTTTTTGTTCCATTCCATGTATGCCGACTGGTTAATTCAACATATACAAAACATAAATATAAATATGAGAAGCAGTTTTGTATGTGGTTATACTACTTTATGATACGTATTAAAATATAAATACTATTTATAAAATAAATATAAAAATAAGTATATAAAACTCTATGACAAAAGTATATGAAAGTTTGTCACTTAACTTTATAAAGTATGTAAAAGTCATTAAGAATCTGTCAACTCTAAAAAAGTCACACTTAAAATAAGTCTTTAAAAGTTAGAATTTGATACCTTTATATGATGTAGACTCTTGCATAAATATTTATAAAATGTAAAACCAGTGTGCGGAGTAAACGAGGCAAAAAAGCAATTCAGACAAAATTAAAGGAATTAGGTGGTGTTTGGGGTTGCTTAAATAAATAAAAAAAAGCAGCTTAAAATAAAATTTGTCCCACTAAAAGTGTTTGGTAAACCCAAAAAAACTAGCTTATTTTAAAAACTCCCCTCATAAAAAGCGATTTCTCAAAGTGGCCATAAGCCAGCTTTCAAAAGCTGCTTAAAAAAAGAGCCGGTTATTTGATTAATGAAAGTTTCATTATTCCTATAATGCTCCTAAATATTTTACAAAATGACAACGTTTTGACCCTCTCGACAAAATAGATGTCGCTCCCTGGACCTTCACTCTATCTCATACCTTCACTCTCAAAGTCAGACTGCTATTCTCACATTTCTTCTTCTTCTTCCTCCCCCTACATCTCAAAATTCCAGTCTCAATCAAGGAAGTTAATTGCTAACAACAATCAGCTACTCATCAGTGAGTTCATCTTTTCATTACATTTATGATTTTTGGGTTTATATATGTTATGAAATTAGGTTTTTTTTTGTTTCTATGAGATTGGGGGCTTTGTGTTCTTGGGGCTTTAGGGGGAAGACACGGGAGAGGGAGAGAGAGAGAGAGAGAGAGAGAGTTTTGCTCCTAGTTTTGTACTGGGTTTGTCTCTCCTTGCTTTTTGGCAAGGTTTTGTTTTCTCCCTAGCTTGGTCTGGGGTTTTCAATTGGCCTTTGGGTCAGATACTTCTCTCTCTGTTTCTCTTTCTCTGAAACTTTCTTTCAACTGGCCTTTGCGTCAGTTGAAAGAAAGTTTCAGAGAAAGAGAAACATGTCTGTCCTAGATGCTTTTTTTCTCTAGATTACCCAACCGTCATTGTTCATAGATTTACTCATTATATAGTTTGGTACAATTCCAAAATCTCAAGAACAAAACCCGCTAGCCAATCTGGTTCTTTATATATATACATCTATACACACACACACACACACACACACACACACATATATATATATATATATATATATATATATATATATATATATATATATATATATATGATTGCAACCCAAGTCCCCAAGTCAAGTCCCGTGTTGATTTTTCCATTATCCTAACCTTGTTGTTTGATACGCTTTTTACCATCCAAGCAAATAAGGTTAAAATCACATAAAATACTTGCTCTTATACAAGGCTATTGTAGTATAGATGCTCATGCATGGTCGTTCTCCTCAAGGACTATTTAGCAATTTATGTAAAAACAATTTCTAATTTGTTTGTACTATATCTGACCCTCCACTCACATCATGACACATGGACAAAGGACAAGGCTAAGGTCAACCCTGCGGCTCACACCGATAGATCATTCAAAGGCTAATTGACGTCCACCACTGATTCAATCGTCAAGCCCTTCAATCGACGAGCTCTCCCAAGTGCCCCATTGAACAGACTATCTGTACCAAATACCGAACGACCCTCAAGCATGTGTTCGGCATGCCTTGATGATTCTGTGGAACAACCTTGGATGCCCTGCTCAGATATTTACGGACTCGTGTCGACCTCAGAAAGCCTTCCCATGAGTCCCACATCAAAACTAAGTACTAAGAGCACACCAGGAAACCTCTATAAAATAGGGCCCTTTTGCCCTAGACAAGGGTAAGACTTTCAACTTGACTTTTAGACTCATGCATTGTCAATAGCAAAGCTCTTAAACTTTAGCATCAGAGAGTCTTCGGCTGGTACCATACCGGTGCTCAAGACCTCATTCGTTGTTTCTCTCCTTGACCCAGATTCAGCATCCCAAGGAAGGGCGTGTTCATACCAGAGAACTAATCGGTCCTTAGACCGTCTGCATCACCTGTAAGTTGCTTCTATTTCTATCTGTTTAGTTTTAGCACAAACACAATTAACGACCTAAAATTAAAAGTTGAGAAAGATGATTATGAAATTGTTTGATACTAAAAACTAATTTTAATAAAAAACAATTACGATTGAAGAAAAGAGTTTTAAATACCAATTTATAAAAGCACTAGGGTTTCACCATCATCTAGCAATCCTATGAAATTTTACCAATTACTTATGATTTGCACATGCCACTTTGAAGGTTAGGTTTTCCTAATTTATATTCTATTTGGAACCTTCAACATAGAATGTATATCCAACATGCAACCCGTCCAGACGTTCAGATCAAATCTGAACATGAAAGACTCATTATGTTTTGTAAAAACCCTTTGAAAAACCAAGCAACCCTTAAGACGTGGTGTTCATCTTAAGTGAAATTACAATTATTAATCACAAGAAGCCAGTGTCAATTTCAGGGAACCTTCCGACCAAAATTGCATCAAATTACTTTTCTAAAGATCCTAATGGTGATTAGGCATTAAGACAATTAGATAGTTTAAAACTGTTTGTACCATATCTGACCCTCCACTCATCCAGTGACACGTGGATCAGAGAAACTCCCCAAGTGCCCAAGGCTCCGAACAATCGGCATCGGCTACCGATGATATTGTCTCAGAGCAACAAACGGTCACTACAGGCCTAGCAGAGTCTACAATAGGAATCGCTTATCGATCAGCCCATATCTCAAAACTCTGAGACCAAAAAATGAATCCATCTTCATCCCTCCCTGCCGATGGCCCCATTATCGGCATCGGTGGCGAGCCAAGCCCTGCTCCCCCGCTTCACGCACCACGAACATAAATGCCTGTTCGGCCAAACACTCTGGAGGCTCGCATGGAAACTCTACAACAGAAAATGGCAAGAATGCAGGAGCACAACAATATCTTCGCCTCTAAACTTGATGACACCCAGAAGCAACTGCATGATCAGCAAACGCACTCAACCCAGTTGCAGGACGGTCTGGAACGAACCATACAGCTTCGGCAGGAGAAGTCGTTTAAAAGCGTACGGAAGCCTAGCGCTCAAGATAGAGGGAAGTAGCAAGCCGCAGGCAAGCCATCTGCCTCCCGAAGGCTGTTCGTACCCTCCCCAAAGGAACGTCACCCAGAATACCAAGTTTATTCCGACTATCGAGATAGGATCAACGATCGGCGCAAGGAACGGCAGCCCTCACCCATCCAGATCCGAGCAAAACTCAACGATCGGCGGTTAGAGGCGCTTGGACCAAAGTCCCCCTTGCGCCAACGGTATGGCGCAGTCGGCCTGGAGGAAACGGATGAATCAGATTACGTTCCAACTTCACCAAGAACCACTATCTCCTACCGATCGGCGGCACCTTCTAAAGAGCATCATGGCCACTGATCGAATGAGGAGAACGATCGGCAAAAGCTGAGCCATGACAGGAGCTCCAGCCGAACGGCAGATCGAGAGACTCAGGGTCATAATGCTGGCCGACATACGGAGAGCCAAGCAAAGGAACCCTTCGGTAACGATCTCCCCTCCACCGACCCCACCATCCGCCTTTTTCTCCAGAAGATGAACCGCATTGAGGAAGAACATAATCAAGCTCGGACACCAACGTGGGGAACGGTACAGCCAGGGCCATTCACCAATCGCATCCGAACATTCAGACACGAAAAAGAGGTCCAGGCACTCCGAATATCGTTCTACTCAGGGGTGGAAGACCCTGTTACTCACATTCATACCTTCCAGTCAGCTTTGGGTTGCAAAGGGCTAACGGACGAAGGCCAATGTTTACTATTCCCCTCCACCCTGGCCGGAGCTGCTCTGAATTGGTTCTACCGATTGGAACCAGGTACGGTTGACTCTTTCGATCAGTTGAAACAAACCTTCCTCAACCATTTTATGATTCAGACCGATCGCCTGTATTTTGCCGATGACCTCTATACCGTTCGGCAGCAAGACGATGAGCCCCTGAGAGAATATGTCGCTAGGTTCAGCCATGAATATTCCCGATGTCTAGAAACTGACGATAGGGCAGCCTTCGGTGCCTTCAAAAGCGGTCTTCGGTCGTCTCAGTTTCGCTATCTGGTCCACAACAGCAACTGGACCACCTACGCCGAGCTGATGAAACAGGCAGCTATCCACGCCAAGGCCGAACATTTCAACTCCAAAGGATCGGCTTCGGCCCCACCAAGCAAAGCAGCAACGGCCGATCGGCCTTCGACACAAAACTATGACCGATTCCCAGCAAATCGGACGATCAATCAGGCCCCTTATCGAACGACACCCCCTGCTTCTGCTCATTACGAGGCACGAAACAAACGGAAAGACCACTTTCGGGATCGGCAGGACAGCAACAAAAGGGGCAAGGACTCCGGCAGGCGAAGCGACTTCGGAGATCCGAAGAAGAATCGGCCAGAGGAAATTTTCACTTTACTCAACACTACTTACGAGCATGTCCTCCTGACAGAGAGTGAGATGATACCGATGCCGAACAACTGAAAGCTTCCATGGTAGAACGAGAAAGACACCAGTGTATTCTGCCGATACCATCAGTACAACGGCCACGATACGGAATCATGTATCGCACTTCGCAAAATTGTCGAACGCCTCAAGAACGAGGGAAAGCTGGATCAGTATTTAAGTACAAAACCAGCATCGGACAAACCATCGAATCGGCATATTAATATGATCAGTGGAGGGGCGCCCATTGCTGAAACCAGCAATCGATCCGTTAAAAACAACGTTCGTGCCGTTCGGCATCCCCAGATCCTCAGCGTAGCGGGAGGACGCAACGACAAGATCCGGCGAATCAGTTGGGAGCCTATTTCCTTCTCTGAAGAGGAAGAACGAGGCATCATCTTCCCCCACTCCGATCCCATGATCATACGGGCCGATATTTCAGACTTTGATGTGGGCCGAATCCTCATAGACACCGGCAGTTCGGTCAATGTGCTATTTGCCGAAGCTTTTAATGCCCTCGGTATAGATCCTCAGCATCTAAACAAAGATATCACCCCTCTCCTAAGCTTCTCGGGTGACGTGGTTGAACCGATCGGCAATGTCCAGCTCCCGTTCGCCGTCGACACTATCCCCAGACGAACGGTCATCTACACTCACTTTCTGGTAGTTGATTGCCCAACAGCGTACAACGTCATCATCGGCAGGACGGCGCTCACCAAAATGAAATCCATGTTGTCACCACACATGCTCCTCCTCAAGTTCCCCACACACGCTGGCGTTGGCCAAGTGCGAGGGGATCAGTTGAGCGCACGGACATGTTACGTCTCGGCAACAAAGAAATCGGCAAGAGCTACACTTTGCGAAGCATACTCAGTTTCCACCAGGATGACTGTGCCGAACAGTAAGGGGATGGACAAACCAGATGATTCCAGGGATGAGGCCGTCACCCCACAAGCCCAACCCGTTGAAGATTTAGAATCGGTCACCCTCTCCGAAGCACAGCCCGACCACCTTGAGTTCGGCACTGCGTGTCGATTTCATTGCCTTTTTGCGTGCCAATACAGAAGTCTTCGCCTGGTCATACAATGACATGCCCGGCATCGCCCCAAATGTCATCAGTCACAAGCTTAGCACTTGTCCCACTTTCAAACCCATCAGACAGCAACGGCAGGCCTATGATGTCGAACGGTATGAAGCAATGAGAATCGAGGTGGAGAAACTACGGACAATCGGCTTCATCCAAGAGGTCACTTACCCAATTTGGTTGGCAAATTCGGTCTTGCTCAAAAAATCGAGCGGCGCCTGGAGAATGTGTCAGGACTATACCGATTTAAACAATGCTTGCCCAAAAGACAGTTTTCCTTTGCCGAGGATCGATCAGATGGTGGACGCCACAGCAGGCCATGAACTTCTCAGCTTCTTGGATGCATACTCAGGCTACAACCAGATATTCATGAGCCCTGCCGACCGCGAACATATGGCATTCATCACTGACAAAGGACTTTACTGTTACAACGTCATGCCGTTCGGCTTGAAGAACGCTGGGGCAACATACCAGCGATTGGTCAACAAAATTTTCTCTGAACTTATCGGCACCTCGATGGAAGTTTATGTGGACGACATGCTGGTCAAAAACAAAACAGCAGATTCTCATCTCCACAACCTCTCCCTCATGTTCAGCGTCTTAAAGAGGTACAACATGCGTCTCAACCCAAGCAAATGTGCCTTCGGCGTCTCCTCGGGCAAATTTCTTGGCTTCATGATCAGCCAATGAGGCATTGAGGCCAACCCTGAAAAAATCAAGGCATTGCTCGACATGTAGATACCGAAGACGCAGAAAGATATTCAGAGTCTCACTGGGCGTGTCGCCGCTCTGGTCCGATTCATATCAAAGGCTACCGATCGGTGTGCCCCATTTTTCAAAGCCCTCAAAGGAAGCAGACGGCAGATTGTCTGGACTGCCGAATGCGATCGAGCCTTCCAAGACCTTAAGGCCTACATGAGCAGAGCGCCCCTATTATCCACCCCTCTTCCTGGCGAAGAGCTCATTCTCTACCTCTCGGCCTCTCGGTCTCGGTAGCACTCAGTTCCGTGCTTATTCGCAAGCTGAACGGTATAGAACTTCCAATTTTCTATACTAGCCATGCCCTGCAAGATGCCGAGATTCGGTACCCCGAGCTGGAGAAGCTTGCCTACGCTCTCGTTCTCTCAGCACGCAAACTTCGGCCATATTTTCAGGCTCACAGTATTACCGTTCTCACCAATCAGCCTTTGCGCCAAATACTACAGAGACCAGAGATGTCAGGTCGGCTAGTAAAATGGGCCATTGAAGTTAGCGAATTCGACATCTACTATCACCCTCGGCCTGCCGAGAAGGGTTAAGCCGTAGCTGATTTCATCTCTGAAATGACTACGTCCGAAAAGGAAGATCCAGAAGATGTCATCCCCGAACCGGCTTCGGCAGCACCAGTCGCCCATCCGACGGATGGAACCTTTAATCCATCAATTCCCCTATGGACTCTCTATGTAGACGACTCGTCCAACCGACAAGGCAGCGGAGCCGGCCTAGTACTAAAAGCCCCTGATCAAACGACCATCGAATATGCCATCCGTTTCCAATTCCAGGCTTCCAACAACGAAGCAGAATACGAAGCTCTTTTGGCAGGCCTCCGGCTCGCTAAAGGGATGGGGGTTAATCAGGTACTCACTGAATTCAAAGCCAAGGATACTTCGATGGCTGCCTACTTGACACACGCCCGCCGATTGCTCCACCACTTTGCAGCGTATCAAGTTCAACAGTTCCGCAGATCCAAGAACAGCCACGCCGATGCCCTATCACGCCTTGCATCGGCAATCGACGACAACGTTGGTCGCCATGTGCCGATCGAAATCCTCGATCGGTGCAGCACCTCTGACGCTGAGGTACATGCCATTCGGTAGGATCCAAGTTGGATGGATCCAATCCACGCATTCCTCGCAAACGGGACGTTACCAGATGACAAGGCCGAGACTAAAACTCTTCGCCGCCGATCGGCACGATACTTAATTTTGAACCAGATTCTCTATCGGCGTGGTCATTCTTTACCACTGCTTCGATGCATGACCCCACAGCAGGGAAACTACGTCTTACGAGAGATTCACGAAGGAGCTTGTGGGGACCATTCCGGCGCCCGATCCTTGGCTTTCAAGACCATACGGCAAGGGTATTATTGGCCGACTCTTCATGTCGGTGCCACCAAACTCGTCCAGAGGTGTGATCATTGCCAGCGTTTCGGCTCCGTCCCAAAACTGCCTGCCGAACCGCTCACTCCGATTGTCAGCCCATGGCCCTTCGCTCAATGGGGTTTAGATCTCATCGGCCCCATGCCCCAAGGAAAGGGACAGCTTAAATTCGTCATCGTCGCCGTCGACTACTTTACAAAGTGGACCGAGGTCGAAGCTTTGGCGACCATCACCGCAGCCAGGGTTGAGCATTTGTCGGTTCGGCCTCCCGAACGCAATCATCATCGACAATGGTAAACAATTCGACTCCTCTCAGTTCCGGCACCTATGCCACCGATTCAACATCAACTTGTTCTTCGCATCTCCAGCGCACCCACAATCGAACGGCCAGGTAGAGGCCATTAATAAGATCATCAAGAAGACACTGAAGAAGAAGCTTGGGGCAGCTAAAGGAGCCTGGCCCGATTTGCTCCCAAAAACATTATCGGCCATCAACACCTCCTACCGACGATCAACTGGCAAAACACCATTTTCCCTTGCTTTCGGTACCGAAGCTGTTGTCCCAGTCAAAATCAGCGCACCCACGTGCCAAACGGCATCTTACACGCCAGGGCAAAATGAAACACTGCTTGCACTCAACCTGGACCTCATCGATGAACACCGTTACCTCGCTCAACTTCGGAACGCTACCTACAGATAGAGGACTTCCCGATACTATGATTCGCGCGTCAAACGCCGATCGTTTAAGGTGGGGGACGAGGTCTTACACAAAGTCTCTCTCGCCACCAAGGACTCCAACGAAGGCACCCTTGGCCCTTCATGGGAAGGTCCTTATGAGGTCGTCACCGCCTGCCGACCGGGAACTTACCGATTGCACGGTACCGATGGCCATACCCTCGTCCATCCTTGGAACATAGAACATTTGAAATATTACTACAAGTGACTGCACCTTCGGTCATCACTTTTTGTACAAGTGACTGCACCTTCGGTCATCACCTTTGTAATCAGTTTATTTTTAACAATTCCTATTCTATACATACAGTAACGCCATAATGGTCAAACTATATTCAGAATATATTACCTACGGCATGCTTACTTCTAATAGAATACGAAATTAGAACATAAACCGAATCAAAATGAACTTTGATAAAAAGGCCATAAAAGGGCCATCTGTCTTAACAAATTGCCATACGGCATATTCCAAAATATTACACTTCCAAAAATTATCAAATTGCACAAGTCTAAGAGGAGGGAGGCTCAGCATCGATCGTCTCGACTTCGGCATCAGCTGACGCAGGCTTAGGACCGGTCGACGGTTCGGTAGTAGGCACACTGGTAGCAGTTGGCACGGGATGACCATCTTCCTCCCCGCTGCTTGAGTCGGTTTCACCAGCAGATTCGGCATCGGCATCCTCTCCCTTGTATGCCTCCACCATCTCTTCGGTCACCCCTTCTGGCAGCGGAGGCGGATCCCGGAGGAAGTTCAAGTTCAGTTTCTTATATGCGTTATACCGTTTGAATCGGTACACCAGGTCATCACACTGCTCCATGACCTCCTTATCTAGCATCAGTGTGAACTCCTCCGAGGATCGGTAGTCAGCCACGGCTTTCACCTTAGCCTCTTCCACCTCTTTGGCATGCAACAGCTCGGCCGCATCCATCGCCACCTCCACTGCCGCCTTGGCATCGTGTGCTGCCACCACCTCCAGTTCAGTCGCTGCAAGCTTAGACGAGAGCTCTGCAATCTTTGCTGCATTCTGTTCGGCCCGCCGATCGGCTTCCTGAATGAGCTTTCCGGCTTCGGCAATCTTCGAACGGCCCTCTTCGAATTTCTTCTGGTACCGTTCGGCAGCATTCACGGCTCGCTTCACGCAGAGCCACATCTCCATATCAGCCTGCAACACATCATATATTAAGTAAGTGTCGAACCCACAAACACTTGTGTTCATGCAAACAAAAAAAAAATCTCTACAAACTTACTGCAGCCTGAAGCCGAAACGCTCGTCCGGTCTGCTCGCGCACCGTCTTCATCGACAGCTACTCGATCTCTGACAGCTTCATTTGAGCGCCATTGATCATGCAGTTGATGAACGGCACGGCCTTCCGAGGGCAGGCAATGTTCACCGGCCCCTCCTCCCCCTCCACTTCATCATCGAGAATCAGCACGGAGGTCCCCTCGTTCAGCCCACTAGGTCTCTTCGGTAACGGCATCACATCGAGGGGACCCTCGATCTGCCTTTTTCCCGTCACCTAGAGGTGGACCTCCCGAACGGCCTTGGCTTCAGCCACCCTCTTCTCCCAGCGACAATCGGCCACTGTCATCTTGTCTGCCGAAGCTTGTCCGGACGCCTCTGCAGCCTTCTTCTTCTTCGGTCTGGGGGACTCACCTTTCTTCTGCTTCGGCGCCCCATGGCCCTCCAGACGCCGCCTCGTCGCTTCACTCATCGGCCTCCCACCTGCTACTTCATAAGAACAGAGTTAGATTGGACACAGCACTCATAAAAAAGAAAAGCAAGAACCTGCCGAACGGCATCACTTACTCTGTCTTTTTTCTTCTTCCTCTTCCTCCTTCACTCTCCGGTCGTGTTCCGCCTTGCCGATCAACCCCGCCTTGTACAGGTTCCGAAAGTACAGCAGCTCTTTAAAGAAGCGATCTTCTTCGGCAATCTTCACTCGGACCTGCTCGATCGCTTCCACTTCTCTGATCGGCGCAGCAGGCCGTTTCAAGGACACTGAAACAAAACTGCCAACGATCAAAAAAAAAAAAAAAAAAACCCAACACTCCTGCCGAATAGCAGGTTCTAACCTACCGACTGTTTGAAAGGTCGTAGGGATCCGCCTCTCTACGATCACTCCTGGTGCCGATTCCCAAGCACCAGAAACAATTACCCGACGCTTGTGCTAGGTCTTTTGAGAGCTCGGCACCCCGACCACAAAGTGTCCACGCTGCCCTGCCGAAAGACAGTTGGACTGCACCCACCCCCCTTGATCGGCACTCTTCGCCCTCGTCACACTATACAATTGGGCGAACTGCTCATAGCTCGGCTCCCCCTCGCCAGCCATGCCGAACGCGGTGATCGTCCCGAGCAATGTAATCCAAAAGTTCGGATTATACTGCCCCGTCGCATATCCACGCGCCGCCAGGATTTTCTGCATTGAATGCCTCAACGACAGCCGAAGCCCATGTTTGAAGACATTGGTGAAAAAGACAACTCCTTTGTCATTATCACTCAACGACTCCAACGGCTCTGGAATTCGCATCACTACCGATTCCGGGATATTATACTCCGCCCGAATCTTAGCCAGCTCAGCCTTGGTCATTGTGTTCGGCTCTAAATGATCTACTCCGAACACCAGCTCCTTCGGCTTCGCCATCGGGATCCGTTGCTTACCCGTAACAACCCTCAGCACCCCCTCCCCTGGCGCAGCAACAAACACGTTGCCCGCATTGGCCCCACGACCAGAAGTCGAAGGCTCACTCCCTTCAGGCACTCTACGCGAAGTGCCACCAGCCTCGGTACGCACCCCTGCCCCTTCCACTATTTCACAACTCGAAGAGCTCCCAGAATCGGCACTCTCACTCATCTCGGACGAACTCCCCAAGGACGACTCGTCCTCGTATGCCCTTGGACTACGCCTACTCTCGGATTCGGTATCTGACATCTACAAACAAAACACGAAAGGAAACTAAGTGCCATGCTAGAATCAAAATCCTATTCTACCTCCTAAACACTTATGTTCATGCTTGTTCATGCTTGTTCATACTTTGTTCATACAAAAATTCAACGAATTCAACACTTTGATTCACTACAAATCAAAAACACAGCAACATACCTTGTTCTGTCTGCCGCGCAAATCTCACGGCCTGGAGTTCCGGGCCGAGGGGATATGCGTGGACACGTGGCTTCCTGCTTTTGGATGGGGTGCGTTTGTGCGCGGGCATGCCAGCACGGTCTACCGTGCGTCGAGGTGTGGTTTGGATGGAAGTGGTGAAATGGTGCGCCTGTTTGGACTTGACTTTTAATCAAACGATTGCGGCCGAGAGAGGAACTAATCTCGGCCGGCAGGTTCACGGCCTGAGCTACAAGGCCGTTTTGTGGTGGTGTTGATGGTTTTAGGGCGGTGCTCCGGCGCACTGCTCAGTGAGCGGCGGTCGTATGATATATGGGGTGAATGAGCGAATAACAGAGATGGTGCTCCGGCGCCTTGAAAGTCAAGGGTCGTATGATATATTGATGAATGGATTTTCCTTACAAACTAACACTACTCCTAGGAAAGCAAGTAAATATATTGAAAGTGCATTACAGGAAAATATAAGTTGCTCCGTGGGAGGCTTTGGTTTGGTGTTTGAACCCTTTGAAAGTGGTCCTGAGTCTTGTATTTATAGGCAGAGTTCCTGGAGAGGTAATCGAGGCTGAAAATCTGCATGGTGGAGCCTGATTAGCGCAAGTGGGTAGTCCAATCGACATTTGGGATCGTGAAGTATGGTGGTGTGACCCCATAAATCCCGGTGAATCTCGGCCGCCGCCCTGATCGTGGGTTCTGCGCTTCTGGCCGTGGAGACGCATTTATTACTCTGGTGGCTGGTCACCTAATCTTTGAAGCTGCAAAGAGCTTTGTGAGAATATTGGCGTCTAATCACTCTGATCCCTGTCAACAAACCCTGACTCCAATCACTTCCCACCTTCCCTCGTGCATTAAATGCTTATTCTTGGCCAGTGGGTTTGCTGCAATAAACAGAGGCCTTGCTTCATTAAATGGAGCGTGGGACCCTACTGTCACGTGATGATATGACTTTAATGCTTTTGGCCGTGATTTTGCTCGATCTCGGCCTCGGCCTATAATCGAGGCCGAGATGATCGTACCTTAGCAATTTTTCTCTTGTTTCTCTGGAATACCGAGCATCCTGGCAAAACGCTGCGTTCTAACTTCTCGAGAGAGAGACGGGGCCGAGAAGAGGGGTTCCCTTGGCCAATTCATGGCCGTGATTGATTAGGCACAAACATGTTCACACAGTGGTTCAAGCTCGCCGGAAATCGCCTCCATCTTGTTCACGCTAGCCGGAAATCGCCTACAACGCCTTCGCACGGTCGCCGGAAATCGCCTCTCACAAGCTCTGATTGCTCTCAAAAAACTTCAAGTATTTCAACTATCGTCCCTTCCTTACATTTATAGGACGAACCTAGCATCGGGATATGAAACGACGCGACTCTTCGCAGCCATGCCGACACGTGTCACGCATGCATGGAGGCGTCCAGCCGTCGTCACTCGAAACGTTTCCAATTCTCAGAGACGCTTCAACTTCCCAGACGCTACAACTCTAGCCACTTTCGAGCACAACTCCACCGCCGAACGGCAGGTGCACATTGATGAGTTCTCACTCACCTTTCGTGCCGAACGGCAGGTGCACATTGTTGAGTTTTCACTCACCTCTCATGGCAAACGGCAGGCACACATTGATGAGTTCTCACTCACCTTTCGTACCGAACGGCAGTCGCACATTGATGAGTTCTCACTCACCTTTCGTGTCGAACGGCAGGCGCACATTGATGAGTTCTCACTCACCTCTCGTACCGAACGGCAGGCGCACATTGATGAGTTCTCACTCACCTCTCGTGCCGAACGGCAGGCGCACATTGATGAGTTCTCACTCACCTCTCGTGCCGAACGGCAGGTGCACATTGTTGAGTTTTCACTCAACTCTCGTGCCGAACGGCAGGCGTTCCTAAACCCTGACCTACACTAGCCTCTCGGACCATTCGATACCGAATGCCGTCTCTTTTCCAAGCTCACTCGCTCGGGCACTTGGGGGACTACATGCCACCATCGGCAACAACGAGACCATCGAGTCCGGATCAGAATGCCGAAGACAGATTCAAGTCCCCAACCGAGAAGTCGCTTCTCAATCGGTAACTTGGGGGACTACTGTTTGTACCATATCTGACCCTCCACTCATCCAGTGACATGTGGATCAGAGAAACTCCCCAAGTGCCCAAGGCTCCGAACAATCGGCATCGGCTACCGATGATATTGTCTCAGAGCAACAAACGGTCACTATAGGCCCAGCAAAGTCTACAATCGGTATCCCCTACCGATTCTGCAGAATCAACCTCGAAGTACCTGCCTGAAATATTTAGAGACTCGTGTCAACCTCATAGGGCCCTCCCACGAGTCCCACATCGAAATTAAGTACTAAGAGCATACAAAATGCCCTCTATAAATAGGCCCCTTCACTACAATACAGGGGTAAGACTTTTCAGCTTGACTTTTATACTAAATATATGGTCAACAACAAAAGCTCTTAGAAACAAACTTACTTTGGCATCGGAGAGTCTTAGGCTGGTTCTACACCGGTTCCATAGACCTTACGAGTCTTGACTTTCTTCTATTCAGGATCAGCATCCAAGGACAGGAAGAATCTGCATCTAACACTCAATCGATCTACTAGATCGTCCACATCACTTGTAAGTTGCACTCACCTCTATCTGTTCAGTTTTAGTGCCAACAAAAACAGTGATTAACAATTCAAAGTATGCATGTAATCAATCATAAGCAATTAAATAAAAAATTACATATTCATGCTAAGGTTCAAGGCTTCACCCTAGCAAAAGAAAATTAGTTACACATATTCATAACTGAAATCATGGAAAATATTATTAAGAAGGAAAAGAATGAAAACACCTTAAAGTCGCAAAACTCCAAACTCTAGTAATTGCTCTCCACAATGTCACGTTCAAAAGCCAAAAATAGGTCTCCAATATTGCCGTGAAAACCAACTTAAATACCCCCCTACAAACAAGCTGCCCCGTCTAGCTTTTCTATCCCCACAAGAAAACTAATTAAAATAAAATAATACTAGGACAAAAAGTCCAAATTGGACTAGGAGAATCTGCATTTAAACTGCCCAGCCACGTTTTGGCCTCAAATCTCCTCCAAATCAGGCCCAAGATAGCTTTTTTTTTTTAAAGATAAAAATATTCTGAACACTTCTTCAGAAGGCCACGAACCTATCCGAGGTCATTTTGGGCTCCAAAACGCAATAAAAGCCCAAAACGTCACTATTCCAGCACCGCGCACTGCTCCTTTATTTTATTGCCAGAAAATAACCGATTGGTAGAAAAATTTGAAATTTCGATATGATCAAGCTAAGTGACTCACGAACGTCCTCCAACTAGAATTACTCCAAAATTCGTCCATTTGATTATGTTTTGCTCCAAAGGAAGTCGAAAGTCCTATATTGGAAATATAATTCAAAATATCAAAATTCTTCCAAAATATTAACCAAAATATACTAAGAATGGGGTTAAATATATAATATAAAATATACCCATCATTGTCTTCAAGCTCAAACATAATTCCTTGGGACTTTAGTTTTAGTTCTCATAGTTACAAGACAAGAAAAGAGTGAAGAAGCCATTAGCATTAGATCTGCGGGCTTCTCTTTTCTCAAGAATGAAAAAAGAAAAAAGAAAAAAAAGAACCTGTTCTTTGAAACTGCTGTTCCATCTAAGTTGTTGTCCATTATTGTGTTGGAAGATTTTTGGTAAATAAAGTTTTATTTTTTAGTGGTCATAGTTTCAAGTTCTTCCTTAATATTATGTTTTTTTAGTATCGGTGGATATATTGTGTTAGAAGATTTTTTATTGGTAAATAAAGATTTTATTTTTATGTGGTCATGGTTTCAAGTTCTTCCTTTTATTTATATGATTTGTGTCGGTGGGCTTTATCAAAAGTGATTGCAGCATGTTGGTTATTGTGGTGGGGAACTCATAAACTGACATATAGTTGAAATATCATGAGGCATGCCCAATGTGATAGACATTTTGATGCTTCAAATGATATCTTAGGTGAGGATGTTGATATACAACAAGAACTTCATAGTCTTCATGACAATGGAACACAAGAGATGAAAGTATTGAGAAATAGCGTCGCTACAAATTTAATGAATGCATCTAATTAGCTTCTTTTATATTGTAGTGATCTATTTGGACATGTTAAAATTGAACAATTTTTGTATATTTGTTATGCTAACTCTCTCTAAAGCCCTCAAAACACATTGTTATTATTAATATAACAATATTTAGAACTACTTCTGTTACAATATTAATTTATAATTTATGTTAATACATGTGTGCTAATTGTAGATTACAATTTTTGATAAATAAAAAAAAGTGTTAATTAAAAAAAGAAAAAAAATTATGTAGTTAAGTTTGTTTTATTTTTTTTAAAGTAGAAAAAGAATGAAGAAAAAAACAAAATGTTTCATCATCATGCTCTTTACGGTCATTATACATATTAAAAGCACTTCTGATAAAAATTTACCAAACACTTTGACTACTCACAGCAATTTTTCAAATACAGTTTACCAAATGTCTAGCTGCTTTTTTTCATAGCTGATTATTTTCGCAGCACAGCAGAAACAGTTTTTTTTAAAAGCACATCAATGCCAAACTAGCCCTTAGACAATTGTGAAAACTCCATTCATCTAAATTTGTATGGTGTAGACTCTTGCATGAATATTTATAAATGTAAAACCAGTGTGCGGAGTAAACGAGGCAAAAAAAGCAATTCAGACAAAATTAAAGGCATTAGACAATTGTGAAAACTCCATTCATCTAAATTTGTATGATGTAGACTCTTGCATGAATATGTATAAATGTAAAACCAGTGTGCGGAGTAAACGAGGCAAAAAATTAGTTCAGAACGAAAAAACAGCATTAAGTAATTATATATAGATAGATAGATAGAATGAAGGGAAACAAGAAGACATAGCAGCTAATAATACATAGATTATAGATGGCGGGTGAGAAAGAAAAAGTATGCGTGACTGGGGCTGGAGGATTTGCAGCCTCTTGGGTAGTCAACCTTCTTCTCTCAAAGGACTATGTTGTTCATGGAACAATCAGACAGCCAGGTCACTCAACTCATCACTCCCTCTCTCTTCTCTTCTCTTCTCTTCTCTTCTCTTCTCTTCCCTTACTTGGTTTTATTTTATTTTTCCTCTTCAGTCATATTAATTAATTAATAGTTATGATTGGAAAAATATCAGCATATATATTATATAAAATTATTGTGGGTTTAGCGTAGATTTTTATAGGTAAATTGCATGCCTTCTCAACCAAAAAAAAAATGTATTGATGTGTAGGGGCGAGCAAGTATGCTCACTTGAACAAGCTTGAGAAAGCATCAGAGAACTTGAAACTTTTCAAGGCAGATTTGTTGGACTACGATTCTCTGCGTTCGGCTGTTGAAGGATGCAGTGGAGTCTTCCATGTTGCCAGTCCTGCTGTCCTTAGTGTTACAGATCCTGATCAGGCAAGAATATATTATATTACATTAATTAATTTTCTTACAATATAAATCCCTTGTTATATTTATTTAGACCTCAAAATATATAAGTTATGCTGTTTTTATTAATTATTATAGTTCAAGCTACCCTGCTCCTTCCACAGAATAATTAAAGATTTGTTCTCTCAGAAGGATATATTTTGAAGTAAATATATATATAAATGTTTTGCAGGAGCTTCTTGAACCAGCTGTAAAGGGAACGCTTAATGTACTTAAGGCTTGCGTCGAAGCCAAAGTGAAGAGAGTTGTTGTTGTGTCCTCCATAGCTGCTATTGTTATGAACCCTGACTGGCCTAAGGGTCAAGTCAAGGACGAGACCTGTTGGTCTGTTCCTGAATATATTAAAACGACCAAGGTAATTGTCCATTTTGACTTATATTTGGTGGAGGAAGGACCTTACTTTTATGCTGAAGCCAGACCATTAATTTTGTGTTCCAGAAATGGTACTATCTTTCAAAAACAGAAGCAGAAAGCCAGGCTTTGGAGTTTGGAAAAAGAAATGAACTTGAGGTTGTAACTGTTTGTCCTTCGGTCGTCTTGGGGCCAATTTTGCAATCCACGTTGAATTTAAGTAGCTCTCTGCTAGTTGCGACTGTAAAAGGTATCTATATCTACCTAGCTATAGCATATGATATTTGTTTGAAATCAATTTATATGCACATATAAATTGAGATTACAAGTCTGAGAGTCTGTGTAGGTGGGCTTGAGTCATTGGAATACAATTACTGGACGCTCGTGGATGTTCGTGATTTAGCAGAAGCACTACTTCTTGTATACAACAAGTCTGAGGCCGGAGAGAGATACATATGCACATCACACGAGATCGGTGTAGAGGAGGTGGTGGAGAAGTGCTTGAGGCCTGCATATCCTAACTACAACTATCCCAACAAGTAAGTTTTTCTTACCCTCCAATAATTAGTTTAGTTGGTCTCTTTTTTTCTTCATCTTTCAACTTGTGCGCCTTAACCATCCATGTTGATGTTTACTGAGATGCCTTGCCCTTGTATTGGTATTGGCAGCCTTACCCACACAGAGGAAGAAAAAGAGCACTTCAGTTCGGAAAAATTGCAGAGGTTGGGTTGGACTTTCCGGCCTGTGGATGAAACTCTTATTGATTCCATTGAAAGCTACCGGAAGGCTGGAATTGTGGACTAGAAAAAGTTCACATGTTTATTGTATCTTCCCTATCATCATATGCACAATGAAGATAATAATTTCGCTTCATAAGTATGATCGTCATCAGCATTCTTAGCAAGCTCTGCTCTCATTTATATCATGAAATTATATTTTAAAATTTATTTAATCTTAATCCTTGTGAAATTGTTTAGTTTCATTTCATCTCTTTTTTTGTTTAATTAGAGTTAAGTGGTGAGAAAACCCTGAAGAAAAATCTCTAGCTGTCGCCCCTTTCGAGGGTCGCTTGCCACCCTTCCTACTCCATACCCTTTCTTCTCCTCTCATCCCATTTCCTCTCTTTCCCTTCCTTTTCCCTCTGGATTTTTTGTTTTTTTGTTTTGTTTTGTGATGTAGAAGCAGTCGCCATGAAATGTTGGCATCACCATTAAATAGTTGTTGTCTTTTGGCCCACGCATGCAAGCATTTGGCTCTAGTTGTCAGCCTTCTATTTAGATTTGGAGCTACGAGGTGGGGATGATGTCGAGTTGCGTCGGGTTCGAGTTTAGCCGGTGCAGCACTATGAGTTTAGCCGGTACGACGCTATGGCGATCTTCGGGTTGCCCAAGAGGATGTGGAGTGGTGGTCTTGTTTCTTAGTTTGTTTTAGTCTAATAATTCCCATGAAACTTTTAGGAGTTGGATTGGTTGGTTATGAAAGGACCCGACTCAAATTCCACTTTGGAATTCGTGTCAAACCTTGTTTGTGTCCAACACCTGGCTGGTGTCGCCAGGTGTTGGACACGAATGACCCAAAATACCCTCTTTGCCCTAAACCTAAAAACGGCTTTAAGGTTTGACTTCTACTGGAAAACCGGCAGAGTCTCCCCTGAAAAAGGCTCAAAACCCAGAAATCTGTTGTGCGAAAACACTTCCAAGACCTTGTCGTTGATGGACTACGCAACAATCACAACACAAGCTACGCAAAGATAAATTGCACACGAAACCACAATAGTAAACACACACAAGAACACACAAGAATTTATAGAGGTTCGGCGTCGTGCCTACGTCCTCTCCGGTGATCCCCGAGAAAATTCACTAGTATGAGAAAAATCCATTTGGTTACAATAAAGAACTCCCTTTGATCTCTCTCTCTCTCTCTCTCTCTCTCTCTCTCTCTCTCTAGATCTCTTTTTCTCTCACCCTAGGTTTGTATATCTTGAATCTCTACTAAACCCTAGTCTAAAGTACCTATTTATATGTATAGGCCTTTAGCACAATCATACAAGGAATAGGAAACTAAAAAACCTCCCAAAAATAGGCCAAAAATCGACCTGTTTTAAAACAGGAAATCGCGACCCGCTCGAGCGCCTGTGCCAAGATGCCTCTGCCGCTCGAGCGCCTGCATGCTGGGCTGCTTCCTTCTTTCCTTCGTTTAGTCAAGCCAACTCCAACAATCTTCACCTTGGCGAGCCAAAACACCTTTGTGAAAACCATTGATCCCTAGAACATCTTCAATCTCTTGGAAATCGTTCTAGTAACTCCCAAGAGCTCCACCTCAATCTTCAACATGTAACAAGATTGAGCAAGCTCAAACAATGTCTGAACTTCTCAGTTGTAACTGGCTTGGTCAAGCAATCTGAAGCGTTCTCATCTGTATGAACCTTCTCTGTCACAATGTCCCCATCGTTCACCCAATCCCTTATCCGGTGGTACCGTACATGAATATGTTTGGATCTTCCATGATACACTTGGTTCTTGGCCAAACATATAGCACTTTGACTGTCACACTTAATCACCACCAGGTCTTGAGCTATCCTGAACTCTTGTGCCAATCTTTGCAACCATAATGCTTCCTTATAAGTCTCCGTTAGCGCCATATACTCTGCTTCAGTAGTAGACAATGCAATGACTGATTGTAGCACTGCTCTCCAACTAATCGGTCCTCCACCACAAACAAAAACGTACCCTGTGGTGGACCTTCTCTTGTCTAAGTATCCCACATAATCTGAATCCACATATCCCAACACACATGCCTTTCTTTGTTGTCTTTCAAACAAAATCCCAAACCTCTTGGTGCCCTTCAAATACCTGAAAATCCACTTCACCGCATTCCAGTGTTGTTTCTTGTTTGCCCGGATTTTCCATGTATCTTGAAACTACACTCACAGCTTGAGCCAAGTCGGGGCGTGTGCAAACCATTGCGTACATGAGACACCCTACTGCGCTTGCATACGGAACCTTACTCATCTCATCCTTCTCTTTGTCACTAGAAGGACTCCCTTGGGCACTTAGCCTAAAGTGCTCCACCAAAGGAGTAGACATGGGCTTGCAATCCAACATATTGAATCTTTCAAGTACCTTAGCTATGTACTTGCTTTGTGACAGCCACAACTTGCCCTTATCTCGGATCTTTTGTGCGGGTCCAAGATCCTTCATGTCAAACTCCTTCCCAAGTTGGATCTTCAACTCTTGAACCTTTGACACATCTTGACACGCAATCAGCATACCATCCACATAAAGTAGTAATAGAATGATATTTCCATCCTTGAACACATGAGAATACACAGCAATCCGATTCACATATTCTATACCCAATCCGCAGCATATAAGTGTCAAAGCACTTGTACCACTGTCTTGGAGATTGCTTGAGCCCATACAAAGACTTCTTCAACCTGCAAACCAGATTTCCCTTATTTGCTTCAACAAACCCTTGAGGTTGACTCATGTAGATATCTTCCTCTAAGTCTCCATGGAGAAAAGCTGTCTTCACATCCATTTGCTCCACCTCCATGTCCCACTGTGCCGCTATGGAGAGCAATAACCGTATAGAAGTAGGCTTTGCAACCAGGGAAAAAATCTCATCATAATCAATTCCTTCCTTCTATAAGTATCCCTTAGCCACTCGACGAGCTTTGAATCTAGTTGGCTCCTTCTCACATATTCCTTCCTTCTTCCTAAACACCCACTTGCAGACAATCACCTTTCTGTCTTTGGGTTAGGGACCAACTCCCAAACGAAGTTCCGGTGTAGAGATTCCATCTCATCCATCATAGCACTCATCCAACTTTCCCGTTCCGCACTCTCAACTGCTTCTTGGAACGTAGTTGGGTCTCCTTCACTTATGTTTAGAGCATAGTAAACTGCGTCCGTCTCCCATCCAAACCGTTGAGGAGGTTTGATGGTTCTCTTGGGCCTAGACCTTGCTATGGATGGCGGCTCCACCTGATCTTGAGCCTCTTCTTCTTCATCATCTTGAGTCTGTTGTTGTTGCCCAAATTCCTCCACCTCAGTGTTGGACTCCATGCTTCATGGACGTCTCCAATTGGCTGCAAACTCGGACTACCCCCGAACACTCTACTAGATGATTCTGTAATGGTTGTTTCTGTCCCAACAACATTCTCCTTCACCTCTGGTTTCTTGACTTTAATCATAGGCATAGTCTTCAAGTCAAAGACAACGTCTCTACTGAGTATCTTCTTCCGGTTTACTGGATCCCATAACTTGAAACCCTTCACACCACTCTCAAACCCGAGGAATATGCATTCAAGAGACTTTGGCTTCAACTTGGTTCTCTCATCACTAGGTATAAGAGCATAGGCACTGCATTCAAATACTTTCAAAATAGAATACTCAATAGACTTGTTAGACCATACCTCTTCTACACACTTGAAATCAAGATACTTTGATGGTGACCGGTTAATCAAATAGGAAGCGTGGTTAACCGCCTCCGCCCAAAATGCCTCGGGCAAGCCTGCATGAATCATCATGCACCTCTCATGCTCCATGAGAGTTCTATTCATCCTCTCTACGGCTCCATTCTGTTGGGGCGTCTTCTTCACGGTAAAATGCCTCTTGATACCTTCGCTCTTGCAAAACTCCAGAAATTTGCTATCTTTATATTCCCCTCAATTGTCACTCCTAAGGACCTTGATCTTCCTTTCCTGTCAGGTTCTCTACTTCTTCCTTCCACACCTTGAATTTTGTGAAGACCTCGGATTTATCCTTCATGAAATAAACCCAAACCTTCCTAGAAAAATCATCCAAGAAAGTAACATAGTAGCGAGCTCCACCCAATGACTTAACTGGCGCTAGCCCCCACACATCCGAGTGAATATAGTCAAGCACTATCGTGCTCCTCTTTTCCTTGTCTTGCAGCTTGAATGTCACTTTCGACTGCTTCCCCATGGTACAATAGTTGCAGAACTCAAGTTTGCAACTGTGCACGCCCTTTAGAAGCTTCCGTTTGTGCAACTCTTGCATGGCTCGCTCACTCATATGCCCTAGCCTCAAATGCCAAAGTTGAGTATCATCTTCTGAGTTCTTCTTGGTAGATATAGCTGCTCCACCGGTCACTGTTGTACCACATAGTCGATACAGGCAGTTAGGTTGAATCTCCCCTTTTATAATCACGAGTGAACCCTTCGAAACTATGAGCTTTCCTCCCATACACTTGTACGAATAACCATTCTAGTCAAAAGTACCCAGGGAGATGAGATTCTTCTTCAGCTTAGGTATGTACCTAACCATACCCAATGTTCTAACCACGCCGTCATGCATCTTCACCTTGATTGTACCTGTTCCTTCGACTCTACAAATTGAGCCGTCCCCCATCATAACTTCGCCGCCATTGTCCGTCTCATATGTGTCAAACCAAGACTTGTTTGAACACATGTGATACGAGCACCCGGAATCCAAAATCCAATCAGAAGCAGAAACCCTGGAAGTAATAGCAAGTGCATCAGTATTAACAATGCTATTAGTAAGTAAAAGCTCACTGTCGCTCTCTTCCACGACCCCGGCTTCATCCGGCTTTTTCCCTTTGTTTCTCTTCTCTCGCCATGTAAGGCAATTCTTCTTCCAATGATCCTTTGACCCACACTCGAAACAACCATCTTTCGCCTTGGATTTTGACCTTCCCTTATTGCTCTTCTTGCCCTCACGCTTGCTTGATCTACCTCTCTCTGAGACTTGACCACAAGACCTTCACCTTGAGAGACTCCACCGGAACGTTGAACCATTCTGTCATGCGTCAGGATGTCTTGCATGACCTCCTCATACTTCAAGGTTCCCTTCCCGAACATAAGCGTCGTGCGAAAGTGTTTATAAGAAGGTGGCAAGGATGTCAACAACATCACGGCCTTGTCTTCCGACTTATAAACCTCATCCATTCTCTGCAAGTCAGCAATACACCTATTAAAGGCGCTCACGTGCTCCCTCATGCTTGCGCCCTCCTCCATCTTAAGAGAGTGAAGCTCTTCCTTCAAGAACTTGTTGGACAATGATTTTGACGCAAACATCTCTTCTAGCTTTTCCCATGTTTGCTTTGCGGTGTCTTCCATCGCATTACACAACACCTTATCGGTTAGATGTTGTTCGATGGATCCTCTAGCAAGCTCATCTAGGTCATCCCACTCTGCATCTGTCATGGTTACCGGCTTCTTTTCCTTGCCTTCCAAACCTTTGCTGAGACCCTGCTGCTTAAGAACATGCTTCATTCTTCTTTGCCAAAGCGTGAAGTTCTCCTTGCCGGTGAATGGCTTTAACTCCACCTTTGTGCTTGATACCCATTGTGACTTAGTACCGGAACATTCTTCGTCCTTGTCGCCTGCCATCTTCAACACACCGCCACTCTTAAAGTTATAAGAGCACTTGGGCATAAACCAACGCCCGCCGCAACCGCGGCTCTGATACCACTTATTGTGCGAAAACACTTCCAAGACCTTGTCGTTGATGGACTACGCAACAATCACAACACAAGCTACGCAAAGATAAATTGCACACGAAACCACAATAGTAAACACACACAAGAACACACAAGAATTTATAGAGGTTCAGCGTCGTGCCTACGTCCTCTCCGGTGATCCCCGAGAAAATTCACTAGTATGAGAAAAATCCATTAGGTTACAATAAAGAACTCCCTTTGATTTCTCTCTCTCTCTCTCTCTCTCTCTCTCTCTCTCTCTCTCTCTCTCTCTCTCTCTCTCTCTCTCTCTCTCTCTAGATCTCTTTTTCTCTCACCCTAGGTTTGTATATCTTGAATCTCTACTAAACCCTAGTCTAAAGTACCTATTTATATGTATAGGCCTTTAGCACAATCATACAAGGAATAGGAAACTAAAAAACCTCCCAAAAATAGGCCAAAAACTGACTTGTTTTAAAATAGGAAATCGCGACCCGCTCGAGCGCCTGTGCCAAGATGCCTCTGGCGCTCAAGCGCCTGCAGGTTCCGCTCGAGCGCCTGCATGCTGGGCTGCTTCCTTCTTTCCTTCGTTTAGTCGAGCCAACTCCAACAAAATCTACCTACACAGCAACACAATTATTTCCCAAGAGTTCAGCAAGCACAAGGAATAAACCACACACCAATTAGCAAAAGTTTCAATGGGCTTCAGGCTCCCATGTTGTTGAGTATTGTAGCAAACGAAAAAGGTTCTTGAGTCAATCGAATGCCTCTCTTTCATTCTTTCAACTTTCATCTCTCTTCTGCTTTGGATTTTCTCATACTCTGTCCCTCATCTCTCTCCTCTCTGATCCATTGACTGCCCAAAAACACCACACCCTCAAGCGACCCCAATCGCTCAATGACTACAATATATCCTCTTGCTTCTCAGCCACCATCACGCAACCTAGACGCACCTAGCAACTCAGATCCTCTTACAACTATGGAATCTGTAGTAAGCATGGTTTTGGTATTAATGTCGCAAACTTTTGCTGTAGCCGGAGAGAGAAAGTGGTTGTGGTTTAGGTGGTGTTGGGATTGGAGTGGTGGTGGCGAGTTTGGTTTTGAGTTTGGAGGTGGTTATAGTCTTAGTGTAAAACTGGGGGAGGATTTTTTTTTTTTTTTTTTTTTTTTTTTGAATTCCATTTATAGATTGAATTTGAATATTTTACAATCAATTACAGCTTTTTAAAATTAATTTTAAATGTTTTTTTTAATATTTAACGGAATTGGGATGAAAGGGATCACATTGACTAACAAATACAAACACAAGAGTTAAATTGGCCAAATTGATAATACAGGGCCTCAATTGACGAATGAAGTAAAACACATAGACCATTTTGACATTTAAGCCAATAATTTTTTTTTTAAGGAATTCAAAAGAAAACAAAATTAAAGGAATTAGACTTTTTTGAAAACTCCATTTATCAAAAGGAAAATGCTAGCAACTTTTTCTCTAACCTTCTCTTTTAAACCTTATCCCTTTCCCTTATGACATGTGTCATTTTGTTGACACTTAAAACAATGTCATTAATACATCAAACAACCTACCTTTTGTTTTCCATATTTATCCTTATTTTATGTATTGACTTTAATGTTTTCTTCAATTCTTTCAATATTTTTTTACAACTTTCTCTCTCTTCGAATAATCACAGACTTGCAACCCCAAATCCAACCCTCCCTCTCGTCATTTTGAGTGAGCCAGACTTCACACCCGAAACAACATGACATCTCCCACAAAAACAAAAAATCAAAATCATTTTGTTTATTTCTCGAATTAAAGTTTGTAACTTTAAGGTGAGATTTTTAAATTTGGGCTGGGTTGTTGTTGTTGGTGATTGGTGATGGTCGTCAAACCCAAATTTAGTATAATGGCCAATGCTTGCCATGGCCTTGAGGGTGTTCTTACCGTAGCCAAAACTTGCATGGGCTTGGTTTTGTTTGAAGAGAGATTGGGGGAAGAGAGAAAAAGAGGGAGAGAGACGGAAGAGAGTATGGGGAGGTGGTGAGGAGAGGGTAGGGTGTGGATGGGTTGCGCTAAGGAGATGGTGGGGGAGATGGAGGTGCTGGGCTTTAGGGAAGAAGGTGGGGACAACTTGAGATAGGTTTTTCACGATTTTTTTTTAATATTTAATAAATTAATATAATAATTTTTTACAAAGTATTAAGAAAGCTATAAAAAAAATTTAATAAATTAAAGTCAAGTCAATACATCAAATAAGGATAAATATGGAAAACAAAAGTTAGGTTGTTTGATATATTAATGGCATTGTTTTAAGTGTAAAGAAATTGACATATGTCATGAGAGAACCGGAGAAGGTTCAAAAGAGAAGGTTGCTAGCATTATCCTTATCTTTTTGTTTTTTTTGGTCAACTAGCATTATCCTTATCTAAATTTGTGTGATGTAGACTCTTGCAAGAATATTTATAAATGTAAAACCACTGTGCGGAGTAAACGAGGCAAAAAAGCAATTCAGAAGGAAAAAACAGCATTAAGCAGTTGTATATAGATAGATAGATTGAATGAAGGGAAACAAGAAGACATAGCAGCTAGTAATACATAGATTATAGATGGCGGGTGAGAAAGAAAAAGTATGCGTGACTGGGGCTGGAGGATTTGTAGCCTCTTGGGTCGTCAACCTTCTTCTCTCAAAGGACTATGTTGTTCATGGAACAGTCAGACAGCCAGGTCACTCAGCTCATCACTCTCTCTCTCTCTCTCTCTCTCTTCTCTTCTCTTATCTCTTCTCTTACTTGGTTTTATTTTATTTTTCCTCAGTCATATTAATTAATTAATAGTTATGATTGGAAAAATATCAGCATATATTATATAAAATTATTGTGGGTTTAGCGTAGATTTTTATAGGTAAATTGCATGCCTTCTCAAAAAAATAAATGAAAACTGAATGTATTGATGTGTAGGGGCGAGCAAGTATGCTCACTTGAACAAGCTTGAGAAAGCATCAGAGAACTTAAAACTTTTCAAGGCAGATTTGTTGGACTACGATTCTCTGCGTTCGGCTGTTGAAGGATGCAGTGGAGTCTTTCATGTTGCCAGTCCTGCTGTTCTTAGTGTTACAGATCCTGATCAGGCAAGAATATATTATATAACATTAATCAATTTTCTTACAATATAAATCCCTTGTTATATTTATTTAGACCTCAAAATATATAAATTATGCTGTTTTTATTAATTAATATAGTTCAAGCTGTCCTGCTTCGGCAGGGTGCTTCAGATCAGCGGAGATAATAATTCAAAATTTGTTCTCTCAGATGGATATGTTTTGAAATAAATAAATATATACATAAATGTTGTGCAGGAGCTTCTTGAACCGGCTGTTAAGGGAACGCTTAATGTACTTAAGGCTTGCGTCGAAGCCAAAGTGAAGAGAGTTGTTGTTGTGTCCTCCATAGCTGCTATTGTTATGAACCCTGACTGGCCTAAGGGTCAAGTCAAGGACGAGACCTGTTGGTCTATTCCTGAATATATGAAAACGACCAAGGTAATTGTCCATTTTGACTTATATTTGGTGGAAGAAGGACTTTACTTTCCATTTTGACTTTATGCTGAAGCCAGACCATTAATTTTGTGTTCCAGAAATGGTACTATCTTTCAAAAACAGAAGCAGAAAGCCAGGCTTTGGAGTTTGGAAAAAGAAATGAACTTGGGGTTGTAACTGTTTGTCCTTCTAATGTTTTGGGGCCAATTTTGCAATCCACGTTGAATTCAAGTAGCTCTCTGCTAGTTGCGACTGTAAAAGGTATCTATATCTACTTAGCTATAGCATATGATAGTTGTTTCAAATCAATTTATATGCATATATAAATTGAGATTGCAAGTCTGAGAGTCTGTGTAGGTGGGCTTGAGTCATTGGAATACAATTACTGGACGCTCGTGGATGTTCGTGATTTAGCAGAAGCACTGCTTCTTGTATACAACAAGTCTGAGGCCGGAGAGAGATACATCTGCACATCGCACGAGATGGGTGCAGAGGAGGTGGTGGAGAAGTACTTGAGGCCTGCATATCCTAACTACAACTATCCCAACAAGTAAGTTTTTCTTACCCTCCAATAATTAGTTTAGTTGGTCTCTCTTTTTCTTCATCTTTCAGTTTGTGCGCCTTAACCATCCATGTTGATGTTTACTGAGATGCCTTGCCCTTGTATTGGTATTGGCAGCCTTACCCACACAGAGGAAGAGCACTTCAGTTCGGAAAAATTGCAGAGGTTGGGTTGGACTTTCCGGCCTGTGGATGAAACTCTTATTGATTCCATTGAAAGCTACCGGAAGGCTGGAATTTTGGAGTAGAAAAAGTTCACATGTTTATTGTATCTTCCCTATCATCATATGCACAATGAAGATAATAATTTCGCTTAATAAGTATGATCGTCATCACTGATTTTGTGGTAGGAAAATTGAGTGGATGTGAGTATGTGAAAATAAACCAAGGATGATCTTGATGTTAGCGAGATTCTAGTGTAATTAGGAGATTTACTTCCTAGTATATTAGGATTCTATTTATTTCCTTTTTGTATAGATATTATGTAATTAGGACTTTATCTTATTTCCTAGTATAACCCTGCTAGGGTTTGTAACATTGAATTAGAAATACCTCCTTTTGGAGAATGAAATACAACCTGAAAATATTCTACCCATATTGTTTGACTCTTGATTCTATTTGTGGGTTCTAATGTAATTGATGTCACATATTTATGAATTTTAAATTTTTAAAAATTATTATTTTACTTATACATATAGGGCCTCATCAGTTTTCTTCGCATAGGGCCGCCATATCTAATGGACCGGCTCTGGTCATCAGCATTCTTAGCAAGCTCTACTCTCATTTATATCATGAAATTATATTTTAAAATTTATTTAATCTTATTCCTTGTGAAATCGTTTGGTTTCGTTTCGTCTCTTTTTTTATTTAATTAGAGTTACATGGTGGGAAAACCCTAAAGAAAAATCCCTAATCGCTGCCCCTTTTGGGGGTCGCCTGCCACCCTTCCTACTTCGTACCCTCTCTCTAACACTTTGGGATGCTAAGTAGGTGAGCCACATCATAAAAAATCTCTCTAACAGCCTTGTCAAACTCAGTTATCAAAGGTGTAGCCTCTTTCTCTCTCTACACGACTAGTAAGTTGACTTTGGCTCTTCAAAACATTTAATTTTACTTTAGAAAAACAAAACCTACCTTGAAAATGTTAAAAACATGTATTTGGCTTTACGGAAAGAGGACTATATATTTTTTTATAACATTTTATCCCAAAAGTGATTATCTCGCCTTTTACCAAACAAGGTGAACTTCAAAAACTTTATCAGAAATCACTTTTTAGCCCAAATAATCAATGCCAAACGGGCACTAAGTATATTGCAAATTTATATTATTTGTATTCTTGCATGAGTATGTATAATGTTAATTTGGGAGCATGGCTTGGCTCCTTAAAACTAAGGAGGAGGTCCTCCTCACAACAAATGGAATTTTGACACTTGTCAAGTTTTAAAAGAAAAAAAGCTTAAATGTTAAAATGATCCATGTGTTTTATCCCATCGGCCAATTTAGTCCTCATGTTATCCATTTGGTCAAGTTGGTCCTTGTGTTTGTATCAGTTAGCCAATGTCATCCATTCCGTCCAAATTTCTTTAAAAAAATATTTAAAAAATATTTATAATTAATAAAAAAGAAAAGCTGATTTTAAAATATTCAAATTCAAATCATAATTAAAACCCACACAATCTCTACTTCTCCAATGTTGTTGAGTATTGTAGCAAACAAAAAAGGTTCTTGAGTCAATCGAATGCCTCTCTTTCATTCTTGCAATTTTCATCTCTCTTCTGCTTTGGATTTTCTCATACTCTATCCCTCATCTCTCTCCTCTCTGATCCACTGACTGCCCAAAAACACCACACCCTCAAGCGACCCCAATCGCTCAAACTACAACATATCCTCTTCCTTCTCAGCCACCATCACGCAACCTAGACACACCTGGCAACCCAGATCCTCTTACGGCTATGGAATCTATAGTAAGTATGGTTTTGGTATGAATGTCGCAGACTTTTGCTGTAGCCGGAGAGAGAAAGTGGTTGTGGTTTAGGTGGTGTTGGGATTCGAGTGGTGGGGGCGAGTTTGGTTCTGAGTTTGGAGGTGGTTGTAGTCTGAGTGTAAAATTGGGGGAGGAGAAATTTTTTTTTATTTTTTATAATTCCATTTATAGATTGAGTTTGAATATTTTACAATCAATTACAGCTTTTTAAAATTAATTTTAAATGTTTTTTTTTATTTAACGGAATTTGGATGGCAGGGATCACATTGTCTAACAAAATACAAATACAAGAGCCAAATTGGCCAAATTGATAATACAGTGACTCAATTGACCGAAGAAGTAAAACACATAGACCATTTTGACATTTAAGCTAAGAAATTTTTTTAAAAGGAATTCAAAAGAAAACAAAATTAAAGGAATTAGACAATTGTGAAAACTCCATTATGTATCCAATTCTAACTTTTAATGACTTTTAATGAGTTTAAGAGTCTGAAGGTATTCAATTATGACTTTTAAATAATCTTTAAAAGTTTAGTGGTATTCAATTGTGATTTTTAAAGAGTATTTAAAAGTTTTGTGGTATCCAAAAAGTTAATGACTTTTGAAAACTTTGTTAAACAAATGACTTTTCAATACTTTTAAGGCTAATTCTTACTGCCAAAAGTCTTGCTAATTTACACCAGACTTTATGAGTAAAACTATTTGGAAAGCTAAAAAAAGGAAAAAAGAAAAAGAAAAAAAAAGGTCTCCAATTCTTTCTTCCCTTCATTATATCAAGCAGCAAGTAGAGAGATCCTTTCTCTTCATGGTTAGGGCTCCACTTTGGTATCCCATCTTATCATCTACTTCCTTCAGGTTAGTAAAAAATCTTGAATGTTTTTCCTCTTTTCTCATCCACACGTTTTACTTTCCTTCTGTTGATGAATATTTCTTCTATTCTTTTCCTCATGATTGCATCCTGAAGCTTATCAATATTTCATCACAAAGCTATGTTTGCATACAAATATTACATTGATATTTCTCATATGCTATGTTTGCATACAAATATTTTATTACATTAATGTTAAGGAAAAATATTATTTGCTTTTACACATTTATATCCAATTGGTTTTTTTTTTCTACATTTTTTGTTCCATTCCATGTATGCCGACTAGTTAATTCAACATATACAAAACATAAATACGAGAAGCAATTTCATATGTGGTTATACTACTTTATGATACATATTAAAAGATAAATACTATTTATAAAATAAATATAAAAATAAGTATATAAAACTTTATGACAAAAGTATATGAAAGTTTGTCACTTAACTTTATAAAGTATGTAAAAGTCATTAAGAATCTGTCAACTCTAGGAAAGTCACGTACTTAAAATAGGGGCTTTCTCCATTACGGATTACTAATTTGCGGATTGAATGCGGATTTCTATTTGGAACCGTTAGATGTCATTCGTTGTGGAGATTTAACATAAAAAGCGAGACATAAAAAATACCTCTTTGCACCACCATTTGAGAAACAAAGAAACAACAGGCAGACCCATCCAATCCAAGAGACCTGTGCTTCTCTTTCATATTTCCCACCAAAGAAACATTTCTTCCCCGTGCATTTCGGAGTTCTCTCTCCCACTTGAAGAATTCTGCTCCAAGCTTTACTCCATACCAAGGGGCAATGGCTCAAAGAACAGAATTTGAAAACCAAAATAGTTCACACCAAACTAAATTAAAGTGTAGTCACTGAGAGCAAACAATAAGAGCTTCTCCACAAGAGTTAATTTTTCTCTAGTTTTTATTTTTATTTTTATTTTTATTTTTTCTGACAGCAAACCCAAGAGGCACCAACCTCTCCTCAAATCTCTCAGAAGAGTCTCTCAACAGTTTTTTCTCTTTCTTTTTTCCTTGTACTGATGGAATTAGACGCAGAAGACACCAAGTCCCAAATGCCCCAAAACCCAGGCTTCACAGCCTCCTCCCTCTTTGGTGTTGGTATTGACAAGCGATGGCCTGCCTCCACCTTGAGTGATAATGTTCTATTTTTTTATTCCAGAACCAAAAAAAAAAACCATCAACGCCACAAACCCACAAGCACAAGAAGAAGAAGAATAAAATCCCAACAGTCCAAGCCACAATCCCAACAGTCCAAACCACAAACCCATCAACTCCACAAACCTACCTGAAGAATTTTGCCAGAGAAATTGTTGGCTGCGCAAATCTCACGCCCTTGTGCTCCGGGCCAAGGGGATATGCATTAACACGTGACGTCCTTCTTTTGGATGCGGTGCGGTTGTGCGCGGGCGTGCCAGCACGGTCTACCGTGCGTCGAGATGTGATGTGGTTTGGAAAAAATATTTAAGTGATGCGCCTGTTTGAGTTCGACTCCTAATCAAACGATTGTGACCGAGAGAGGAACTGATCTCGGCCGTCAGGTTCACGGCCTGAGCTACAAGGCCGTTTAGTGGTGGCATCGATGGTGGGTTTTGGGCGGTGCTCCGGCGCTCTGCTCAGGGAGCGACGGTCGTATGATATATGGGGTGAGTGAGATGGTAACAGAGATGGTGCTCCGGCGCCTTGAAAATCAAGGGTCGTATGATATATTGATGAATGGATTTTCCTTACAATCTATCACTACTCCTAGGAAAGCAAGTAAATGTATTGAAAGTGCATTACAAGAAAATATAATTTGCTCCGTGGGAGGCTTTTGGTTTGGTGTTTGAACCCTTTGAATGTAGCTTGAGCTTAGTATTTATAGGAAGAGCTCCGGAGGAGTAATCGAGGCTGAAAATCTGCATGGTGGAGCCTGATCAGAACAAGTGGGTGGTCCAATCGACATTTGGGATCGTGAAGCATGGTGGTGTGACCCCATAAATCCCGGTAAATCTCGGCCGCCGCCGTAATCGTGGGTTCTACGCTACTGGCCGTGGGAATGCATTTAATGCCCTGGTTTGGTGGTTGGTGATCTGACCTCAAGTTGTAAGAATATTTGTAAGTATGTTTGCGCCTAACCACTCTGATTTCTGTCACCAAATCCTGACTTTAGTCACTTCCCTTCTTCCCTCGTGCATTAAATGCCTTTTTGCGGCTAGTGGGTTTGCCAGTCAGAGGCGTTACTTCATTAAATGAAGTGTGGGACCCTGCTACCACGTGGCGATTTAACTCTAATATCTTAGGGAATAGGGAAGGATGTTGACCGTCGCCCCACAGTCAACGAAGACTTTGGACACGGGCACACCCTCTACATGAGCCGAGATGTACAACGGCTTGAGGTGTCGGTATTTGTTTGGCTCGTCTCTGGGTACTACTTCGTTAAAAGCCACGGCCAACAACTCTTCCTTTGTTTTTGGCCTCTGATCAAGCTGCTCCTCGGCCATGTCATTATCCAGGCCGTTGCCCTGCCCTCCTGGGGCTGAAAACTCGGACAACAGCACCAAGACCATGTTCATGCTGACTTCCTTTGGCTCCTGTCGGTCTCCCCTACCAGCTTCCTCTTGGCGAGGGTTTTTTCCTCAACCATCCCGAGGATCCCCTCGTATTCTTCATCGGAGATTCCTAACGTGGGGTCGTCTTCGGCCTCATGCGCAAAGAAAGGATCACCGGGGCCCTCGAACATTGGCCTTGCAGTCGCAGGTACATCGTCTGTGGTCACTTTGATCTCAGGGGGGTCCGAGGCCTCGACCTTCTCCTCGAGGGCTCGTCTAGCCTTAGCCAACGCATCCCTGGCCGTTAAGTAGTCGTCCAGTCGGCTTACCCGGGCCTTTTCCTCAGTCGTCAGACCAAAGATAGTGTCGGGCGGAGTTATAGTAAAATATTGGCAGAGGTATTCTAAGTCACCCTTGCTGAAGGGGGCCTTGGCCTCCAATCTTCCTAGGTCAGGTTGGTAACCTGGTATCCCTCTCACTCTGGCTTCCCTGTTCGTCTGGTATACGGCCTTAATGGCCGAGTCAGACCCGCTAGTAATGAGGAGCCCCTCCGCCTTAGTGTTTTTGAGGGCCAACTCCACGATTTCACAGTTCTCAGGGGTCATGCCGTATAAGTCGGTGGCCGAGTGGTCTTTATGGAATTCTATGAGAAAGGACAAACCGTTGGCCGAGAAAGGGGGGTCCCTTCCGTGGTAGACATCGATGATACCCTCGTCTGTTTTCTCCAGGGCCGCGGCCTTCGGCTCAACCGAGACGGCCGCTGTTCCACGAGGGTTCTCGTCCTGCCTAGGGCGCCACGTCCTCAGAGGCCTGGTGTTGGCCGTCTTTGTGGCAGAGGGGACGATTGGTGCGGGCATTGGCTCGTCTGCGGTCGCCATTTTCTTTTGGCGTTTGGAGCTTTCGACCAGGGTCGTCTGTGTTCTGGCCTGCTGAACCTGTCTCTGCATTCTCCTCAGCTGGGTTTTCGTCAACGGTTCGGCCCTGCCCCCAGGTCACGCATGATACCAACGGTCATCCTGGATGACTGGTGGTTTGAAAGTCCTTACTGGCCTTGGGGCGGCCTCGTCTCTGTGGTCAACCGAGATACTGGGGTCCGTGCCCCTAGTCTATCAAAAATCGCTATGCTGGCTGGCCGGCGGTCGCACTGCCTGCCGAATTTCTTCACAATTGGTCGAGAGGGCTCAGCAACCTTCCTTTTGCTCTCCTGTAACCTGGGCTGACCGATCTCACACTTGCATCGATCGCAAAGCACCGGCTCTGGTTCGGCCAACGGTTCCTTTCCTGTTGCCGACCGACGAATTTCTCTATATTCGGCCCGGAGTTGGGCGTTGACCATGTTGACGACAGGTGGAGGGAATGGCTTAGAGTCAACCTGCATGGCCGCCTTTTCCGGGAACTGGAGCTTCTTTTCGTCTATCAACTTCTGGATGACGTCTCGCAAGACAACACAGTTGTTGGTGTTGTGAGACCAAGAACTGTGGTATTTGCAGAACGTCTTCCCTTTGAGCTCGTCGGGTTTCGGAATTTTATGGCCGAAAGACAATTTGACCTTTTTCTCGGCCAATAGCAGGTCAAAGATAGCCTCGGCCCTCGTCAAATCAAAAGTATGGGCCTTCGTTTCCCGAGCCGCAAACTTGGCGTCGGGAATTTTTGTATGGCTATTGTCGGCCTTGACAAGTCCTTTGCAGACGAATGGTTTGTCTATGATGAGTTCAGCTGAGCTCATCTCTACTTCGTCGCTCTCGGCCTCCGCAAAGCCGTTTGCTTCGGCGTAGCTGATAATGGGATTCCTATAGTAAGTCCCTTTTGAAGCCGTCTTCTTCTGCATTTCTTCCTTCAACAAGGATGCGTATCTGTCCATCTTGTTGATCAAGTCATGCATGTCCCGGAATTCGATCCCTGGAATTTTTTCCGGTATTCAAATTCCAACCCTTCTTCGGCCATCTTGACAAATCCCCTCTCTGGTAGGTTTGTGCGGCACCAATTCCTGGATGTTTTGAACTGCTGCAGGTAGTCGCGAGGTGATTCGTCTGACGCCTGGCTCATTCTTGCCAGCTCGGCGACCGTTATCTCTCGGTTGGTCTGATAAAAATGTTCGTGTAATATTCTTTCCATGTCAGACCAATCCCTCACCGAATTCGATAGAAGGTTTATGAACCATGAGAACGTCGCGCCGGTCAGGGAGTGAACAAATAAACGGAGCTTTTGGGCGTCCGAATCGGCCTCTCCACACTGGGCCGTGAAACGGCCTATGTGTTCAATGGAGGAGGTCTGCCCATCCCCGGAGAATAGCATGAATTCTGGCAACCGATAGTTCCGGGGAAGATGGGTTCGGTCAATTTCTGGTGGGTACGGCTTGGTATACCTTGGCGCTTCCGGCCGCCTCTGAGCTAGGCCGTCCTCAATCATTCGTCAGACGTCTTCCAACCGAAGCCCTTGGGGGGGCGTTTCTTGTGGGGCCGCAAACGGCCGCGGGACCTGTTGCACATCGTTATGTGGCCTTATCTGCTGGGCCATTTGAACAGGGGGCTCGGTCGTTGCGACTGAGCCGAGCGGCACTAGATAAGCGCCATGGGTTTGTCCAGGGTGCGTGTGTGTTACCGTCGGAATGGCCGAACCATACTGAAGGTGGGAGCCCAACGGAAATAACGACGCCTGCAATGGTGGTACAACGATTGGATTGCTCTGACCGTACTGTTGTGATGAAGTAGCGGCCGCGTTGCTTAGGCCAGGATGGGTCTGGACGGCCAAAGTATGAACGGGGCCGAGTTGCTGGATCGCGGAATGCGTGGGGCTACCTTGCCCTAAGGGAACGCTTAATGTACTTAAGGCTTGCGTCGAAGCCAAAGTGAAGAGAGTTGTTGTTGTGTCCTCCATAGCTGCTATTGTTATGAACCCTGACTAGCCTAAGGGTCAAGTCAAGGACGAGACCTGTTGGTCTGTTCCTGAATATATTAAAACAACCAAGGTAATTGTCCATTTTGACTTATATTTGGTGGAAGAAGGACTTTACTTTCCACTTTGACTTTATGCTGAAGCCAGACCATTAATTTTGTGTTCCAGAAATGGTACCATCTTTCAAAAACAGAAGCCGAAAGCCAGGCGTTGGAGTTTGGAAAAAGAAATGAACTTGAGGTTGTAACTGTTTGTCCTTCTGTCTTTCTGGGGCCAATTTTGCAATCCACGTTGAATTTAAGTAGCTCTCTGCTAGTGGCGACTGTAAAAGGTATCTATATCTACTTAGCTATAGCATATGATAGTTGTTTCAAATCAATTTATATGCATATATAAATTGAGATTACAAGTCTGAGAGTCTGTGTAGGTGGGCTTGAGTCATTGGAATACAATTACTGGACACTCGTGGATGTTCCTGATTTAGCAGAAGCACTGCTTCTTGTATACAACAAGTCTGAGGCCGGAGAGAGATACATATGCACATCGCACGAGATCGGTGAAGAGGAGGTGGTGGAGAAGTACTTGAGGCCTGCATATCCTAACTACAACTATCCCAACAAGTAAGTTTTTCTTACCCACCAATAATTAGTTTAGTTGGTCTCTTTTTTTCTTCATCTTTCAGCTTTGTGCGCCTTAACCATCCATGTTGATGTTTACTGAGATGCCTTGCCCTTGTATTGGTATTGGCAGCCTTACCCACACAGAGGAAGAAAAAGATCACTTCAGTTCGGAAAAATTGCAGAGGTTGGGTTGGACTTTCCGGCCTGTGGATGAAACTCTTATTGATTCAATTGAAAGCTACCGGAAGGCTGGAATTGTGGACTAGAAAAAGTACACATGTTTATTGTATCTTCCCTATCATCATATGCACAATGAAGATAATAATTTCGCTTAATAAGTGTATGATCGTCATCAGCATTCTTAGCAAGCTCTACTCTCATTTATATCATGAAATTATATTTTAAAATTTATTTAATCTTATTCCTTGTGAAATCGTTTGGTTTCATTTCATCTTTTTTTTTTTTTTGTTTAATTAGAGTTACATGAGCTGCAAGTGAAACCACCAACCTGATTGTGTCTTGTCTTGCAACTGGGGCAAACACTTCCTTGTAATCAATGCAATGCAATTGCTTGTAATCCTTTGCTACTAGACGAGCTTTGTGCTTGTCAATTTCACCCTTTTCATTCAGCTTTGTCTTGAAAACCCATTTAACACCAATTTTTTTCTTTCCCTTAGATAAGTCTGTCAACTCCCAAGTGTGATTCTTCTCAATGGACTTGATTTCATTGTCCATTGCTTCCCTCCATTTCTCTACTTTAATAGCCTCATCATCCGTGGTTGGATCATTGTCTACAAATAAAGCAAAATGAGCATTATCATCATCGGAACTTGTAAAATTTACATCATAATCCATCATCCATGATGGCTTCTTCCTTGTGTTTTCATCCCTCAAATTGTAATATCTTTCTTCTTCTGATTGTTGTTGAGGTTGAGCCACAGGTTGAGGTGATTCTTGGATTTGAGTTGCAAGTACTTCTTCTTCCTCACCATCCGAGACATCATCATATACGAGTGGCTTCTGGACTGAGCTTTCAACATTCCAATTCCACATAGTTTCTTCATCAAATTTTACGTCCCTGCTTATCACTATCTTCCTTGTCACTGGATTGTACAACCTGTAAGCTTTTGAGGTTTCACTTACACCAAGAAAAATACACTTTTCACTCTTATCATCCAGCTTCTTTCTTTTCTCATCGGGGATGTGTGCATATGCAATGCACCCAAACACTTTAAAATGATCAACCGAGGGCTTCCTTCCACTCCAAGCTTCTTGAGGAGTCATATTCTTAACAGAAAATGTGGGACTTCTATTAAGAATATGAACTGACCATAGTACAGCTTCAGGCCAAAACTTCTTTGGAACCTTCCCTTTAACTAGCAAACTTTCAAACCATATTAAGAATGGTTCGATTCTTCCTCTCACTTACACCATTCTGCTGTGGTGTGTAAGTAGTGGTGAGATGTCTCTTTATGCCCTTTTCTCTGCAAAACAAATCAAACTCCTTAGAGCAAAACTCCCCTCCTCTATCTGTTCTGAGTGTTTTAATCTTCTTGTCAGTTTCATTCTCAGCTAGGGCTTTGAAGCTTTTGAATGCATCAAATGCTTCTGACTTTTCCTACAAAAAATATACTCATGTCTTTCTACTAAAATCATCAATGAAAGAGATGAAATACTTCTTGTTACCATTCGGGATTGGATTAATTGGTCCACATAGATCTGAGTGAACTATCTCCAAACTGATTGAGCCCTCACTGCCTTGCCACTTGGAAATGAATCTCTTTGATGTTTCCCAATGATACATTCTTCACAAACCTTTGATGGAGGAGTTATTTCAGGTAAGCCCGTGACCATCTCCTTTTGGTGAAGTGTTCTCAAACCATTAAAGTTCAAATGACCATATCTGTAATGCCATCTCCATGAATCATCTTCAATTGTAAGCAAGGAAGCCTGAATTGTCTTGATCTTCAAAGGGAACAACCTGTTTGAGGACATTTTTACCACAACAATAGAGCCTCTTTTTGGATCATACACTTCGCATTCTCATTTAAAAATTGTAATCTTGTACCCTTTGTCTTGTAACTGACTAGCACTTAATAAACTTGTTTTCAAGTCAGGAATAAAAAAAACATTTGCAATGGTTTCAATAGAGTTATTTTAAGTCCTGATTTGAATATCTCCCTTTCCCATCACATTCACAGTTGATTTATCCCCAAAGCTCACAACTGAACGAAAGCTTTCATCTAAATTAATAAAGGAAGACTTACATCCACTCATGTGATTGCTACAGCCAGTATCCACGTACCGTGTTTCTTGATCATACTCCTCCGATGCCTGAAAGGCCATCAAAAGTGTCTCTTCCTCATTTTTCTCAGCAAGTTGGATTTTTCTCCTTTCTCTTTCGGCAGCTTCGTGTAACACTCACTCTTGTAGTGACCAAAGTTTTCACATCTGTAACACTCAATCTTGGACTTGTCATAGTGGCCTCCTTCTTTTCCTTGAGAGTCATCATCTTTCTTGGAGACATGAGATGATTTGCTATCATCTCTATTCCCAAACCTTCCACCATCTCGATTGCCTCAACCACCTCTTCCTTGACCTCGTCCACCTCTTCCACAACCTTTTCCTCCTCTAGAGCTTGAGGACTCAGAGAAAGTAGAAGCCTTTTAGTGTTGTTTGCTCATCACTGGCAATGGTATGGTTAAGCCTTTGGTCATGCACTAGCTAATAGCTTTACAATTCATCAATTCCCATCTCAGCAACATTGTTTTGACTCCTCAATTGAGCAGACAACTTAGTCAAATTTTGGAGTCAATGATCTCAATATCTTCTCCACAACTTTTACTTCTTCCATGGTGCCACCATTTGATCTCATCATGTTTGTTATCCCCAATGTTCTAGCAAAGAAATCAGTTATTGACTCTCTTGATTTCATTTGGAGGGTTTCAAAGTCCCTCGTTAGAGTTTGAAGCAGTGCACGCTTCACTCTCTTTGAGCCTTCATATTTCTTCTTCAAGGAGTCCCATATCTGTTTGGAGGTCACCTCTCGAGTTTGGTCTCTAGAATACATCGATTGATTGCCTGAAATAGATAATTTTTTACCTTTAAGTCCTTCAGCTTTTGTTCATCAAATCTCTTTTGTTGTTGTTCAGTCAACGTGACTCCTGCTGGTGAGTTAATCCCTGATTCCACGAGGTGCCAATACTCTTTGATCTTAGGAAGTTCTCCATCAGCATACTCCAGTGACCATAATGACCATCAAACCGTGGAATTGCGGTTGAACAAAACTCTCAGTGACTTTTTTAGTTGCCATAGTTTCTTGCTGCTGCAAGACTCTCTCCTTCACTCTTTACTCAAGTGTTTCTTTATCAGGTCCAAGAAGAGCTCTAATACCAAATGTTGGTAACTGAAACCAAAACGTAAAGGATGCTTTGTATACTGAAAGCTGAAGATTCTCTTATATTAAAACAAAACAAGTTTACATCTTAAATAGAAGCAAAGAAAAAACAAACTCTAACTCCACTATAACCACTAACACAACTAGTGCAGATTTTGTGGAGGTAACAACTCTAAACAACGGAAGTAAATTGTGATCGTGGTGAGCAAACTCAACCACATCCCCTACATGCTAGGACTCTAGCTTGACTTGGTCTCTATGTTACCAGGTCAGCATTAGTTAATTAAAAACTTAAATAAACATAATTAAATAACTCTTAACATTTAGGTAGTGTTGGGATTGGCGTGGTGGTGGCGAGTTTGGTTCTGAGTTTTGAGGTGGTTGTAGTCTGAGTGTAAAATTGAGGGAGGAGAATTTTTTTTTTAAATTTAAAAATTCCATTTATAGATTGAATTTGAATATTTTACAATCAATTACTGCTTTTTAAAATTAATTTTAAATGTTTTTTTTTAATATTTAACGGAATTTGGATGAAAGGGATCACATTGTCTAACAAATACAAATACAACAGCCAAATGTGCCAAATTGATAATTCAGGGACTCAATTGTGAAGTAAAACACATAGACCATTTTGACATTTAAGCCAAGAAAATATAAATAAAAGGAATTCAAAAGAAAACAAAATTAAAGGAATTAAGACTTTTTTTAAAGGAAAATTCTGCGATGCCTCAGCTGTACCCGTACAGCCACTTATCCAAAGGCTGAGTTTGCATTTTAAAAATGAAGGGCTGAGATTGAATGACCTGAAGACTTGTTGAGCCTTTTGTTATTAATTATCACGTGACATACACGTGACTGAGAAAACAAGTAAAAAGCTTCGACGAACGTGCGGAAGCCCTCGCGTGCACTGGAACTGCTTATCTCTGCGATCGATCTCTCTCTCTTGGAAATTCAATCCTCATTTATGTCCCCAAATCAGAATCTGGGCGTCTCACCTCTGCCGACACCGAGATGCAACAGCCATCGGACATTTATACAGGAACTGTTGAAACTCTAAACCTAAGATCGAAATGAAGGATAACACAACGGCCAACGCACAACGATGGCTTCCTGCACACTAGCTTCACTTTCTCACCTGCTTCCCATGTAATCTCTCTCTCTCTCTCTCTCTCTCTCTCTCTCTCTCTCTCTCTCTGTGAAATAATTGGGCAAAAATAAAACTAGATGTATACGAAACTCCAATTCTCAATTTGTGGGTTGATCCTTCTTATCTTTTTGGCTGCAAAGGTTGCAACCTGAGAGTGGAAAATTCAGTGCTTTCCAACTACTCCTTTAGGCCGCATGTTACAAATTGTTGTCATTTCTTAGTGTGTTTTGTTAGCTTTCTTCCCAATTTGGTTTTAATTGGTATTCTTTCTTAATTTTGATTTATAAACATTTTGCAGGTAACTTTCAGAATGCAAAAAATGGCAGCGTTTGGCGAATGTAGCGTCGAAGGAAATTGGTACGAAAGAGAAAACTCCAATTGATTGCTTGCGTAATCTTTCTTGTTAATAATGTGAATTATATGACAAAACAAAGAAATTTAATTTGGGAACCCAATTTTAGAGTTTTCACATGTCTAAATTGAAGTGTTTTTATAAGTGAAAGCTCATCATGGAAAAGGTATAGAGTTATGTAAGTTATCGTAAACTCATGTTTTCATACTCTTTCTCTCTCCATAACCCGAGCTTTTGGATCCACTGTTTTGTTTCTAATTGAAGCTTAATATGCTTTGGAAATTAGATTCTTTAAAGTGGGTTTTTCTTCAGGGTATTCTGAAAGCAAAACCCAACAATCTCAACTAACATTTTTTTGAAAGAATTACATAAATTGGTGGTATGTTTCTGCTATTGAGTCAAGTTTTATTTTTGGGTTTTCCTAATAGGTAGCAGTTTCTATGACGTGGCTCTTCTGCTCTGCAATCACCACGCTTCATTGTAATCTTGAATACTGCATGATTTTAATTAGCATTGGCAATTGGAAATTGAAAATTGGCTATGGTTTTCTTGTGCAATCATTTTTAGGAAGGTGAATTCCCAATGTGGTTTTTTCAAGGGCTCTCAAGAGACCAACTCAATCACTTGAAAAGCTGATGGTTGTTATGAGGGAAGAGCTTCCTAACACAATGGCTGCTGTTCGTATATCCAGAATGGAGCTCAGTGTCTTGGGTTGCCATTACCATTTCAAATATTGTATTGCTAAATCGGTAAGTGTATGGTTCAAATGTGATGTTCATGATTGGTATTGGTTGCTATGATTGCCGTAACTGCTATACATTGGTTGCTTTGGCTAAGGATTCAGGAAAAGAGCAGTTAAGAAAAGTGCATTTTTGTTGCACTGAAATATATGTTTTGAGATACTATCACAGTGTTTAAATAATCTCTCTCTATCTCCCTCTCATTTGCCGGAAAGGGGTATGGACTTTTCATGCATACTTGGTGAGATTCTCACCTTCTTTTGAGAGCCTAATATTTAGGGACTAACATTTGTGTACTTTACAAGTTATAAATTGAGCTAAACATATTACAAAATATTTTAGGTAAAGTGTTTTCTTTGTTTCTGTTTCTTTTTTGAGATCTTATTGCTTATTTATGTGACATGTAGTCTTGGTTAGAGAAAATAGATTATATCACATTTAATTTTCTATAGATTTTAGGTAGTAGTAGATTATCCGTATTGTCATGCAAATGAACATACACAAAAGGAGGCCCTCTAGCTAAAAAGAGGAAATTTGGTGATCTTTGCATTCATTATAAGAGTGTGAGCCAATGAGCCTTCTAGTAAAAACGAAAAAAGTTAAAAACCAAAAAGGCGGAATGCAATTGCATATTGTTGCATACATATATATCCATATGCATACAGGTATATGCATATGGATATTGTAAATTGAGAATTGCACACATGTGCTATCAAATATGCGATATATGCCCACAAAAACCATTAAGCATGGCTAAATTGTTGATTTAGTCCTTGAACTTGTATCCAATTTTCAATTTATCGCATGATATTTTTTTTATAAAATTACGGATATGAATTTGTCTTTATCGCCAATGTCTCCCCAACCATTTAATTTCCTAACATTTCGTCCAATCTGTCATTAAATATGAGGGCACATTGGTCATTTCATAATTGAATTATGTAAAATAAAATAATATGAAAGGATGTTAAATATATGCCTTAAAGCCAAACATGTGATGTTGCTTTCTTTTTTGGATATTTCACCATCATTTATGGGCAAAATCGTTGTTTACATCTATGTTATTTAGTCTACAATCATAACAGCACAACAATCCTTGGAATATGATTCGTATGTGGGCTATGCAATGAGATTGGATATAAGAAGACTTCTCATACTTCCACTTCACTTCATGGTCATATATTATCAATTAGGCATTGATCATAATCGAAAAAGTCCAATTTTCTGTTTTGTCAATTCAGTGTGGCTCAATCAATTGACCATTAAATAATAATTTTTGTTGAAAGTTTTTAAATTTATATTTGTATCAGGAATCATATGTTTGATTTTATTGAATTTTTTAAATTAACAACATATGAATAATTGGAGATAATCAACGAAGTTCAAATTTATTCCCAATAATTCATTGGGTTAAATTAGTAGTAAATCACGAAAGTTATATTCAGTAATTTATGCCAACAAACCTACCAAACGAACACTAAGCGACACGTTCGTCTGGTAAATGATGTTGTCCGTTGACCAAATTACCCAACGAACTCCATGATTTACTCAACAAACAAGGTATTTTACTTCGAGGATGCAAGGAGTGTGCTCGTTGAGTAAAGTTCGTCATTCCCCGGGAAATTGGACCAACTAAAATACTTTATCAAACAAACGCGCTATTTTTCACTTCAAGCGCAGGGGGTGCGTTCATTGAATAAAGTTGGCTGTTCCCCTGGAAATTGGACTCAACTAACTTACTTTTTCAAACAAATGGGCTATTTGTTCACGCGAACGCAGGAATTGTATTTGTTGAGTAAAGTTGCCCGTTCCATGGAAATATGGGCCCAACTAACTTACTTTTTCAAACAAATGGGCTATTTGTTCACGCAAACGCAGGGGTTGCGTTCGTTAAGTAAAGTTCCCCGTTCTTGGGAAAAATAGACTCAACTAACTTACATTTTCAAACAAACGGGCTATTTGTTCACGCGAATGCAGGGGTTGCGTCCGTTGAGTAAAATTGCTCATTCATCGGAAAAAATGGGCCCAACTAACTTACTTTTTCAAACAAATATGCTATTTATTTATGTGAACGCAATGGTTTACGTTCGTTGAGTAAAGTTGCCCTTTCCCAGGAAAAATGGGCCAAACTAACTTACTTTTTCAAACAAACGGGCTATTTGTTCCACGATTGCAAGGGGTTGCGTTCGTTGAGTAAAGTTGCCTGTTCCCCCAAAAAATGAACCCAACTAAATTACTTTTTCAAACAAACGGGCTATTTGTTCACGCGAACGCAGGGGTTGCGTTTGTTGAGTAAAGTTGCCCGTTCCCCAGAAAAATGGACTCAACTGACTTACCTTTTCAAATAAACGGGCTATTTGTTCACACGAACACAGGGGGTTGCGTTCATTGAGTAAAGTTGTCCGTTCTATGGAAAAATGGGCCCAACTAAACTTACTTTTTCAAACAAACGGGGAATTTGTTCACGCGAACACAAGGAGTTGCTTTCGTTGAATAAAGTTGCCTATTCCCTGGAAAAAGTGACCAAACTAACTTACTATTTCAAACAAACGGGCTATTTGTTCACGCGAACGCAGAGGTTGCATTCGTTGAGTAAAGTTGCCCGTTCCCTGGAAAAATGGGCCCAACTAACTTACTTTTTCAAAAAAACGGGCTATTTGTTTAGCAATTGCAAAGGGTTGCATTCGTTGAGTAAAGTTGCTCGTTCTCCGGAAAACTGGACCCAACTAAATTATTTTTTCAAACAAACGGACTATTTGTTCACGCGAACGCAGTGATTGCGTTTATTGAGTAAAGTTGCCCATTCCCCGTAAAAATGGACTCAACTAGCTTACTTTTTCAAATAAACAGGCTATTTGTTCACACGAACGCAAGGGGTTGTGTTCGTTGAGTAAAGTTGCCCGTTCCCTAGAAAAATTGGCCCAATTAACTTACTTTTTCAAATAAACAGGCTATTTGTTCACACAAACGCAGGGGTTGCGTTCGTTGGGTAAAGTTGCCCATTCCCTTGAAAAATGGGCTCAATTAACTTACTTTTTCAAACAAAATGGCTATTTGTTCAGGCAAACGTAGGGGTTGAGTTCGTTGAGTAAAATTGTTCGTTCCCCGGGAAAATGAACCCCACTAACTTACTTTTTCAAACAAATTGCCTATTTGTTCACTCAAATGCAGGGGTTGCATTCGTTGAGTAAGTTAGCCATTCCTCAGGAAAATAGACCCTTAACTTACTTTTTCAAACAAACGGGATATTTATTCACGCGAAAGCAAATGGTGCGTTCGTTGAGTAAAGTTGCCCGTTTCTCAGGAAAATATAGACCCCACTAACTTACTTTTTCAAACAAACAAACTATTTTTTCAGGCACGCAGGGAGTGCGTTCGTTGAGTAAAGTTCGCTGTTCCCCGAGAAATTGGACCAAGTAAAATACTTTATCAAACAAACGCACTATTTTTTCATGCGAACACAGGGGTTGCGTTCGTTGTGTATGTTGCGTTCATTTGATAAATTTAAATGTCGGAATGTTCGGTAAGAAAAAATAAGAGTTCATGAGAAAGAAGAAGACATGAATTTTTTATTATTATTATTTTTTTTTAGTCGAAGAAATTCTTTTTGTTATTTTTTAAAGAAAAAGTGTATGGGTGTGATATATACTATTGTTAATGTAATTAGATCTTTCCCCTTATATTTTTCACATGCTTCTGTTCACCCGTTTGGATTTGTTTCCTGTGATGGTAGGGTAAAGTTCCCCATTAATCCAAAGACCATGGTTAGTCAACAAATTAACTTTCTTTGTGTGTCGAGCGTGCCACCGTTAGCAACTTTCAATTCTAACAGACTTGAGAGTAAAAAATAACTTGCACCTCAAGCTATTGACTATGAACAAACGATTGTGAATTTGGGTGAGGAATATCTCCCAAGTAAGTTCTTTTCTATGCCTTAGACAGGTAAGGACTTCATAATTTTTCTCAGTATAAAACCGGTAGTTCTGGCCAAAATAAAACGATAACAGATTGAACTAATTTCAGGCAGAACTCCCCTTTACAAAGCTCAAAAAGGGAAAACTGACTATAAAAAGACAAAAAGAGGGCTGTGCTTCCATTTCTGTCTGGGTAGATACCTCTGTTCTGGGCTGGACTGGATGTTCAACAACTTCAACTACTAGACTTCAGCTGCAAATCGATACCAAAGCTTGAGTTTGGCAGAGCTTTAATCTATTTCAAGCCCTGGAAGGCTTTTGAATGGGCAGAACTGGGACTTCTCCAGTCTGAAAGGGGCAGAAGTGGCTGGACTTGAGCTGGAGCTGTACTGTGGTACCTGTGCTGCTTAGTCAGGGCTCTCCATAAATTTGTTGAGGTTTTCGTATTTGTGAAAATTCAAACTCTGCTTGCCTTGGCTTTGCTGAACCAAATTCGTAACGAGAGAAATCTCGTTTTGTTGGCTTGTGAACTGGGATTCGAATCAGAAGCAGTGTTCTAACTGTTTTTGCTGGGAAAAAGCAGGATGATTCTGCAAGCTTGTTGAGAAGCTTTTGAAATTGAAATGCTTCAGACTCTGGGTCTGTTTGAATTTGTTTGGAAATTTTCTATGATCAAGTGATCATTTTGAGTGTTTGTCTTTTGACTGAGTTTTTTGTTGTGTTGATTGATTGTTTTTTTGCTCTGTTCACCCTCTCTTGTATATATAAGAAATGTTCTTAGGAGCGGGAGTTTTTAAATCTTTTAATAATGGGCGGCAAACAATCCCAAAAGATCTTTTACTTTTAAATGCGAAAGAAAGGGGATTTTATCAATCCTGGCAGTTAAGCTCTTAATGATCGGTTTCTGAAAAAGTCACTTCCCTGTATTTTGATGGGGTGTCATACCTCCTTTTTTCCAATTTTAACTGCTTTTCGAACTGTGATGGTGAGTGTGATTCTCCATTTCAGCAACTCCCTGCCTCCTGCTTATCTCCTTTTTAGAGAAAGAAGTCTGCGTATCTTTTGGAAATGGTGTCTTCTTTGGAGCAGAGAAAATATCTCTGAATAAATAAAACGGGTTTTGATCTCTTTGGCAGCAGAGTTCTTCAGAGATGTTCTTTTTACCTGCCTCTGTTTAATCTTTTCACTTCAGCCGAATTTGTTGACTAAAACAGAGGTCACGTGGGTCTGCTTCTTTAATGGGCTTCTCTTCTTTTCCTTTTAATTTAAAATCTGCCAAGCCCATTTTTGGTTTGAGTCCCATTTTGGCTTCCTTCGCGGCCCAAGCCTCTTCTTGGGTTTTTGATTCCTGGGCTTCCTATGTTGGGCTTACGACCTTGGCCTAATTTTGTTGGTGGTGTGTCAAAATGGACGTGGGCTTTTGATTTTGGGCTGGGTGCACCAAATTTAGGCCCAAACAGCTTCTTTTTTAAAACTATTTAAAATTTTGTTCTTATAATAAAAGGAGAATAAAATTACGAATATATTCACATAACTAAGACTCGAACCTAGGCCTTGTACCAAGGGATATGCACTAGAAATCAACTCCACTAAATACACTTGCACCATGTTCAAACATAGCTTACAAACTGCTCGGGTTACATGACTTGGTATGACTATTGTATGAATCTAGATGGTTGTTCCTCATTGTTTGAACCTCACTAGAGCTCTTCATTTTGTAGATCGACACTTATCTAAAATGTAATCCAATGTTTAAACAAACTATGGATTTATGCATGGTTTATTCATTCTAATCAACATTTTATTTTCAAACTTTTCATTAACACGTATTACATACCGCTTATATTTCATCATATGTATATCTTATTATTAGTAAATTTTGAGTTTTATTTGTTCAATACATTCATTGATCATGTACATAACATTTATAAAAAATTTACACAAAAATTACGTATTTCAATGCATGTATTTGTTATTTTTGTTGATTTTTTCCCGATACCTAAAACGATGACGATATAATCCCCGAAATATCCGTAAATTAGAGGCCTGATATTATCTGCACGGCCGATATTTTAATCCTTGACCTTACTTTTGTGAGGTGCAGAAATTGGATTCATCACTATCCATGTTAAGGGTAATGATTAAAATATCGATCTCAAGTATAAGAACCTGAAAAACCATTTGAGTTCCAAGAACTTGAACAACCATTTGAGTTCCAAAAACCTAAGTTTCACTTGCTTATTAAATCTACACTAATTTGTGTACTTCGAGAAAGCAAGAGAGTGAAATTTGTTTGTACAAATGGTAATAATTGCATATATCAGGTCAACTATTGCATAAATGGTATGCAATTGCATATCCAGTTTACAAAAGTCATTAAAAATGAATTTTATTCCAATTTAGGCTTTAAAGAGACTACGCAACTGCACATCCCATGATACAAAAACTAGACAGCGGTGTACAATTACCCTTTCCTCCATCTGTTTTATTTGCAATCAATCAACGACCAACATAACCAAAGGGCATTGGTTAATTTTTGTTAATTCACTTCTGCAAAGCTTCATAACTGATTCAGTAGCAAAACCAAGCTAAACCTAATAGTAAAATAAATATATTAAAAAATAAATTGAAAATTGAAATTGCAAACTAATTAAAATAAATATAATTACATACAACCTGCAAATCTATCCATTGTAACATGATATTTAAATCACAATAAAAATTACATTTAAAACTAAAAATACTCAAAATGAACTAAGTTATCTAGCACTTAGAGGATCACGAGCAACACAATATAAGAAAACCTTTATGGGAAATTCATCCCTACTATATGGCACTTTATGGGAACAACATATGGTGCATAACCATTTTCTCAAGTCCTCACTATATGGAACTTTATGGGAACAATGGTTGTTGTTCATTAAAAGCAGAAGATATCAGAGTAAGAAATAAATAAAACTTCACAATTGAAAATCACCCTCAGGATGTTACTCTGACATTACTTGATTACAAGATGTGGATGAAGCGTTCATGAATTGTTACATGAAAGATTTTCACTTGCGTACTCAAACCTTTTCCAAACATCCTATACATATCATGCTTTTATCTGATACATCTCACATGGGAAAGAATGAACTGATTATAACACAAAAGATATCTACATGCCTATCCATGGAAACTATCCAACACCAATCCAGATTACCTGTTTATATAGCACCTGTGATACAGTTGTTTGAAATCAAGAGCACGCCAATATTACTTAATTGTCAACTCCAAATAAAAGAAAAATCATAGAGCGTTTTGGTACACGGTACACTATCCACTAGAAGATCTGTAGATTGATAAATTAACCATCCACAAATGCCAAAACATCATGTAAGTGCCGATGCTAATATATTTTTAAAAAATAACTGAACCTGACATAAATAATTAAAAAGGTTTTACTAGTCACTTGTAGGTGCCGACTGGTAGAGGGAATGATCAAATTGAGAGCATGGAAATTAAAGCACTCAACAACTTGGGTTGTATTTTCACTAGGCAACAATAGATGTTTGATACCACAGTTGAAGAAAACTATGAGCTTTAAGAAGTGAGCAAGAGAAAAAATAGAAGTAGCCTTACACTGTCTTGAACCATATCATGCCTTGCCCACCACAGAAAAGCACCCACACCAACAATTGCTACAAGCACTGCAAGGAGCTGGATGTGAAAAGGCATCAATTTCATTAGAGACATATAATCCTACATGCTGATGTCAGAGTCAAAATTAAAAATGATTATATTAGACACAAAAATAGCATAAAACTACATGTTTTTTTTTTTTCCAGAAATGTAAAGGAACTAAGATTTGTAAGAAGAACCCCAAATCAGTTGCTAAATGAAAGAGAGTACCCAAATGGAAACAATTGCATCCAAAATTCAACCAAGCTGCCCAGTAAATGAAAGATAAATCAATCCAACAGCCAAAGCTAAATTACCCAGAACTCTAGCAGTAGCTCCGTCATCTTTCCCACCACCACCTCCACCACCATTAAACCCAAACCCCTGATTGAACCTCACCACAACCTCTCTTTTCTTCTTCTTCTACTTCTTTTTTTTCTTCTTCTCTAACTGATATCTCAATGCTCTATTTTCTTTGATGACTAAGATGAATGAATTTTTTTTACAATAAAATGAAATCTTATGCTACGATTAAAAAAAATCTAATTTAATATATTAGAGAACCTCATATTAATTTTTATTTTAAAAAAGGACAACGGAAAATTTGAAGGAAGAAAAATTCACAAAACCCAAACTTGTTGCTCTAAATAAATTTAAAAAATAAGAGAGAAACAACAACCAAGAGAAGCCAGATGCGTGGGAACTAAAATCTCCCAGCCAGATGCATGTGAATTGAAGTTGAATTTGAATGGTGAAGGGGTATTGTCTTTGTCCCAACGTTGATGGTCAAGCTTTGGCCTGAAATTTTGTTGTACCACATGAAAGTGATGAGGAGCTGCTTCTGGGTGAGAGTTTGGCTCTGTCTACCCACTTCCCCTTTCCCTGTCTGTACAATTCTCACCAAGCAAGAGACCCTCAAAGAAGAATCCACAAAACAGCACCTAATCCCAATCCCTCATTCCAACATTACTTAAATTCACACACACAGGCATGCACAGAGTTCTTTTTCTAAACATTTCTACTCAACTTCTGAACTATTTCAATAACAGAAAGCTGAAGATTTAGTAGATGAAACGCACCAATTCATTTCCCAGAATTAGAAAACAATGCAATAAATCCATGAAAATGAAAAGTAATCTATAAATTAGTAAAAAGATCCCATTTGAGATGATGGATTCATATTTTCCTCAACATGAACACTCTAAATATTTCTCATAATTATCAAATTGACCAACTCACAATTCTCAAATTCCAATTTGATTGCTTTATGAATTTCCAATCCCAATACCTTAAATTTATCACAAAAGCCAAAATGAACAAGCAATAGAGAGAACATACGGGCAATAGGAATTGGAGAAGATGGCAATCTTGTTGAGTAGATGACGTTCTGTACAAACGCCGAAGGCGAAGTCGAAGCTTCCGCGACGATGACGTTTCCCAATAATATCAGCACCGCCGCCGCTGCTGCCGTGAACGCAGCACCACCCAACAACTCTAACGCATCTTCCCAGGACGACACAACGATCGCAATGTCCGAAAGGTCGACGCAGCTCTGAGACGATTCAAGCAAGTCCGACCCGTCCTCTGCTACCGGTTTGCGTCGTCGAGACTATCCAGCTCCACAATACAGTGGAGTAGGACGAGCGACAGTTCAGAGCAAGTTGAAGAACGAGAGCGTGGTTTTTTTTCCTTCATTTAACCTGTTACCCAAAACAGCCGGTTCCCATTGTTTTTAAAAAAACATCACGTGCCTGTCATGTGGGTGGCTGTAGCGGTACAGCTGAGGCACCACAGAAGGACTCTTTTTTGAAAACTCCATTTATCGAAATTTGTGTGGTGTAGACTCTTGCAAGAATATTTATAAACGTAAAACCAGTGTGCGGAGTAAACAAGAAGACATAGTAGCTAATAATACGTAGATTGTAGATGGCGGGTGAGAAAGAGAAAGTATGCGTGACTGGGGCTGGAGGATTTGCAGCCTCTTGGGTAGTCAACCTTCTTCTCTCAAAGGACTATGTTGTTCATGGAACAGTCAGACAGCCAGGTCACTCAACTCATCACTCTCTTCTCTTCTCTTCTCTTCTCTTCTCTTCTCTTACTTGGTTTTATTATATTTTTCCTCTTCAGTCATATTAATTAATTAATAGTTATGATTGTGGGTTTTTTCACCCCCAAAAAAAAAATTTATTGTGGGTTTAGCGTAGATTTTTATAGGTAAATTGCATGCCTTCTCAAAAAAGAAAAAGAAAAATAAATGTATTGATTTGTAGGGGCGAGCAAGTATGATCACTTGAACAAGCTTGAGAAAGCATCAGAGAACTTGAAACTTTTCAAGGCAGATTTGTTGGACTACGATTCTCTGCGTTCGGCTGTTGAAGGATGCAGTGGAGTCTTCCATGTTGCCAGTCCTGTACCAGCTGCTGTTGCAGATCCTGAGGCAAGACTATTATATTTAATTAATTAATTTTCTTAAAATATAAATCAAATTGTTATATGTATTTAGACCTCAAAATATATCAAACTGCTCATAGCTGTTCTCAGTGTTACAGATCCTGATCAGGCAAGAATATATTATATTACATTAATTAATTTTCTTACAATATAAATCCCTTGTAATATTTATTTAGACCTCAAAATATATAAGTTATGCTGTTTTTATTCATTATTATAGTTCAAGCTGCCCTGCTCCTTCCATAGAATAATTAAAGATTTGTTCTCTCAGATGGATATATTTTGAAATAAATAAATAAATAAATAAATAAATATATATATATATATATATATATATATATATATATATATATATATATATATATATATATGTTGTCCAGGAGCTTCTTGAACCAGCTGTAAAGGGAACGCTTAATGTACTTAAGGCTTGCGTCGAAGCCAAAGTGAAGAGAGTTGTTGTTGTGTCCTCCATAGCTGCTATTGTTATGAACCCTGACTGGCCTAAGGGTCAAGTTAAGGACGAGACCTGTTGGTCTGTTCCTGAATATATTAAAACGACCAAGGTAATTGTCCATTTTGACTTATATTTGGTGGAAGAAGGACCTTACTTTTATGCTGATGAAGCCAGACCATTAATTTTGTGTTCCAGAAATGGTACTATCTTTCAAAAACAGAAGCAGAAAGCCAGGCTTTGGAGTTTGGAAAAAGAAATGAACTTGAGGTTGTAACTGTTTGTCCTTCGGTCGTTTTGGGGCCGATTTTGCAATCCACGTTGAATTTAAGTAGCTCTCTGCTAGTTGCGATTGTAAAAGGTATCTATATCTACTTAGCTATAGCATATGATGGTTGTTTCAAATCAATTTATATGCATATATAAATTGAGATTACAAGTCTGAGAGTCTGTGTAGGTGGGCTTGAGTCATTTGAATACAATTACTGGTCGCTTGTGGATGTTCGTGATTTAGCAGAAGCACTGCTTCTTGTATACAACAAGTCTGAGGCCGGAGAGAGATACATATGCACATCGCACGAGATCGGTGTAGAGGAGGTGGTGGAGAAGTACTTGAGGCCTGCATATCCTAACTACAACTATCCCAACAAGTAAGTTTTTCTTACCCTCCAATAATTAGTTTAGTTGGTCTCTTTTTTTCTTCATCTTTCAGCTTGTGCGCCTTAACCATCCATGTTGATGTTTACTGAGACGCCTTGCCCTTGTATTGGTATTGGCAGCCTTACCCACACAGAGGAAGAAAAAGAGCACTTGAGTTCGGAAAAATTGCAGAGGTTGGGTTGGACTTTCCGGCCTGTGGATGAAACTCTTATTGATTCCATTGAAAGCTACCGGAAGGCTGGAATTGTGGACTAGAAAAAGTTCACATGTTTATTGTATCTTCCCTATATGTTAGACGATAGAATCCTAGCTGGAGTCTAGATATGATTGTAATCCTAGATGTAGTTGTATTCCTAACTTGTAGGGATAAACGTCTTGCAGAGCAAGGAATGTACTTGTATATATTTCTCATTCACGTATTAATGAAAGATATTCTTACCCAATATATTTTTCTACATGGTATCAGAGCAGGGTTTCAAAACCCTAGCTTCCCCTTATTTTTTTTTGGCTAACTCCTCCTGCCGTTCCTGTTCTTTCATCATGGGAGACTCATATTCCAGTCCTTTTTCCCTTCACCATTCTAATCATCCTAACCTTGTTCTTGTCTCCACCAAATTAAATGGAGACAATTATACCATCTGGGCACGCGGCATGGAGATCTCTTTGAGCGCCAAGAACAAACTTGGCTTTATTCATGGTACCATTGACGAACCGTCCTCCTCCGCGGACTCTAATAAACACGCCGCGGACTCTGATAAACCGTCCTCCTCCATGATTCTTTCATGGCTTCCTCATTCTTTGGAGCCTGACCTTGCCAAGTCCGTCCTTTTTTCCACCACTGCCAAAGCTGTTTGGGACGACCTCTGTGAACGGTTTTCCTAAAGAAACGCTCCTCGCATCTTTCAACTCAACCGTGAAATTGCCACCATCTCCCAAGGCACTTCTTAGGTTTCTGCCTATTTCACTCGTCTCAAAGGCCTTTGGGACGAACTTGCCTCGTACAATGACCCCTACACTTGTTCTTCCGGCACCAAGAACAACAGACAGCAGCTTATGCAGTTTCTCATGGGGCTTAACGAGTCTTTTTTTGCCATTCGTGATCAAATCCTCTTGATGAGCCCTCTGCCCACCATTCGCCACGCCTGTTCCTCCATGTCTCAGGCCAAGAAGCAACGTTCGATGGGTTCTCTCCATTCAGTCAACCAATCTACCGCAGCCATGGCGGTCCGTGGATCATCCTGTGCTTCCTTCGACCGTCCTTCTCTTCACTGCACCTATTGCAACTACGATTTTCACACCCATGACAATTGCCACAAGCTTCATGGTTACCCTGTTGGTCATCCTCTCCATGGCTAGCCGTGGAGGCCACCCCGTCGCTCTACCTCTGCTGGTTCTTCACGCAACAATGGTGTTGGTTCTTCACGCAGCAATGGTGCTGCCCCTTCTGCCCATAACCTCCATGCTGCTCATCCTCAACCCACTACTAGCCCTCCATCAGCTCACCACGTGCAAGGGCAGCCCACGCTACATGATGTCCAGATTGCTATGCCACATCTCTCAGCCGACCAACACTCCCGAGTCCTTGCTGTCCTCAATGACGCTGCCCAACCTCCTTCATCTCCTCAGGCTCATGCTGTTTTTAGTGAGGATTTTACCAAAGGTTTGTTTCCCGTAGCTTCTCGCCTTGGTCAATGGATCCTTACAGTGGCGCTACAGATCATATTACCTCTTCCGCCTCGTGTTTGGTTAATACTTCTACTTTGCCTGCTTTGCAGTTGCCACCTGTTTCTTTGCCAAGTGGTCCTACCGCCCCTATTACTTCCACTGGCACTCTCCTTTTAAATTCCTCTGTTTTTTTGAAAGATGTTTTATGCGCCCCTACTTTTAAAGTGGACCTTTTATCGGTTTGTAAGCTTACAGATGGATTATCGTGTTCCGTAACATTCTTTCCCTCTTGGTGTGTTTTGCAGGACTTGGTTTTGAAGGCGACGATTAGTGTGGGTAAGTGACGTGATGACCTATATTACCTTGTGGCCCTTGCCTCCTCCACCCCATCTTTTCACTCCCTCTGCAATGTCATCACCATCCCGTCTTCCCTGTGGCATAGGCGCCTTGGTCATCCTTCCCCTCCTTGTTTGCAAGCTTTAGCTTTTAGTTTTTTAAATTGTTCTTTTGATTCTAGTCATGTGTGTGATGTTTGTCCTTTGACGAAACAAACTTGTCAACCTTTTGGTTTAAGTTCAATTTCAACAACCTTTCCTTTTGCTTTAATTCATTGTGATATTTGGGGCCCGAATCGTCAAACTTCACTTTCTGGAGCTCATTATTTTTTAACCATTGTAGATGATTTTTCTCGTTTTACATGGGTTTTCCTCATGAAACATAAATCTGATACTCAACAATTACTCAAGGATTTTTTTGCTTATGTCAGTACCCAATACCATGCTAAAATTCGATGCATTCGCACTGACAATGGCGGCGAATTTCTTTCTCTTCGTCCATTTTTTTCGAATATTGGGGTTTTACTTCAAACTTCTTGTGTCTATACCCCTCAACAAAATGGCGTTGTTGAACACAAACATAGACACCTCCTAGAAACTGCACGTGCACTTCGCTTCCAGTCCAATCTTCCCCTCAAATTTTGGGGTGAATGTATCCTTACCGCTGCTTATTTAATAAATCGTCTTCCCACCCGTCTTCTCCATAATAAAACACCATTTGCAATCCTTCATAACAAAATCCCCACCTATGATCACTTCCGCATTTTTGGTTGTTTAGCCTATGCCACCTCTGTCCTTCCACCCACTAAATTTTCCCCTAGGGCCCACCGTTGCATCTTCCCTGGTTACCCTCCCGGCCAAAAGGCATACAAACTATATGACCTAGACACTCACCGCCTCTTCACAAGTCAGGACTTAATCTTCCATGAAGATTCCTTCCCTTATACTCTTCCACCCACCTCTACCCCATTCCCCACGCCTACCCTACCTCTTCCTTCCTCTCTGGACTTTCCTTATCCGCCACCCCCAGTCCCTACACCACAACCCCCTCCTGCCCCTCTTGCCACCCCATCCACCTCTCCCTTCACGGCTCCTCCTCCTCCTGATGACACCTTCCCAGACCACTCTGCTCCCTCCCCCGATATCCCATCTAGTTCACCCCTGGATCCCACCCCCTCATTGCTCACGCCTCCTTCTAACCATTCCCCCGCCTATCGCATTTCTTCCCGCACCCGTAAATCCCCATCCTATTTAAAGGACTACGTTCGCTCGCAGGTGATTCTGCCACCACACCAATCCTCAACTTCGCAGCCCAGTTCTCCACTTGGTACGCGCTATCCACTTTGTAATTTTATTTCTTATCACCGTTACTCACCCAAACATCTTTCATATACATATTCTGTCAGTCGGCATGTGGAGCCCTCCTCCTTTGCCGAGGCTACCAGTGATCCTAATTGGCGTCATGCCATGCATGAAGAGCTTCAAGCATTACATGCCAATGGTACTTGGACCCTGACTATCTTGCCCCTTGGCAAAGCTCCCATTGATTGTAAATGGGTGTACAAATTGAAGTATAATTCTGATGGTTCTATTGAGCGTTACAAAGCTCGCTTGGTTGCTAAAGGTTACACACAGGCTGCAGGTATTGATTATCATGACACTTTTTCCCCTACTGCTAAGATGATTACTGTGCGTTGTCTCCTCGCTCTTGCTACTAGTCAGTCTTGGTCTTTTCATCAGCTCGATGTTAATAATGCCTTTTTGCACGATGATTTACATGAGGAAATTTATATGTCTCCTCCTCCTGGTCTTTGGCGACAGGGGGAGAATCTTGTGTGTCGCCTCCACAAATCTCTATATGGTCTCAAGCAGGCTTCTCGCCAATGGTTTGCTAAATTCACTACTGCCATTCTTTCCGCTAGATTCCAACAATCAAAAGCTGACTATTCACTGTTCACCAGAAAGTCTGGTACTTCTTTCACAGCCTTACTCATTTATGTGGACGATATTGTGATTACAGGGAACGACGTCAGGGCCATTGATTCTCTGAAGTCTTTTCTCCGTGATCACTTTCGGATAAAAGACCTTGGCGAATTAAAATATTTTTTGGGTATTGAGGTTTCTCGCTCTCAACGTGGAATTTATATTTCACAGCGAAAGTATGCATTGGAGATTCTCAAGGATCATGGTTTTCTGGGTGCACAGCCCATTGCTTTTCCTATGGATGACACAAAATTATATGATCAAGGAGAACTTCTCAAGGATCCTGAAAAGTATCGGCGCTTAGTAGGACGGTTGATTTATCTCACCATAACTCGGCCAGATATCACATATTCCGTGCATGTTTTGAGTCGGTTTATGCATGAGCCCCGTGTTCCTCATATGGATGCTGCGCTTCATGTTGTTCGTTATTTGAAATCTACTCCAGGTCAAGGCTTATTATTTTGTTCTGACAACCAGACCAAGTTAGCTGCATTTTGCCACTCTGACTGGGCAGGTTGTCCTATCACTCGTCGAACAAAGTGATAGAAAACTGTGTCACTTTCTTCAGCTGAGGCAGAATATAGGGCCATGGCAGGTGCTTGTTGTGAGTTAGTTTGGCTTCGCTTTTGTTTGTGCCTAATAAATCATTGTCATACACTGACCGAATGGGCTTCCTTTCTCGGCCCTAGCACCTGCTCATGAACAAAAACGCGGTGTTCCGTCAGGTATTTTTGCCTTCTTCAAAACAAAGGAAAAGCGGCGAAGACATAATCATCTCGGCCTCGACCGCGGCATTGCAGGCCGAGGCCGAAGGACGAAAGAGACACGGCCAAAGATATTAGAGTCAAATCGCCACGGGGCAGCCGGGGCCCACACTTCATTTAAAGAAGTAACGCCTCTGACTAGCAAACCCACTAGCCGCAAAAGGGCATTTAATGCACGAGGGAAGAAGGGAAGTGACTAAAGTCAGGATTTGGTGACAGAAATCAGAGTGGTTAGGCGTAAACATACTTACAAATATTCTTACAACTTGAGGTCAGATCACCAACCACCAGACCAGAGTATTAAATGCGTCCCCACGGCCAGAAGCGCAGAACCCACGATCAGGGCAGCGACCGAGATTTACCAGGATTTATGGGGTCACACCACCATGCTTCACGATCTCAAATGTCGATTGGACTACCCACTTGTTCTGATCAGGCTCCACCATGCAGATTTTCAGCCTCGATTACTCATCCAAGGGCTCTTCCTATAAATACCAAGCTCAAGCTACATTCAAAGGGTTCAAACACCAAACCAAAAGCCTCCCACGGAGCAAATTATATTTTCTTGTAATGCACTTTCAATACCTTTACTTGTTTTCTTAGGAGTAGTGATAGATTGTAAGGAAAATCCATTCATCAATATATCATACGACCCTTGATTTTCAAGGCGCCGGAGCACCATCTCTGTTACTCTCTCATTCACCTCATATATCATACGACCGTCACTCTCTGAGCAACGCGTCGGAGCACCGCCCAAAACCCACCATCAACACCACCACTAAACGGCCTTGTAGCTCAGGCCGTGAACCTGACGACCGAGATCAGTTCCTCTCTCGGCCACAATCGTTTGATTAGAAGTCGAACTCAAATAGGCGCACCACTTAACCATTTTATCCAAACCACATCTCGACGCACGGTAGACCGTGCTGGCATGCCCGCGCACAACCGCACCGCATCCAAAAGAAGGACGTCACGTGTTAACGCATATCCCCTCGGCCCGGAGCACCAGGCCGTGAGATTTGCGCAGCCAACAGCTTTTTGTTGAAGGATTTGAATATTCCTTTGGAAGGTCCTTCTGTTTTATTTTGTGATAATCAAGCAGCATTATATAGCCGCGAATCCTGTTTTTCATGAGCGAACTCGTCACATTGAGATGGATTGTCATTTTATACACGATAAGATTGCAGATGGAACCGTAGCGACAAAGTATGTGCTTACGGCACACGAGTTGGCAGATTTGTTCACTAAGCCTCTTGGAAAGGACAAGTTTTCAACTTTGATACGCAAGTTGGGTGTTCTTGACATTCACTCTCCAACTTGAGGGAAAGTGTTAGACGATAGAATCCTAGCTGGAGTCTAGATATGATTGTAATCCTAGCTGTAGTTGTATTCCTAACTTGTAGGGATAAACGTCTTGCACAGCAAGGAATGTACTTGTATATATTTCTCATTCACGTATTAATGAAAGATATTCTTACCCCATATATTTTTCTACACTATCATCATATGCACAATGAAGATAATAATTTCGCTTAATAAGTGTATGATCGTCATCAGCATTCTTAACAAACTCTGCTCTCATTTATATCATGAAATTATATTTTAAAATTTATTTAATCTTATTCCTTGTGAAATCGTTTGGTTTCATCTCATCTCTTTTTGTGTTTAATTAGAGTTACGTGGTGAGAAAACCCTAAAGAAAAATCCCTAGTCGTCGCCCCTTTTGGGGGTCACCTGCCACCCTTCCTACTCCGTACCTTTTCTTCTCCTCTCATCCCATTTCCTCTCCTTCCCTTCCTTTTCCCTTTGGATTTTTTGTTTTTTTTTGTTTTGTTTTGCGATGTAGAATTAGTCACTGTGAAACATTGGCATCACCATTAAATAGTTGTTGTCTTTTGGCCCACGCATTCAAGGATTTGGCTCCAGTTGTCAGCCTTCAATTTAGATTTGGAGCTACGAGGCGGGGTGGATGTAGGGTTGCAAGATCGAAAATGAAGTGTGTGAAGTACATCATCAAGGATGAGATCCCTTTTAGGGCGGTGGAGGGGACGGGGTTTATGGATTTTATCCATGATCTTCAAACTAGATTCATGATCCATAATAGGAAGAAGGTTGCTGAGTTTGGGATTTGTTCTTAGTCGAGAAGACTAAGATTATGAGTGTGATAAGTGATCAAAGAGTAAGTATCACAACCGATACTTGGACCTCTATCCAAAACATCAACTACATGGTAGTCACCGCCCATTTCATATATCATGAATGGAAGTTGCTAAAGAGGATAATAAATTTCGTTAAGATCACAAGTCACAAGGGTGATGACATTGGGAGGTGTTTAGATGCTTGTTTGAATAGTTGGGGGATAAAGAAGGTGTTTAGCATTACGGTTGATAATGCTAGTGCAAATGATGGGGCGATGGAGTATATGGCCAAAAGGTTTAAGTCATTGAACACTCTTATGCTTGATGGCAAATATTTGCATATGAGGTGTGCTTGTCACATTCTTAATTTGGTTGTTAAGGATGGGTTGAAGGAGCTTTCTAGCTCAATTGAGGGGATTAGAAATTGTGTGAAGTACATACATTCTTCACTATGAAGGTTAGATAAGTTTAGGAATTTTTCCATTTTAGAGAGCATGGATATGATGGAAAACATTCCTTTGGATGTGGCAACAAGGTGGAATGCCACTTATAAGATGCTTGATGGTGCATTTAAGTATAAAAATGTGTTTACTAGGATGGCGGATGAGAATGCTCCATTTGTTGCTTACTTTAATGAGCTTTAGAAGGATGGGAAAAAAAACCTTGTGAAGAGAGTTGGGCCACCAACTGAGTCGGATTGGGAGAATGCACTAGCCTTTGTGCATTTTCTTAAAAAGTTTTATGAAACCACCCTAAAGCTTAGTGCCACCAAAACTTGTACATCAAATATCATGTTTATCAAATTGGTTGGGTTACAAGTTGAGATTGAAAGAAAAATTAAAGATGAGGGGGATGAAACTTTGCAAAAGGTGGCTTCTTCAATGAAGCTCAAGTGGGATAAGTATTGGGGTAGCTTTAAGGGTGTCAACAAACTTGTGTTTATAGGGAATGTGTTAGACCCTAGATGAAAGCTTGCCTTGCTCAAGATTAGCTTCCATAATCTTGGAGCCAAAGCTTCAAAGGTTGAAGCTATTGGGGATGAAGTCCAAAGTACCTTGCTCACTTTGTATAATGAGTATAAAGGGGTTGGTAACTTGGGTCCTCTACAAACACTAGATGAGGGGGATGATGATGGTTTGGAAGATGAGCTTGATGGTGATGATGCTCATTTTCAAATGTTGAGGGAGATGTTGCTTCAAAGGAAGGAGGAACAACAAATGGAGATCTCTAATGAAGTTGATAAATACTTTGCCGATCCATTTGAAAACCCAAGGAACAAAAAATTCAACATTTTGGATTGGTGGAAAGGGAATCAATCAAGATATCAAATCCTTTCCAAGGTTGCCAATGACATATTTGCAATCCCTTCCTCTACGGTTGCTAGTGAGAATGCCTTTAGCCTAGGCAAAAGGATTGTGGATCCTTTTAGAAGTTCCTTGACTCCAAAAATGGTAGAGGCATTAGTGTGTACTCATGATTGGCTTAGGGCGGACAAATTTAACTTATACAAGGAACCAACAGATCAGGAAATTGCTTTTATTAGGAACTTGAAGAAATTCAAGCAAGTAAGTATTTCAATTATCTATCTTTAGATTTTATTGATGCTTTGATGGTTTAATGCTTCTAATAATATGTACATATTCTTATTTATTTTTTCATGTAGTGGCCGCTAAGGCTCAAGGTGGCAATGCTCAAGTTTCTACTTCAACAAGCATTTTGCCTCCTTCAACTCCATCACATTTGTAATGCTCAAGTCAAGTGCCTACTTTTGTTTGGGTTGTAAACTAATTAAAACTTCTACTTTATTTTGGGTTGTAAACTAATTCAAACTTCTTTTTTTGTTGGGTTGTAACTTAAGTTAACTATGTCGTACCTTGGATTTGGATGTTTAGTTTTAGGTTTCAATTTATGTTTTGAGCATGTTTAATTGTAGTTTTAGCTTTTAGGCTTCAATTTCTCATTTTATCATGTTTGCCCAACTACAATTGTCCAAAAATAGTCCATAAAACATTGCCCAACAAAACTAGACTTAAAAACTGCATTCAAATCCCAAATTGCAGCCCAGAAAATGTGAAGTGGGCTAAAAAAATTTGGTCAAGAATGCCCAATTTGTTTGTTTCGGTAGGCCAACCATTGAACTAGCCTGACCGTTACTTGCGGTATTACCGACAGTTGGCGAATCGACTTTAAATCAGTTGGCGGCAGTTTCAATTTTCATTAAATCAACTACTCTCGGTTGGTCATCGGTACTGGCCCATCGATTCGGTTACCAAACCGATTCTACCCCTAGGTAAAACTTCCAATTTTTTGGCACAAACATCTTCTAAAACAGCCGACCTAGCTCTCTACTACCCATTTCCCAAAATTTGAAAGTTGTCCCATTTCCTTCAAATTGAAAGCATAATTCACCAAAATTCTCAAAATCCCCAAATTCAAAAGTCAAATTTACTCCAAGAAAGTACGTCACATGGGTCACATGTCATTCACGTGATTAAAATTTGCATAAAATGTGACGGAGAAACTGAATTGGCAAGAATGAGAGAGTTGGAGGACCAAAACTATATGATAATTAGTTAGATGACAAAAGAAAACTCGGATATAAGTTCACTGAGCATTGCGATTAAAAACCCTTCTAATGAATATTTGTAATTGATTCTTGCATTTATTAAGCATTTGCGATGAGTCTATTTTCGTATATTCCCCTTTTTTTTAACAAAATAATTTTTCCTCCTATTCCTGGTCATATACTGGATAATTTTACCCAAAGCAAATAGAATAGGGAAAAGGGCCGGGCCGGGTCGCTGGGCTGGAGATACGAAGAGAAAAACGAATCTTATCCCGATATGCCGTTCATACCCATCTAGGGTTTGTCCAATTGATATAATACTATAAATAGGAGACGATGATGATTCAGATCGCCCTCTTCGCACAATATCTCTCACTACTTTAAGCCTTCGGACGCCTCACTACAACCCTCTATCGCAATGGCCATTACATTCTCAGATCTCTACACCGAAGCCGGCCTCAAGTCCCTGGACGACTTCCTCGCCGGAAAATCTTACATCTCCGGGTAATTTCTTCTTCTTCTTTTCCTTCGTTTTGTTCTTGTTTTTGGTATAAATACTAAAATTGATGAATAATTCAAAACCCTATCAGAGACCAGCTTACTCTGGATGACATAAAGGTGTACGCAGCGGTGTTGGGGAAGCCCGATTCCTTTGCGAATGTGAGCAAGTGGTACGACAGCGTTTCATCCCAACTCGCCGCAAACTTCCCCGGCAAGGCAGTCGGAGTCAGAATCGGAAGCGGCAAGGCTGCTGCTCCTGCTGCTCCTGCTGCTCCTGCTGCAGCCGGAGGAGATGACGACGACGACTTGGATCTCTTCGGTGATGAAACCGAGGAGGACAAGAAGGCAGAAGCAGAGAGGGAGGCAGCCAAAAAGGCATCTACCAAGAAGAAGGAGAGCGGCAAATCCTCTGTTCTTCTGGATGTCAAGCCTTGGGATGATGAAACCGACATGAAGAAGCTCGAAGAGGCTGTTCGCAGTGTCGAGATGGAGGGTCTCTTCTGGGGAGCATCAAAATTGGTTGCAGTTGGTTATGGGATAAAGAAGTTGCAGATCATGCTCACCATTGTCGATGACCTCGTCTCTGTCGATGACCTCATTGAGGAGCAGCTTACTGCTGAGCCGCGCAACGAGTATATCCAGAGCTGTGACATTGTTGCTTTCAACAAAATTTAAATCTACTGCAGTGCTCGTTGTTGATTTCATAATTGTTGATTCTACTTGGACTTGTGGTAGGAAGGAAGGAAGGAAGGAATTTTCGTGAGGGAATTTACTTTTGATCTTTACATGATGATATATGCTTTTAATTAGTGTTTTCAGTTTTTGGCCTCTGCTATTTTGACTTGTGTATTTTTTATTTTTTTTCCAATTTCCAGTTAGTGTGTTGACTAAAATATGAATGCTTCTGTCAAAAAATAATTTCAATCTCTTTGTGGTTACATTGGAGTTGGACCCTGGGGTTCGAACTGGGGTGCTGCCATGGGGGGAAGCGGCAAGCCACCACCACTCTTTGTTTACCAATGAAGTCAAATTTTGAGAAAGTGGTTGTGTGTTTGGTTGCTGCATCATTCTTATGGTTTATTCTGATAGAGTGTTAGCATTATGCTTTTTTCATTTACTATCTTGAAATGGTGTTTGGATTATATAATTGGTTTTGTGTTAGGTTCTATTTGATTTTGATGAACATTGTTTTTCACTTTTACGTTTGGATTATGATCATGGAATAGATGTGTTTCATAATGATTAAGTTTTGATATTTAGAATATTATTGTCAGTTCCAGATGAAAAACAAGATACAATTGAGCCAAACATGAGCCAAACATGGAATATATATCTCCTCTCTTCTCCATCTCCAGTCCACTACCCATGCTTCTCCCTTCACAACACTCTCTTCCCTGTTGCTTTCACCCATGGCAATAGCATAACTTTACATTCTGTTATTTTGTTTATAATGGTTTTGGCTGAGTTCTTCCGCATTGATGTGTGACTAATTTATGGTTTTGAGTAAGGAATTGGTCTCTTTATTTTTGGGAGAGCGGAACCAAGTTAGGAAAAACAATAGAACAGAAAAGAAAGGAAAGGAAAATAACAGAAGAAGAAAAAAAAGGGGGGGGGGGGGGGGCGGAAGAGAGGAGAGGAACAACCCCAAAATGGTGGAAGAGGAAGGAATAAGAAGGAAAATACAGCAACCCAAATGCTCCCCACCAGAAACACCCAAAGCCCCACAGTCAAAATCCAAACCCCCAACAAACTCTCCAATCCCAGAAGAAAGCAAACAACTGTGGAGAGGCGAGAAGAATAGGGAAGGACAAAGAGAAGGGAAATCAGAGGAGGAGCTACCGCAAGAAATGGGAGAAGAGAGGAGATATAAGGAGAAAAAAGAAGAAGAAAACTTCAGCCACACAGATGGGGGAAGAAATGAGAATGGACGAAGAAAAGGAGGAAGGAGACGGAGAGCGCTAGAGAAGGTAGGGAGATGGAAGGAAAATTTCAGCAACACAGATGGGGGAAGAAATGAGAATGGAGGAAGAGAGGGAGGGAGACGGAGAGTGTGAGACGGAATGTATTATTAAATCTGCACCATAGAAATAATCAGTCGATTAAAAACGAAACTCTGTAACAAGTTCGCATTTTGATACTCTATGATGAAGAATCTCCCGCCTTTATATAGATGTGGAATTCTTATTGTGTTTATTTTTTTTTTTTGGAAACAAAGGTGATATGTTGCATTTAGAATTCAGACCTCACAAGGGTCAATACAAGTACAACTACTAGTCACGTAAAGTTAATGCACGTACAGAACCACATTAACATAAAATGATTAATTCAAATATAGACTAGTCTACCAACAACAAGAAGCACAAAAGGTTTAAAAAAGGGTAAACTACCGAAAATCCCCCTGGACTATTTCGACTATCGAAATGTCCACTTTGGAATATTTTTTCAGCCAATTTAGCCATTAGATTATTTTAAATGGTCAATTTAGCCCCTACCGTTAGTTTTTTTATGCATTTTCATCCAATTTTCTGTCTAAATGTCACATGTTAGGCACGTGACTCACTATTCAATTAAATTTTATTTTACTTTTAGTTTAAAATAATTAAATTGTTAAAACTACAAAATTGAAGAAAAAAGAAAGAAAAGGGGAAGGCAATCATCGTCTTTCCCAGCCCCTTCCTCCCAAAACTATCTGCAATCCCACATCCACAAGGGTTTTCGAGTGAATGCCAATGGTTGGTCCGTGTAAATAAGCATATAATTAGAATCAAGATATGTTTTCATCTTCATCGACTCCTACTTGTTCTTGATTGGATCAATGGGATTTAGGGATTGCATTTCACAGTGTTTGGGTATTCCGGATGATTTTTATGGGTGATTGGCAAAGAATCCTTTGGTTTATTTGAATCTGCACTTTTCACACTCTAGTTTTATTGATAAATATACGTAATAACTATTTCGGCGTGTTATCTTCCAAACCCAGGCGACGAGCTAATTGCTTTGAATGAAGAGTGTCGAATCAGGTATAGTGCCCCACCAGGCCCGAACTGATAGCACACTATTCTAGTTTCTTGCTTCCTAGCATAGGCCTATGGTCCATCCAAACAAAGGTAGGAGTTCCCATAAGGAAGCTTACTCACCTGTAAGTGTTTTATAATAACTTTTTGGATGTCCTTGCTTCACACACTTGACTATTTCGGATGTCCTTCTATAATAACTTTTTGCTGTCTTCATATTGTTCGTAGAATTGATGAAATCACTTGCAAATTTAGAGATGACTGTAAAATTGTTATAGAAGATATTGTGCCGGAATGAATAATTCTATTGATTGTACAACATTCTTATACAGAGAATACAAGCCTAACTAGGAAAATATACATAGCCTAACTAGGAAAAGAATTGTACAGCAATTCTAGGAAAAGTCAAATAATTACAAAGAAGGTTTTCCTATTCTAGTTTCCATAGAATCGGGTATTGATTACTTTCCAACAATGACGGAGTGCTCTGTATATTTCTTTTGTTGCAATGAACTTTATTTGGTGTTTGATTTGTCTCAGCCACTGTGGGTCTTATTTTATTTGAGACCGTGGGTGTTGGGTGTTGGCTAAGTGTCCATTGATTTGGTTTTGCTATCAATTTCTTTTTCTGATTTTTGTTACATGTGGACGAGCAAGGGGAGGGAGGCAGTATTAGAATGGATTTCATATCTGTGCATCTGTGTTGTAGAGAAGGCGTTGTGCACTTGGCGAAGAAGACAACGCCTACTTTGAATCGGATTCTTGAAAGAAAGTGAGAGGGAGAGAAGAATGAGAAAGAAAAATGAGAGAGAGACGCAGATATGGAGTAGACAGGGAGAGAAGAAAGAAAAAAGAAGGAGAGGAAGAAGACGGAAAAGAAAAAAAAGAACGAAAAAGAAAGAGAAAGAAGAAATCAAGATTTTACTTTTTATTTTTTTTTGAAGTATTGTCCTTGTAAAATGACAAATTTGCCCTTATAGTTAAGAGAAAATTGGATGGAAGTCTAAAAACTTGCCGATAGATGCTAAACTGACTATTTAAAATAATCCGAGGGCTAAATTGGCTGAAAAAATAATTCAATGTGGAGATTTCAACAAGTGTGATAGTTCAAGGAGGTATTTGGAGGTTTACCCTTTAAAAAATAAAGATTGTACCATTTCACTTTAAATTGAACATTTATCACTTTTTAGTCAGTGAAAGTCACAACTAGGGTTGTGCAATTGAATCGAAAAATTAACCAAACCAAATTGCTCAGCTTGATTTGATTTGATTTAATTTTTTATAAAACTTTTAGCGGGAAACTAAACCGAATTGGCTCTTGATTCGTTGTTCGCAAATACCCAAACCACCAGTTCATCTTAATCAAACTAATGCTTTTAAAATGCTAAATATTAGCCAGCCAACCAAAATTGATCAGCTTGTTTGGAAACCAAGAAAAAAAATTGCTCAGCTTGCTTTCTCTTTCTTCCTCGTTCTTTGTCTTTGGTTTCTTGGTGAAATCGACAAAATTGAGCCGATTTCTTGATGAACTGACTCTTTCGGTTGAAGTGGTCATTGGCTTGGCGTTGATTCTTAAAAAAACACCGTTTCCCTTTGAACAAAGAAGTGAATGAATTTTGGGTTAATATATGTAGGTAATTTTCATTACATTAAAATTGATAAAAGTGACAAAAGAAAATTGAAGTAAGTTATGATTTTAATTTTTGTTTTATTTTTTTGAGAAAGTGACAAGAACATTCGAGACTCAAAATTCGTGACAAAAGAAGAATCCGAGAGTCCAAACTCCAAAGGAAAGGCCTCATGTTCCCGTGTTGGTTCCGCGTTGGCAACAAACTCAACTAAACTAGGTTTTAGAGGGGGGGTTGAAGGTGGGTCCCAAAGCCGCACACTCCCGAGTTGTCGTCTTTGTCTGAGAACTCTCAAACCCAACCCCAAAAGAATAGAATACAATGGGAAAAGTCTCATACTTTTCTTCTTATTAAATTTTCAAGAAATAAAAAGGCAAATCCTCGGTCATTCTTGTTTGTTTTGTTTCTCTTCGAGTGGAAATGATGACGCTTTTCCCTTGGGAGTGATTATGATGAGTCCTTGTTTGTCCTTCCTCTTCAATTTCCCTTCATTTTCCTTTCCATCGTCAACAACGTCACAACAGCAAATAGAAACTGCGATGAGGAAAGAGAAAAGGAAACCACTTCTACTTCACCTCCGCTACTACTAGCAAGTTTTTACCATCACCAACCTCCCAATCCAAACATCTCTCTCTCTCTCTCTCTCTCTCTCATCTGATATCGCTTTTCCTTTTATTCCGTTTAGAGAGCCAGCCAAGCCAGTCCATGCTCTATATGTTCCATCCAATCCCACCACTAGCACCGACCTAGCCCCTCCTCATGGCCCATCTGGGGCTTTTCTTTTCTTTTTTAAACCAACTTTCTTTTTCTTCATAATTTTCTTCCCTTTTTATTAATTTTCTTATTAGGTTTATTGGGGGTTTAATTTAATCAAATCACTGTGTGCCTCCTTATTTATTTGCTGCCAAAATTGACCATCCCCTGTTCCCACGAATCTCCTACCAAAATTCAATGGATCCCCGGTATATCTCCCACCAAATCTAGGGTTTTTGCTAGGGTTTTTCTTTTAACTATTGCCTTCCTCTATCTATTGGGTCGGCTTTACCATCTCCTACTACTATCAACTCTACTAGCCTCTCTATTTCCGTCGTCTTTTCTTCTCTTTCTTTCCTTTCCGAGTCTTCCTCTCCCGCTATCTGGCTATCTGGGTTCTACTCTGTTTGGCTAAAAACAACTGTCATTCATGGCGTATCAGAGTTCTGGGTCGAGTTCCAGTTCCGGCCCATCTGGGTTCCAGTTCCAGAATTCCCCTTTTGGTGACACGACCTACACCAAGGTCTTTGTTGGGGGGCTCGCCTGGGAGACGCACAGCGACACCATGCGCCGCTATTTCGAGCAGTTCGGAGAGATTCTCGAGGCCGTTGTTATTTCCGATAAGAACACAGGCCGATCCAAAGGCTATGGCTTTGTGAGTATTTATTATTGTTTTCAGTTTTTGGGTTTGTATGATTCTTCATTTTTATTCGTTTTTTTCTAAATGAATATGAGTTTGAGTTAGCTGCGAAGCACATGCAATCTAATCGCCTTTTGTATGAAGAATCAAGGATGTGTTCTGTCTGACTTTAGAAATGACTTGGTTTCTGTTTGTATTTACATGGAGGGTTTAGGTGACTTTCCGAGAACCGGAGGCTGCTGCACGAGCCTGTGCCGATCCAACTCCAATTATCGATGGCAGGCGGGCAAATTGTAATCTGGCTTCACTCAGGCGGCCGAGGCCAACTATGCATTATGGTATGGTTTCCCAGTCTATTGGATGGATAACTATCCAAAAGTTCCCGCTTTGTAGTTTCCCATTTCTTGCTCAGTTGAAACTTCATTGTGTTGGGTGATGATTGTATTTGCACTATTTATTTTAAGCAGAAAAATCCTCCACGGATTTGAAGAAAATAGAACTATGCTCATGAGAGATTCCATCATTTCACTTCTAACGGTTATTTTTGTGCATATATAACCTAGCCTTTCTCCAAGTACTGAAATTTGCTTATTGTACTTTGCAATTTTTACTTGCAGGGCGCCCGAGACCAGCTGCTCCATACATTGGAAGCATGCAAGCTACCCGAGGGGCTTACATTGGAGGATATGGCTACCAGCAACCTGTTCCTTACAACTATCAACAAGGGCTAATGTATCCTAATTATGGGTGAGTTGTGCATTTAAAGCTTGTTTTTAATTGTATAATCTGTAAACTACGATACAGAGTCTTCTCAGGTTAATTGGGTTTAAGGTATCAAATCAATCTAATAATCGTTGAGAGAATATTATGTTATTGGAACGATTCAAAGTTGGATTACGTATTGCTCTGGGCCATTCATTGATACTTAAATGGTATTGCTCTGCTGACAAGTTTCTTCTTTTACCATTTCATAAGTTTGCTCAAATTTCTTGTTCGGTAAATCAAGGAAAATATACTTTGAGTCGATGATGAGATATTTTCAGCATCTACATCAAGTAGAAGTCTCTTTGTGTTTTGTTTTGTTTTGTTTAAATGTACATTTCTCTCGTTTTAGCATGGTGTTTCTCATATGCGCTTATGTGCCTTTAAAACCACTACTTTACCATGTGTAGGATTATGTGGTAGGCACATAGTTAACTTTTCTTTATTTTTTAAGTGTACGTTTCTTTCATTTAAGCATGTCAGTTCCCACATGTGCTTATGTTTTTTGAGAACCACTACTGTTCTTTTTATAAGATTTGATGATGCCACAGAGTTCTGTTTAATTGTGTACTATTAGCTGACTGGTATGTATGTTTTCAATGTTTGATATTAATTGGGTTGATCATGGAATGATTAGTCACATCTGAGTTATTTTGGGTACATCGTTTTTAGCAACTATTCTCTCTTCCATGCGTTCTTGTGTGGCATGTGGCAATTACAGCATGCAATGCCATTCAATAATAGAGATTCTTAGTCATTCCCTTAGTAATCATGGTTCGTTTGTCTAGACTACCATGGTGTGACATGGTGTGATTGGTAAATGCAGGAAATGAAAGTGGTAGTTGCGGAGGATATGTAGATTAATATTTATTGGACAGGCAAGACTTAGGATTGGTGGCTTTAATGAGGACCAAGAATTGTGTTTCCTAGTCTTGCCATTTAATTGATTGATCTCATACATGAGTTTGCTCATTCAGTGTGCAGGAGCACTTCAGCCTGTAGTTTAGCCCGAAACCTTGGTCCTTGCATTGTAATGGATTTGTAGTGGTGTCTTATGTTGTGTAATGCAGTGTCATGTGCATAATTTTATTTTCATTTTGATGAAGATGGACGTTAACTCATCCATGTTCTGTCTATAGAAATTCTAAAATTTAAACTTGTAATGGTTGTTTTGTACATGCAGGTATGCAACTTATGGACCTGAATACACTTATTCACAGGTCAGTAATGTTCTTAAGTGGCAGCACAATTGTGAATGTATTTTCTTTGGATTTATGAATGAGGATATTATGTTGTTGTATGTGCTGACTTGCTCCCAAAATTGTGTTGTCATTTCTTTGGTAGGGTGTTTACAACCCCTATGCGGGTCAGCAATATCTTCAGATGTATGGAGTTCCAGGGACGGTTAATGCTGCTCTTTATCCTTATGGACAACTGGGTCAAACAATACCTGGTGGTCAGGGTTATCCTACAGTTCATGGATATGCAATGCCTGCTCAGCAGATAGTCCAATTTGGTGGACCCAGTGTTAATGCAGTTACAACTACCCCAGTGCCTACAGTTCAAGCACCATATCCTACAGGTACATTTATGTCCTGAAATTTTTCTTTAATCTTTCAATATAATGTTAGTGGAGTTTTGTGCCACCAACATGCACCTAGTAGAGCTCATACTTTGTGACATTAAAAAAATCTGAGGCTTGACCACTCTGGCTTGATCACACTATCTAAAATGATGGCAGATCATGATAAATTGTAGTTCTTTTTTATGCCCATTTTTATTTGTCCTACATGGCTCAGCCTGTCTACAGTAAAACATAACAGAATGATTTGTTTATTTAGCAAGGAAAGATTAAATTCAATACTAGCGAGGAAAGGGGCTGCATTTTTTCTTCCTAAACACAGAAACTGAAAGTCTTAGATTTATATCCTTTTAAGAAAGAATATGGAAGAACATAAATTTAGCAAATGTAAAGCAGTCTTTGAAGTCTCCTTCTGGAGACATAAAGACAGCTAGATAGATTTTTCATCTAGATCAATACACCATGTAGCATGTAGGTAAACCTAACTGGAAAAGTGCTATGATTTTTTATCAGGTATGGTAGCAAGTGTTGCGGCACAACCACATTTTATAGTTTCTGCTCCCCAATATATGCAGGGTAGTGGTTCTGAGCAAACAGCTGGGTGAGGGGTTGATTGAGGTTAGTCCCACATCAGGATAGAATTTTGTTCAGTCAGTTCTATATCTATTTCTCGGAGAAAAACAAAAGAAAGAAAAAGGCATCTACCTGCCACTAGTATGGTAATGCTCTGAGGTTTTCTTAATATTGTTTGCAGGTATCCTTAGATTGCAGCAGGACTAAGAGCAGCAGAACTGCTACTTAAGTGGCGGGCTTCAGATCTAGCCTTGCAAATTTTATTTTGCATTCTAGAGGTAAATTTTGTCATCTTCTTTACATGTGTAAGGTTAAGCAAGAGCTCCGTAAATTCTGATTATACAGACTTTTTCTGGAAAGAGCAAGGCAAGTTGAATTAATAATATTCTCAGGATAACTTTGATGGCCAACTGATGATCATGCAGTTTCATGGTCTAGGTTGGAGATCAGCGTCCAAATCAATTTAATGGAATGATTACTAGATTGTTGTTGTAATATTAATTAATTTGTAACCTATATGCAAATGTTTGTGGTTTTCCATTGCCATTAGTAGTCTCCTGTTCTTCACCTAATAAGATTCTACACTGTTGTTTAGCTAGATATGAAATTGCTCTTCTAGTGCTTACTCAATGATTGTAAATAATAAAGATAGTAATTCTTGTTGGAGCATTTTGTTTGCATGCTAGATTTCATTACCCAACTCTAAGCATGAATTTATTTTTGCCAGTTTGAATTTGTGTTGTTGATCTGGATGTGTTTTCAGTCTGATTATGATTTATGATTGCAAGCCCTGGCATCCCAAGGTTTACTTCTTTTAGATTTATGCCTCGGTCTTATACAATTCATTTTTCTGCAGGTCATACATAGTCATGCTCACCAGAGAAAACAGATGTCTGAGTCGCTCCAGATGGCAGAGAAGGATGGAGGAAACCTGCTGCTCTTCGCTGTAGGACGTTTATCCTCGGTGCATCTAAACCTTTTTACTTCCGTTACTCTGGAAAAGTGGCGGGGGGTGTCATTGATTGGAGGGTGCTGGAATCGGGTTTCTAGCAGCCATACAGGAATTAAAAAATCTCTGTAAAAAGTCATGTTAGAATCAACATATGATTCTTTTATATAGTCTTGTCCCAACATTTTGGGTGTATAGTCTCTGGTGTCGTGTGTTGGTTGGTCCATAATTGTAATGTGGTTCAAATGTTGTGCATAATAGTGCTAGGATTTCCGTTGAAAACTAAAGCGCCTGTAGTTTATATAATTTCGATTGCCTGGCTTCACAAGGAGAGAAGCTTCAGGTGTATTCTATTTCTTTGGAAAGAAGAATTTTTTTGTACTGATATGGTAAAACTCGTCTCGTCTATTGATATTGATCCTTCTGATTTGAAGGATGTGGAGTTTATTAGTCAGTGGAAAGATTTCTCCACTTTGTTTTGTTTCCATCTGAAACTTGATGGCTGATGTTGATATTTACAAGTACTACTTGAGAAAATGCTATGTTTTGACAACCAAGTCCAACAAAGACAAGCTAAGTGGACGCACTCTTCACAAGGCACATGCATTCAGCAGTTGGGACATAAAGGGGCAACTAAAGTGTTGCTTTGTGATGATGAAGAAATATGCGTGTTTATCTTGTGTTGAATTAAGGGCTAACGAGTAGGATGGTGGACAAGAGGCTTGTAGCTCAATTGATTAAGAACATTTATTCTTAGCATAGCTGTATAGATGTCCACTCATGGTAGTTGGAAAGTTTATATATATATATGTATATATATAAGCGACAATCTATACTAGGAGGGAACTCGAACTTGGGTGGAAGGGGGTGAATTCATTGTTTTATTTTTTTTAATATAAGCTATAGTCAATACGAGGAGGGCACTCAAATTTTGGTGGAAGGGGGTGAGTTCATTGTCCTTAACAACTTGGGACTCGAATGTTCTGAAAAAGTTTGAAGTGGTGCGTCAAATAGAAAAGAAAAGAGGATGACAAGAAACAGAAAATTCATTTATGCTAATGGGATTTGGCTTGTCGCCCTAAAGCTAAGGGTGGTTTGGGATTTAAGAGAAGGGTAAATTACTCAAATGGTCCCCAAACTTATACGCGATTTACATTTTGGGGCCTGAATTAAATTTTTCGTTCAAATGGTCCATCAACTCTATATTAATTACTCAAATGGTCCCACCGTCTAATTTTCTGTTAGATTTAACCAAATTTTAGGGTAAATAATGACCAATTTGCCCTCATATTTAACGGAAATATTGACAGAATGTAACGGTGGGACCATTTGAGTAATTAATATAGAGTTGATGAACCATTTGAACGAAAAATTCAATTCAGGCCCGAAAATGTAAATCGCGTACAAATTTGGGGACCATTTGAGTAATTACTGCTGTGAATCAAGTTCTCTTGGCTAAAACTGGTTAGCGCCTCAATTGTAAGGACCAAGGGGTATGGGCAAATATTTTTTAGAGCCAGTCCATAATGGATCCTTCCTTAAAAGAAAAAAGAAGGGTGTTCTACTACTTGGAGGGGGATTCTGTATGGGGCAAAGCTTTTTAGGCAGGGTGTGATATCATGATATGGAGAGTGGGCAAAGGTGATATGATCAAGTTCTGGAAGGATCATTGGGTCACTAAGGAGCCCTTGTTACATTAAGAGGGTGTATTGAATTCTCATGATTTGGAATGTACTGTGGATAGCTTTGTGGAAGATGGTTGGTGGGACATTGACAAGTTTCGTGATGCTCTTACCGATGAGCTTGTCCAGAAAGTGATTGGTATGCTTGTTGGGTTTAATAGCAATTTGCAGGACATTCAAATTTGGCGACCTGCGGCAAATGGGATATTTACTGTTAAAACTGCTTATGAGTTGTTGGTTGCTAGGCATGGCTGGAGCGACCCCCTTTGGGAGCATCTTTGGAGGTTGAAAGTTCCCCTTAAACTAAAGTTCTTCTTATGGTTGGTTTGCTAAGGGAAAATTCTTTCTAATGAGCATAGGTATAAAAGGCAGCTTACTTTGGATCCCTCTTGCAACATTTGTAGTGGTAGTTCAGAATACGGTTCTTCATATCCTAAGAGAGTGCCCACAAGCTAAAGAGGTATGGAGAGCTATTTTGCTTCCTTTGCAAGTCCCTCATTTCTCCCAGCATAATTTGCAGTCTTGGTTATCCTGCAATATGCTTAATAAGAACAAAGGTTGTGCAGGCTTGCCTTGGAATACAATTTTTGGTTTTACCTGTTGGTATATTTGGAAGTGGAGAAATCATTGTGTTTTTAATAGTGAGGAGGCTCTACCCAGTGGCAGATCCAGGATTCAAAAGCCAAGTAGACGAAACTTACCTTAAAAACTCGACGGTACGAGTGAATTTTATTCATAAAAATGAAAAGATACTCCTAGTAAGGGGGGACATAATGAGCCTTACCCTCAAATATGCATATCTAAACACAAATAAAAGCTTAACAAAAGCATTGTACTAGATGATGACCCATCATTCTTTTTCTTAAAAAAAGAAAACAAATTCTTTGTTTTCTTAGGGTTCCAATTGTGATCCGACATAATAAAAGATAACCTATTTAATCAAACATCACAACCAAAGATCAAACAAATTCTCATAATAACATCAATGTCTTTAATGAAACATTAATATACCAACAACAAATCAAACATCTCAACAGAGAAGAGACAATACTCAATTTCAAAGACCTAATTAATTTCAACAAAATCCCAAATTATAATTCATTTCTAATTAAACCTTAGAATACTCAATTTCAAATTAAAATTAAAATTAAGATGCATACATGTATTTTAGGAAAACCCCAAAAAGAGAAGATAATTAAGAGAAGAGAATGAGAAATACTTGTTTACAAGGAAGGAGAAGGTATCTTTTGTTTTTTTTTTTTGAAGTATTATATAAGTGGCCATGGGCCATGGGGTTGAAGTTGAGAATGTCAGCTGAGTTGGAGCATTTGAGTTGATATTGCTTTTATTGTTTTTGTTAAATGAGAAAGTTTGAGTGGGCTGGCTATTGTTTTTGTTAAGGTGAAACATTTGAGTGGGTTGGGGTTGAGTAGGCAGAAGAGATATAATTGTATTAAGTATTGGGTAATATTTGGTTTGGCAAAAAATGGAGTAGGCAGCTACCTACCCTGCCCTTAGGGTAGGACTGCCCCTGGCTCTACCTTATTACCCCCAGGGGGAATGATAGCAACCTTCTCTCTAACCCTCCCTTTTGGACCTTCTCCCTTCTCCCCATTACACATGTCACTTTGGTTACTCTTAAAAGAATGTTATTAATGCATGCACAAACTATTTCCCCCCCCCCCCCCCCCCAAATTTATCCCTATTACAAAAAGAAAAGAATAAGACTAAACATCAATAAAATATTTTTTTTTTGACCCACCATCCCCATCCCCCCCCCCCCCCCCCCCCCCCTCTCTATCTCTCAAGTCGCAACCACCACCTAAAGTCACAATCCCAACCAACATAAGCCCACCACGACATTCTCTCTCCCCTTCCTTCGCCAATCTAACCCAGCCATCCACTGCCACTACACTCCCTCTATCCTTCCATCTCCCTCCCCTTCTCTCTCTCTCTCTCTCTCTCTCTCTCTCTCTCTCTCTCTCTCCAACAGCCTTCCCTTTGGCGTTAATTTCTTTCGATGAGTAACGAGCCGTCACCACCTCATATCGATCCCTCCTCTCCTCCACCACATCGCGTTGATCTCCACCACGACGTCAATGTCTAGCGACCCCCACTATGTCAATCCCTATCACCTACGTAACATCCTTCCTCACACCGATTTCCTTCGCTGGGTTGTTTTTTTGGATTAATATTTTAATTTCAATTTCTTAAAACAGATATGTTTATAAAATAAAATAAAAATTGAAATTTTGTGTTTAAATGATTATATCTTTTTTATTAATTTTTTAACAGTAATTTAACCAAAACAAAAGGACAAAACTTGCTATTAAAAAATACACAGGATTTTGAAAAAATAAATAAAGCAATATACATGGACAATGCATTTAATAGGGACAAACTTGAAAAATAAAAATTAATTTATGTAATGCATTGATGATATTGTTTTATGTGTAAGCAAAATGACATGTGTAATGAGGAGAAGGGAGAAGGTTAGAGAAAAGGTTGCTAACATTGTCCTGCCCCAAAAATATTATTTTGAAAGCTGCTAAGGAGTGGTTATTGCATTATGTGTCTCAATCTCAAAAACTGATACAAATGACTGATCCCATTCTTTTCCATCCTCTAACTGCCATAATTATGATTATGGACTGCAAACATATAATGACTCAAATTGGTTAGAGTCGGCTTCATCATATCTACCGTAAGAAAAATTGTGTTGCAGATTGTTTGGCTAATGGAAGCTTCAATAGAGATCTGGGCTTCTGTATTTATGATGTTACTCGTAGTTGGGTAGCTTCCTTATTAGCCGGTGATGTGTTAGGAGTGTCTTGAACCCGTTTGATTTGTTCCGATTTTGTTTAGTTTGCTATTGGGATGTTAACTCTCTTTTTTCATGAAAAAGAAAGAAAAAGAAAAGAAAAGAGGAAGCAATGCTCCTCGCTCTGGGTAATTATTTTGTGTGAAATGACAATAGTACCCCTATTGTTTTCTGAAATGGTGATACTACCCTTATTATTTTGTGAAATTGATCGAAACATGTTATTTCTTCATCGTCCTCTCCAGGCGTTTCACTGAGCTCCTGGAACGTTTCACTCTGTCTCTCTGACAATCTCAACTCCATCGACTCTCTAGTCCCTTAACCATCCCATCTCTTCGCTCTCACTCTCAAACCATCGAGTCTTATCATTAGGCATATCGACGCCTGATATCTCATTTATTCGACGGTAAGTTCCTATCTCATAAAATTTTCCATTTTTGTGTTTTGTACGTCTTTATTTTTTGGTAGAGTAGGCATTTTTGCTTAGGATTTTTCTTTTCTTTTTTGGCATTTTCGGGCTGTGGTTTTCTTATTTGTTCCTTGTTTCTTTTGGGCTTATTGTTTTGGATTGATTTTGAGGCAGTTTGTTTATTTATTGGTTTTCTGGTATGGGTTTGATTTTGTTGTTGTTGTGTGATTATTGTGCTCCTGTGCGTTTATGTGGATAATGATTTATGGGGTTCCCAATATGCATTGAAATTTTCCTTTATTCTGATGTATTTGGTCAGTGAATGTTTGAATTTTTAAAAGAAAACAGGGGTTGTGTTTTGTCAATTCGTTGCTAGTGGTTACTTTTTTCCCCGTTGAATGCTCCGCAGATCATGAGAAACCCACATATATGAAGTGAAAATTTTTCCTTCAAATTCGGTACCTACTTTGTGATTTGCTATTTGCCATTTGATCTTACAGAAAAGAAAGGGGTGTTTTGAAGAAATTCGAAGTCTATGTTTGAGTATTTTCCTTTTCAGTTTTTTATCTTCCTTCTTCCAGAAAATGTGTCAGCTCTGTCGAGCCTTTTTGTTAGAACCATTGCTTATTTATGGACGTTGGAAATCTAAATACATTATATCAAGTTAAATATATGTAAGAAGACTTAATGGACAATTAGAGATGACTCAAAGCTCAGCACATCCATTTTTTATTTATAGGACTTCGAAGGTCAGGGCTGTAACCCCATGACGACCAAATCAGAAGTCCAAGACTTCTCATCTGACACTCGACGCCGACCCAATCCTTCTCCAATCTCTGTCAAGCCCGAGACTCCAGCCACTCCACACCCTCCTCAACCACCTGCTAACTCAGACGTTCATATCGTCCATGTACCTAGCTATTCCAGGTGGTTCTCATGGGACCATATCCACCATTGTGAAGTTCGATTCCTCCCAGAGTTCTTTGATTCTCACTCACCTTCCAAGAATCCTAGGCTTTACATGTACTATCGCAACAACATCATCAAGCATTATAGGGACAACCCTGCCCGAAAGCTCACCTTCACTGATGCCCGTAAGACTCTCGTTGGTGATGTTGGCTCCATTCGCAGGGTTTTTTATTTTCTTGAGGTTTGGGGTTTGATCAATTACTCCTCCGCGCTCAACAAGCCCCTTAGGTGGGAGGACAAGGACAGCAAGGCTGCCTCTCCGGTCGCTGAATCCCCCACAGATTGTCCTAAGGACTCTTCCACTCCTAACAAGGAGAGCCCCAAGAAGAGAGTGTGCCATGGTTGCAAGTCTCTTTGTAGCATTGCCTGCTTTGTTTCTGAAAAGGTCTATCATTCTTTTGATATCATTATTATAGAAGTGAACTGATTAACAGACTGACTGAAGCATGATTTTGTCATGTAGGTGTCTAGCAATCCCTTAATATGTCATATTGTCCTCACATCTGCATTGCATAAATAAATTTGGGCACTCCCACTTTTCTAAGTCATATGTGTGACACTTCACAATACTCATGGGCACAAGGTGGAGCCAGAAATTTTCAAAAGGGTGGGCTAATATTTTGTTAATTGAAAAATAAAGATAAGCCACATTGGGAATTGCTACTTAGGAGTTTTTTGGACTTCAAAGAGCTAGAAAAATATGGGTTATGTGTACTAGCTAGCTGTAAAAATGAAGAAACTACATACATTGGTGGGCTAGAGTTGCAATATCCTAAATTGTTATGCTGTAAAAAGTATTTTGCATCAAGGTTGCACTGGGCTATAGTCCAGGGCAGCTAGCATGTAGCTCTGCCCTTGCGTGGGCAGTTGCATTGCATGTAACATTTTATCTTATTGTGGTTCCTGGGACTGATCTTTTCATTCCTTGTTGGTACCAGTATGACATGACTCTCTGTGCAAGGTGCTATGTTCGCGGGAATTATCAGATTGGTGTAACTTCTTCAGATTTCAGGAGGGTTGAGATCAATGAAGAGATGAGGAGTGATTGGGCATATAAAGATACTTTGCATCTTCTGGAAGCTCTCGTGCATTATGGTGACGATTGGAGGAAGGTTGCACAACATGTCTGTCGAAGTGAGAAGGAATGCATCACTCATTTCATTAAAATTCCTTTTGGTGAAGAATTTATTGCTGATTTCGATTCTGGGAATTTCGACTACAAGAATAGTAGTCCTTTGAAAGACTGTGTGGATTCCGAATTTGGAATGGAGAGTAATGGTACACTATCCCCAATTAAAAGAATGCGTCTCACACCTCTTGCAGATGCAAGCAACCCAATAATGGCTCAGGTAATACAAGTAGAAATAAGTTCCCTTGCCTATCTCTTAGTGAACTTAGTAAAGTTCTAAAATGAAAAGGCACAAAGCATATTTTCGTTAGGTCACCTTGACCATATAATAAGTATTGATTTATTTTCTTTAATTAATAATACATGTGACTTCTCATTTCTTGCGTAAATGTGTTCTCAGAAATTTCTTTTTATTTTTTAGTTTTGCAAAATTCAGGTTACATTGATTTTTGTATCATCTCTCTTTCCTTTCAGGCAGCCTTCCTGTCAGCTTTGGCGGGTGTAGAGGTTGCAAAAGCTGCTGCTTGTGCGGCGGTAACAACCCTTTGTGAGGCGGATTATGAAACAAGTAGACTGAGTCTAGGATCTTGGGCTTGGAATACAAGACATCATGGTATGCTTCTTGTTAAAAACTCTGCTCAAGCATAATGCTCAATTAGTTTATTGCATATGGGCCCGAACTTGTCATGGGATTTTCTAAAATATTGAATTTACTAGCACTGGGATGACAATCCTATAAATTTACTTGGTGAAGAGAATTTTGTGACCGTCAAACTCCAAGTAGAATAATGGCTTGCTTTCTTACACAGAAGCGAATGCTGAATCCAATGGGGACACCAACCTAGATGAAATGGGAGGTGCTTTTGTAGATGCAAATTCACAGCTTGAAAAGGAAGGGATGGATGTGGAGAGAGCAATTTCTGGGATTACAGAGGTGCAGGTATGTGAAATTCTGGGGTTACTAGTACGGTACTATTCTCTAGTTGTAAACTATTTTCTAACCATCAGAAGTTTTGCAGATGAAAGAGATTCAAGAGAAGATTGTTCGTTTTGAGGAGTTAGATTTACAGATGGAGAAAGAACGGCAAAAACTGGAGCAAATGAAAAACATGCTCTTTGTTGATAAGCTAACACTTTCAATTCATAAACTTGTGCACAAAAAACTGAAGGAATGGAGAAGAATATACAAACAGATTGATTTTCCGTAGTTTATGTATGTTTATAATCATCTAGTTTTATGTTCAAAACACTGTCCATCTAGTTTCCTCTCTCTCCTCCCCTCTCTAAAGCAGAAATGGATAACAAAAAAGGAAAACAAGACCGCTGCCCCCAAGTTGCCGTAGGGGCTCCTCCAAATTAATTACCAGGATTTGATTCAATTGGAAATATTTGAGTGGCACTTATAGGCGTTTCTAGGAGAATATAACTTGAAAATCTGCCTGATTTTCAAACACGATGCATGTGGATACATGCGTTTAGGGTTTGATTTGTAAGATGTTGAAGTTGCACTCCAAAATAATGATCTTGCACTATTCTTGAAACTGTTATTACATAAGAGAATAGAGCCAAGCTCCCAAGTCATAAACTTTTGTATCATATTTGATACATTATGCACATTGTTTCATATAATTAATACGGTTTGGGCTCAAAACCGATATTAGACTGGTTCAACTTCAGTTCCCTGGGTATTTAGCAGCATCAGCTAGGATTATTACTCTTCCAAACGCAGATATGCATAACAAAATCTATACATTTCCAATCAAATAATGAAGGTGCTGCTACAATAATATCCAACTAAATCCGTCGTCAAATACGCAATCTGTATACATTTAGCAATCTTCTCTTGGCAGCTAGATGTTTGATTGAAATGTATTTCATTAGATTACCACAAAATATTGAGTGTAAAACTAAACCAACCAAAACTGGTAATCCAAAGTTTCAAACTCTGCCTGGAGCCTGGAGGTTATTTGTCAAATGAACGTGAAGGATTTGACAGCCTGCAAAACCAAACAAAACTTGGCACTATCGGTAAATGAATCAAACGTCGTCAGTCTGGTGTATCATCCTAGATAAGTGTCTAGTCTAACCTATGCCAAACTACATATTTTGTCTATGCACAACATATACTTTTATTTTTAAACTCACCTTCTCAATATTGGAACTGTATTTATCTGATTCTTCCTCTACATACTGCAGCAAAACATTGCAATGTCAGCATTGCAGGTTGGCAGGTCTAACATTATAAGAAACAACGGATCCCGATTCCAGAACACAGTGCAATTTAGAAATTAAAATGAAGTTTTCTCTGCATATCTATCTATCTAGTATATAGTTTTTAGTGGAGGCAACTTGCAATTACCTGTCCGGTCACGGTGTATAGTCTGTTGTACCAGCCGTTTGTTGCCATTCCAAGTGCTGAAAACAGGTGCTTCACACTTTCACCAGGTTTTTGTAGCGAATACTCGATGAAGTAAAGCCCTGATCATCGTCATCATCAAATCATTACGATTTTATGAACAATCTTCCAAAGTTGGTAAACTAAGTGATGCTTCATGCCAATACCTTTAGATGATTTGCAATCTATAAGTTTTGCTGTCACTCCTGCTGGTCTTTGCCAGCTCCTGTCTAATCCGCTAACCTATGTTTGAAGACCATACAAAAGATTAATGCAAAACTAATGAGTAAATTAACAAGCTTCGTTCGCATTTCGAATGAGCAGAAAGTAATTAAACTGGGAGAAATGAAGCGCCTAGCTACTACCCACCAGAGTCTCCGCAAAGGCTTCAACTTTGCCAAAGGATTCCATCTTTGTAAAATCCGGACCAAGTCCCGTGATCACAACGCTAACTGAAGCAGCACACAGAGCAATTATATACAACCAAGTCCAAAAATCACAAGATTGGTCCAAATGAGATTGAGATTACCCACTTGAGCTATATCCCTCTTCCGGATAGAAAGCGGTTACTGATTTAAACCCAGTTGGTTCTCCAGCACCTACTTGCCAGTCTCCAAAACCAAAATACTAAAGCATTCAGTATATTAACTTGAGGTCTTGTGGGTTAAAGGAAACCAAAATTTTACATAGAAAATTAGATTCACCTTGGGGAATCAATATCTTGAATTTGTTCACATCATCAGTGTAAATGCGAAAACCCTCAGGCACATCTGAATTAACAAACTCCAAGAAAATTCTTAAAATTCAACTGAGTTACCAATATCAATATGGAGAAGGAGAGAAATGATGAACTATATATTACCATTCTCCGCCAATGCTTTTGAAATAAGTTCCGGAAACGAAAATGCAGCAAACGTCGTCCCAAGCAAAACTTGTCTTCTCTTGGCTTGACATTGAATGCCAAAACTGGAAAACAAAAGGACATGTGATGTAAAGGAATCATGCTATATATTTTCAAAGGGAAATTGAGTGCGATGATGCTTTATATGTACCATGATTCTGGATCTTTGTTTCTGCAACATTGCACGTAGCTTTTTCTACAAATGGCTATGCCTGAAGAAACAGAGAAGCAACAACTTTAGTTGATTAACTCTGACCTGGCAAGAGTGAAGTTAAGTGGGGAAATTCAGGGTCCATATGGGTGTGGAGCTGAGGTGAGCGGAAAGACCTGTGTTGTTCGACAGAGGTCGCAGCAGGGGCAGAGAATACGAAGACGCAACGCACACCATGCCTTTCAGATTGCCTTCTGCCTGCCTTGTTAGTTACTTCATTTTTTTCAGCTATATTGTCGTGGGCCATTATTTCTTTTCTATCTTCTTGATATTTTGACAAGAGACAAATAAACCTCCAACCATGTCACTTTTTATGGTTAGGCCGTCTCCAATCATGTTGGGGCTAAACTCAAATTTCTACTCTTTAAAATACAACTACTCATGTATTTTCATGACTAAAATTTTTTTTTTCTCCAATCTTGCAAACTCATAATTTGAGCATAAATTTTTTTTTTCTCATTAATTTTTCTTGACATTATTTTTGTTTCAACATTCGTGATTTAATTTTCTAAATATTTTAACCTAAAAAAATTAAAATTCCAAAACATAATAGAACTTCACTGAAAAATAAACACAAGTACAACAACATTTTATTTCATGGACTTTGAAAGTAAAAACAAGTAGCACACGATTTATATTAAAAATAATGGAACCACACGATTTTTTTAAAAGCGGCAGCAGTCCCTGGAGCTTCTACTTTTGCGTATGCCCGAAATAATTTGAACCCTTCATTGAAGCCATTGCCATAATTGTCTTCCATTTTCACTTTTACTTTTACTTAATTGGATTCCTTTATCCTCATTCAATAATGTTCTGAACTTTTGCCCACCTCCACTTGTGTTCTTCAATTATTTTATGAACCCTTTCCTATCCCCTATTGTCTTGTTTCAATCATGTTCTGAACCATTACTCAATTTTGTCCATCTCACTTTATTGGAGTCCCTTATCTTTCCCTATCTTTTCCTATCTTCATTCAATTATTTTCTGAATCATTTCCCATCTTGTCTTGTTTCAATCATGTTCTGAACCATTGCTCATCTTTGTTCATCTCACTTTATTGGATTCCGTTATCTTTCCCTATCTTTTCTTATCTTCATTCAATTATTTTCAAACATGTAGGTCATCTCATTCTCTTGTCTATTTAAGAAGTGTTATTCTACCGAATTGACCACACAGTCTCCTTCAATCTCCTCATTTGTTCTTACACTTGGTCAAGAGTTTGAACTTATTGATATTGGTTCGCTCTATTATTTCTTGGGGCTTGAAGCCACCTCTACCACCTCTGGCCTCCTTCTCTCACAAACCAAATATATTGTTGATCTTCTCAAATGGCATTCCATAATTGATTGTAACCCTTGTAGTACTCCAATTTGTGCATCTCGTCAGCTATCCTCTCTTGATAGTGAGTTACTTTCTGATGCAACTGAGTATAGGCAGCTTGTGGGCTCCCTTCAATATGAGCGCTCTTTGTTCTCCTAACTTGGTTGCTGCTAAGTGCATTCTTCATTATTAGAAGAGCACTCTTGGTTTTGGTCTTTCCTTTTGTCGATCTCCAAGCCCCCTTTCTCTTCGTGGTTTCTCTGATTCTGATTCTACTGGTTGTCCTGATACCTGTCGTTCGACCATTGGTTTTTGTGTGTTTCTTGATTCCAACCTTATTTCTTGGTGTGCTAAGAAACAATTGACAATTTCTCACTCATCTACTGGCTGAATATCACTCTTTGGCTCATGTTTGTGTAGACACTACATGGATCTCTTATCTCCTTCATGAGTTGGCGCTTCCTCCAATCCGGTGTTTCATGCTCGCACTAAACATATTGAACTCGATTACCACTTCATTCGGGAGCGCATTATCTCTAGCTCTCACCGAGTTCAATTTGTTTCCTCTTCCAATCAGCTCGCTGACATCCTCACCAAGGGCCTTTCTACACATCGTTTTCAATTCATTAGTTCAAATCTCGTCTCTTCCACATCGTCAGATTTGTAGGGGAGTGTTAGACAGCATCCTTAATTTATAGCTAATTGATGTATACCGTTTATATCTCTTCAGTCAATTATATTAATTGTCAATCCCTATAGACTAGGAATTCCTTTATATATATTTCCTATTGTAACGTAAACTTGGTTGTATATATACTTTCCTCCAATAGTAAGAAGAATAACAATTCAGATTTCACGAACTTACACTTGTAAAAAACTGGCTTGGTTGACAATAAGAAGGGGAGGAGGACTTGCTGTTGTTTTGGGTGGGATCATAAAAATGCTTTCTACATAAGCATTCAGGACACACTACTAGAAGATAAACACTTCTAAACAAGCGCTTACAATCTAGCAAAAATTCTCTTTATTTTATTAAGAGCCCGTTTGATAACCATTTCAATTTTCAATTTTCAAATTTGAAAAGCTAAAAACTGAAAACTTGAAAAATGAAAACGAAAAACTGCTACCACACATGTTTTCAGTTTTTATTTTTTCAAAAAATGTGAAAATAAAAAGTGAAAATAAAATGGTGCTAATATTATGTGTGAAGTTAGAATGTTCTAATAGTTCGGATAATTTTTTAACTAAGCAAAAATTCTTTTTATTTTTTTTAACAAAACAAAGCTGAACTAAGCAAAAGTACAAAGCGCACTGTGCAATGGCCAAGTAACGTTCATGAGAGCTGTGATGAGAGATTGGACTTAGGAAAAGAGAAGGAAAGAGAAGAAAAGAAGAAAGCGCCAAACACAAGATTGACAAAAAGAAATGTTATCCAAACGGGTTGAGAGCAGCAAATGCAATGTACTCGCTTGATTTGAAGGACCACGTAGACAGCAACCAACTTTGTTTTTGAATTTTAAAATTGTAACAGCGAGTAATATGAAGCCACAGTCGACAGTCGACCCAATTAAAAAAGCAAATAGCAATGAAGGCGTTGGAGTAAATGCAAATTAAATTATTAATATATTTTTTATAAGAATGCAAAATAGCAAATTAGGGCTTGGCTTTTACTCGCTTTTTTAATATACGCCCGTAGACGGAAAGGCACGAAATAAAAAGAAAATATAATATCCTAATTAAAATATAACTAATAATTCAGAATTCTCGCATTTCTCAGAAAAAGGGCTTCGGAGCCGCTCTGCGTTTTCGTTCCGGAACCCTAGAATTTCCGCGTCGGCGTAATTTTCCTGAATTATTGGTAAGTTGAACGTATTTTTTGGGCTTATTTTACGATTTTCCACAATTTTCATTGTATTTTCTTTTATGATTCTTTTACTTTGAATTTTCGAAAAATAAAAGATTTTCTTTTTTTAAAACAAATTGTTCGTTGGTGGAAGTAAAATGCTGATTTTTGTTTGGTTTAAGCTTTAATATTAAAATATTTTGCATGATCTGTGCTGAAATTTGAAAAAAAAAAAGAAGCAAATGTAAAATTTTCTGGTGGTTTTTAAACCAGGTCTGTAAGTTGAATGTAATTCTCGTCGCAGTTATTAGGGTTTGTTGTTCAGTTGGGGTTGGATTTTACTCCCAGATTCGTGGGTAAGTATGTTGTCAGAGTTAGGGTTTAGATACTTGTTGCAGAATGAGCTTACTTGGAATCTAGCATCATCATCTTCTTCGCTTATTTTTTATTTTTCTGGTGGTTAAGAATTAAGATACCACAAAAAAGAATAATCATTTTGTAAATACCATTTTAAATTTGGTTAGTTTTGTTTATGGATTAGGGTTTGTAAATTGTGCTGATCTGAGAAATGGTAAATTTCTTTGTACTGAGCTTCTTCTTTTTTTTTCTTGTGGTGTTTCAGAGGCTGGTTTGATGGGATTTTAGTACAAGTGCAAAACTGCAAATAATAATAATTATTTTTAAATTAAAAAAAGAAGAAGAAAAAAAAAAGGATGTCGGGATCTGAGACAGGAGTGATGACGAGTAGAGAGCCGTTCAGCGTCGGTGGTCTGCAGAAGAGTCCGCTGCAGTCACAGGCCGCCGCCATACAGAACATGCGCTTGAACTTCAGTCCCGACGGCGCTGCTGCTGCTCTCTACAAGCCTGTCGCCGCCGCCAACTCACCCACTTACCAGTCCTCCGCCGTCGCCTCTGCCGCTGCAGGCGGTTCTGCTCCTGTTCCGGTCGCGGCCGGCGAGGGTTCACCAGGTGCTGCTGTTATGGCCCCTGCTCCTGCTGCTGCTGGGCTTAACATGAACATGGGTAGCGAGCCAATGAAGAGGAAGAGAGGGAGGCCCAGGAAGTATGGGCCAGATGGCACCATGGCATTGGCTCTCTCACCTTCAGCTGCGTCTGTCACCGTAACCCAGTCCAGTGGTGGAGCCTTTTCTCCTCCTCCTCCTCATCCTCCTCCTCCATCTGTAGGTTCTGCTTCACCTACTTCCATCAAGAAAGCCAGAGGCAGACCACCTGGTTCTACCAAGAAGCAACAATTGGATGCTTTCGGTAAAGCTTCTTTCCTTTTATTATTCTAATTGGGGTTTTCCATAAATCCTTTGAATCTTATTGGGTTTGCTTTAATTTTTTGTGGGCTGCGTTTTAAACCTGCGTTCTTCTGTGTATTTGATGTTGCTATTGTTTTTCTTTTGCGTTTACCCTTGTCTGTCGCGTGGTGATTTTTCTACGTTTGAGTGAGCCGTTGGGTTTTAAGGCAATAGTGGCTTTGACTTATTCCCATACCGGGATCAACTAAGTTCTATTTTTATGTTACTTATTATCTTCTCTATTGGAGGTTCTTGTTCCCACCCATTCGGGTTTCTGACAGAAAATGAAGTGGTCGTTGTTTTTTATTTAAGAAAAAAGGATATATTCGTGGATGACTATGAAATAGAAAAGGGTATTGGAACTGAGGTTCTGTTAACTGTCTCTTGAGATTCTTATGTTTCAAAATTACTTATCTGCCCTTGGTTCTTGTATTGCAATCAGATGCTGTAAGCTCAAAGATATTTCCATGCGCATATGATATCTTATAATGATAATGATTTTTGTTATTTCTTTCAAATGGAATTATTCGCCGTAAATTGTTTACGCGCGATCTATTTTACAGCGGAACTATATCAGTAAGATTTTATAAAATATTTCCAATATTGGAAAAAAATGCTTTGGAAAGTTTCCAATCTGAGCATACAAGTCCTTCATGCTGCTTAAATCTTATTATTTCAACCATCAAGTGGTAAGAGAGAATTGTTTAATTTGATTCCTTATATAACTTATAGATGCCTGCTTGCAGTGGCAAGGATCTTATTTTATTGTTTCCTTTTCAAGAATTCAATTTTGATGTTGCTTTCCCCCCTGCAAATTACTGTATAATGGTAACGATTCTAAGTGTTAATTCGTTTTCCTCTTTGTAGGATCTGCGGGGTTTGGATTTTTGCCACATGTTATCACTGTGAAAGCTGGAGAGGTTTCTAATTCCCCTTCTTTCTTTAATTTTTTTTTAATTTTTACTGCTCTTCCCTGTTTGAACATCACTGCACTCTTACTCTGAATAGTTGTTGAGCTACAAATATTATTTGATTGCACTATGAGTATGCAGTTTCCATATTCTCCAACTTCTTATCTGTTTCATATTATCAACTTTTGAATTTGACTGATCATTTTTCTAGTTGATTGCAGTATTGAAATTTTATTTTAATGCATTTAATCTTTCAGGATGTATCGGCAAAAATAATGTCATTTTCTCAGAATGGTCCTAGGGCTGTTTGCATCTTGTCTGCAAATGGAGCCATTTCTAATGTGACTCTTCGCCAACCGGCCACATCTGGTGGAACTGTAACTTATGAGGTTTGTGAGATTGCTACCTGTCTGTTGGCCTTCCCTTGCATTGAAGTTGAACTGTTGCATAGGATTTGCTGACTTTTTCATGCGGTTGTATTGAAAGTATGTTGGGCCTCAATAGTTATCCTCTGGGAGTATGGACAGGATGAAAAGTTACTGCCAAGTCTTTCTAGGATTGAAATTGAATTGCGTCAAAAGAAAAGAAAAAGCTTGGTGGTGAAGTTGGTAACAGCTAAAGTTTACATATACTCCACAACGCTGTGAAGAAAAGCACTCTAGGGGGCTACAGTAGTGATTTTTGTTGTTTCTCATATTGCGGCTTTTACTAGTTTAAATTTCCCTTGACCTAACACGAGTAATTATCATGAACTTTTTGTTACTTAATCATTTGGTAATTACGATAGGAGGTCGGCTTCATTTTATGTATATTTTCTACCTATGAATTATTCTCTGCTAATTCCTGTTTTTCTTATGAATTTTCATATGCAGGGGAGGTTTGAAATTCTAACACTTTCTGGCTCATTTCTTCTATCTGAAAGTAGTGGCCAGCGGAGTAGAACTGGGGGCTTAAGTGTGTCATTATCTGGCCCAGATGGTCGAGTTTTAGGTGGTGGTGTAGCAGGTCTTCTGACAGCTGCCTCCCCTGTTCAGGTACATTTCTTTTAACTTTTCCCAAAGAGTTATTTGTGTGTGTGCATTTTTATTTATTTATTTATAACTTGTGATGCGAAAATTATTAGTTTTAAGTTCAGAAGATTTTCCACAATATGTGTGGGTCTATAAACTGTGATGTTAACACTGGACAGGCCCTATTCTATATATTTGTTTCTTTGAGAAAAGGGAATTTATCAGCAGTATTAGCACTGCCAGATAAAGCGTCTTCATATGATTGAACGTAATAGAAACAGTGATTTTACGATTGCAAAATCCATTGCAGGTAGTAGTGGGGAGCTTTGTTGCAGATGGTAGGAAAGAATCAAAGACAGCAAACCAATTGGAGCCTGTAGCACCGAAACTTGCACCGAGTAGTGGGCCAACAGGGGCCAGTAGCCCCCAGTCACGTGGAACGCTCAGTGAATCTTCAGGTGGACCTGGAAGTCCGCTTCACCAGAGTACAGGAGGCTGCAATAACAGTAATCCGCAAGGCATGTCAAGCATGCCATGGAAGTGAAGCTTTCATAACTCCAGCCTTTTCACTAATTTGTGTAGTAGGCAATATCAGGATCAGCAATGTTGTGTTTCTTAACTTTATTCGGAGTCTCGATGGCACCCCGTTGTAGTTTCAACCTTGTGTAATGTATGTTTAGTAGAATAAGAACTGTATAATACTTTACAGCTTGACCTTATAGGATGTGGGCAGCTGAAAGTGTCAACCAGGTAACAAGAGGTGTTTGTGAAATAGAAATTAGATTAAGCCTTGTGCTTTTAGGACTTGGTAGGATTAGGATGAGTTGGTGATCTAGTTGTTTATCATGTGTTGGCTTGTTGTAATCTTTGTAGACCCCTCCTTCAGATATGCTCAGCTTCACCTTATTCTCTAATGGTGCCAATTTGATTCTAACCATTCTGTTTTGTAGAACCATCTCTTCGTTTGGGTCATGGTGTTGCTTTCATTTCTCTTTTTCCTGTCTTGCTTGATTCATGCCCATGAACTCCATTTGTTACTGTTGCAAATATGGATATGTTTATCACCTATGGTGCTGAGTTCAGAGAAAGTCTTCGCCATTGTTTCTGGGTTTCTGGTTTTTGTAGTATAGTCTTTCGTGCAGTGAGATCAACAAGCATTTACGGTTAAAAGTTGCCCGTGTCTGCCATTAGCATTTATCTGCGATACTCTAAATGCATACCAAATCAGAACTTAAATCAGCAATTATCGCAACTGAGTTATGCACCTAATTAAATTTGCTTATGTTTCTCCATAACCATGAGAAGCAAATATGATGTTTCTTCTGCAACATTCACTTTATCTTTTGGGACCTTTTTGTTTTCGGTTTTGAATACAAGCTATATTGAGGGAAGGGAGAATCGAATCTAGAACCTGGACTGCATGGGTAATTGCTCTTTAACCACTTGAGCGACGAGGCCCTTACCTTTTGGCACTCCAAATTGTATAAAAATCTTAAAATAAAATACTCAATTAAGAGTGTTAGAATTTAAGTGGGAGTGCCAAATCGCTTGGGATATTTAAATAACGAACCAAACTATAATCAAACGTATGAATTCCCATCTCTGGAAACTTTGAAACTGTGAGAATCACATCGCTTCAACCCTTTTGTAACAGACAGATGTATTGTATTGAAAGTACATAAAACCATGTTCTCTCATACAGAACATGCATAAAACCACTATCTTAAAAAATTCTACGAACACTACAGGCATGCATTAGTGACGAGGAGCTCTTGCCTTCCGTGCTCTCTTCAACAGAAAACGTAATGAAAAAAACCCAAGAGCCAAGGTCTGCCAAAACCATCCTCTTGAGTTAGCAGGGTCCACCCTTTTTGCCAGCTTCCACGCGTATACAGCCTCTCCAATATGTGCTGCTGCAGCTAGGAGAAACGTTATCCTAACTACTCTCATTGACCGGAGAAAGAAGAGGCTAATAGCTCTGAAGAGTGGCACAGGTCCAATGTCTGGCAGATAAGCAGCACAGAATAGTGTGGCCATTCCAAGCACACAAAATAGCCATGCATATATTGTAGGCCCATCCAGAGTTTTCCTTTTCCTCTCCTGCCAGTATGAGATCGTAGCAGCCATTCCCTCTCGAGGAGTCACCATTGGGACATAGCCAAGCTCCTCCTTTGCTTTAAGGAAAGAGAAGTAATGGGTAACACCAACCTGTAATTTATACAAGAGATTCAACAAATGTTGACAGAGACAACATGAAGCTCTACTTTATATCCATAAAAAAAAAATGCAATGATTGATGGTTTTTCTCAGAAGATTAGAATCACATTATTTCTTGAAGCTTGATTTCTCTGCTAGAGGAACCATATAGCTCAGAGAAACTGTGAATCGGAATAGAGGAGCTCACCACAACAGTGAGATAAAAGAGCTCGGCCACAATATCACTCAAGGCGTGAATCAAGTAAATACGGTCTAGTGCATCGGGAACTTTGATAAAGGATATCTTGATTTACAGGGATTAAAAAAGGGAAATCATGTGTGCTAGATGGAAAGCCTTCCGGCTTCAACCGTAATTATATTCACTCTCCACATTGCAGAAATTTTTGTTTCTATTGAGAGGGGAAAACAGTGAATGGATAAAGATAGAACTGCCACATGCATAACTCCAATACAACCAAAACTTAAAAATGGAAGGATTAAGCAAACCTTGTATACTTCAGCAGGAAGGATCAATGGCTGAGGAAGCCACCATCGATTTAACCATGGATACAAGATAGTATAGACTGCCCAAAAAACCTTTCCTAAAGAAAGAGCACGAGGTACAGACAAGGAGGCCTTTGGTAGGTCATAATCCAAGCTTCTCAGCAGAGGTCGGATGAACTCAAAGGTGTTGACTGGAGACCCTGTAAGAAAGGTTGGTTTTCACCTTTTACGTTTCAGATACTACTCTTTATGTCAAAGGAATAGTTCGATAATCTGTGTCTAGCAAATTCCAGTTAATAATATGACAACAAAAAGAAACTAAATTCAAAAAGGTAAAGTAAGGGTTGCATTGTTACCATCGGATACAAAATATGGCTGACCAGCAGCTATGGGATGTCTTTCTTTATCTCTCCCAGGAATGTCATCCAAAAGTCCCATGCTTGCCATTACCAGTGCAAGTACTAGGTTATCCACATAAATCCAATCTGTTTTCACATTTGCTTCGCCAATTTTGAATGGAACTAGGCCTAACTTTGCCAGAGACACTATCCTCGGAAGGTGCCTTTCTTCACCTGGACCATAGATAGCAGCTGGACGAACTGCACAGGTGTAAAGGCACTTCCCACTCTTCTTCCTATAAAGCATAGAAACAACCACATCTCAATATATAATTAATGCGAAGACAAACTAATTATGGCGGATGAGAACCCATAAACAATAGCCAGTGTCATTACCAACAAGGATAACTCCACATTTCGGCTGGTATAAATACCATGATCTAATATCCACTCACACTTGTGCTCGCATACACAAAAGTTTTTTGTATGAATCCAGCACACATATCCTAAGACACGCAAATTCCCAGTACACTCTGAATGACCCTATTAACAAACACTTTTCCCTCGCTAGTTTGCTCGCGTTTTGCGTATCCTCAGCCAAGACACACCAATTCCAAGTACGCTAGAATATCCCTAGTAACATATATTGCGGAATGCTCACTTGAAGAAGGCATAGGAACAATTTCAATTAAAAGTACTTACCTGAAGGGACGAGCATTGTGCTTGAGGACCAACTGCTCGGCAATTGATTTACTACGGCCATACGGATCGACATGGTTATCAATGGGGAAGTAGCGCAAGGCCTCATTCCCATTGACAATCTCTTCTCCCCCAAACACAACATTGTATGTGCTCACATAAACAAGCCTTTGGATCCCAAACTCGAGACAAGCGTCTAATATATGACAGGTTCCATTTATATTGACCTCATCAACACGACCAAACTGCAGCATTTCTTTTCCTGACATGCCATATGAAGCAAGGTGGAACACACAGTCTGCTCCGCGCAGAGCCTTTTCAACATCTTTTTTATGGGTAACATCCCCTACATGATTATTACTACTGATTATTAATATTTACAGAAAAAAATTGAGAATTTCAATATACCCAAGTGAAAAAAAAAATTGAACTTGAAAGAGAAAACGCAATTGAAATGAAGGAAGTGGATGAATTTGAAAGGCGTAGCAAAGGGGTACTGAGTAATTGGGAAGATGGATCGAACCTTGGACGCAGTGGACGCCGTGTTGGCGGAGATTCGCGGACCAAGGGGAGGTCGTTCGGAGGTCAAAGGCTCGGACTTGGTGAGCCCCTCTTCGAAGCAGCTCCAAGCAGAGTGCGGAGCCCACAAACCCCAACCCACCCGTCACCACAAAAGTGTTGCCTTCTATGCCTTCATTTTCGCTTAAGTGCATCTTTTCTTGCTTTCCTTCTTTCTTATTGTTTACTCGAATCGAACTCAAAGACCGACTCAGAAGAAGACTCTCTCACACACTAGTCAGGTCACAACAAAATGGTGGAGAAGGAGTACAAGAATTTGATCTGCTGTGCCGTTGGTTCACGCACAAGTGACAAGTGGCCATGACATGTGTCTATGTTTTAAATTCTCAATTAATTATACACCTAAAATGAAAAATTACATTAAATTCAAATTCAGATTTTGTTCCTTAATCAGATTCAGATCTGCGGTTTAGATCTCTCCGCGCATCCTTAACGAGTAATATTTCAGCGGAGCAGTGATATTAATTTATGAGGCATGCTGACTCTGTGAAATGAGTTGTATTTCAGTAGAACGGTACAAATAAGTGATGTTTTAGTAGAACAATAATAAATGGTACTTGGATGGAACGGTAACATCACGTGACATGTTGACACAATATAAGTTAATTTAAATTATTATTCATGTTTGCACCATCGTGATCCACTTTGGACAAAAACATTGTCATTATGATCCACTTTGACGAGTCATCCTTGATGCAAATCTAGAGTCATAATGAATTTCGATTAGGTGAAAACTTATATATCATGGAGAGATAATACTATTTTGCTATTATCAATCAATTACGTCGTGTCACACGTGATACTTTTTTCACATGACGTAATGTGATTACTTGAAAAGAGCAAAATAGTGTTTTATCTCGTTGTCTTGAATTAGGCGTTGAACAAGTCCTTTGAAACACACACATACCAACGACCATCACTTAGATGAAGGCACTACGAACATGGCCATGGATTGTGATGAAGGGGCCTCGATCGTGACCAATACGACCAAGTTCCCCTCGGTTACTATCGTTACTTGTTTTTTAATTCTTGGAAAGGAACTAAGGCCCCCTTGGTTGTGAGAGAAACTACATATCAAGGACCAAGGGTTCTTTGTCAAAAGGAGACGAAGCTTGTTTGTTTTTTTGGTCAAAGAAAATAAAGCTTGTTGGTTGGTTGTGATGAAAAGGATCAAGAGCCCTAACTTGACAAAAGGGCAAAGCCTCCTTTGGTGATGACAAAATGAACTACTGGTTATGAAAAGAATGGCAAGGGCCGCTAATCATTGCAAGGACAATCCATCTACACACCTTTTTTTTCAGTCTTTATTTTTTCCGATGTGGTGCATCTACACAAATTATGTCTAATGTAGTTATGTAGTTAATGTCACTCAGAAATATTATATCTAATGTATCACCCAGGCACTCCTTTTGTGACATGCAAAATACAGAAAAGGAAAAGAGAGTTAAAAAATATATATATTTTTTGAAAATCACAAACACAACCTTGGTAATTGGTATGCCATCCCAGTCCCACACATGAAACAACTCAGTGACTCAGATGGGTAACAAAAAAAAGAAAAAGAAAAAAGAAGAAGAAAGTTGTAATATCTTCTAGAACAAGTTGAAGTTGAAGTTGTTGTTGAATCTCAAGCTTCCATAACTGGCGCTGGCATAAGCAGTGAGGAGCTCATTTTGTGGAGACCAGAAATCAGCTTTCAATCCTCCTCTCCTGATTGCTTTCAGTAATTTGTTCCTGTGTACACATCCTGTTACAATCACCTTCTGACTGTATGCATCTACTTCCACCTTTTCTATTCCTGTAATTAATTGTAAACCACCATCATTACCATCTATATATCAACTGTAGTTTAAGACATGACAACTTCTATATGTAGCATATTTCATATACCACAAAGAAAGGTGTATGAAACATGTTATATGGAAGTTGCCTTGTCTTAAACCACAATTCACTAAGAGAGAAAGGTGTATGAAACATGAGATAGACAAGTTTTTTCCCGCAACACAAGATACCTCTCAATTTGGACAGGCATTTCCTAAGTCGCTTCTCATGTATCCCAACCATCTCCACCTTCAACTCCACACTCTGCAAATTAACCAACAATATTACATATAACAATGTAACATAACTAGTGAGGGAAACACAACCGCTACACTTGCTAGAAATGAAAGGGTTAATTACTTGAAGAACATATATATTAATGCATCAATCCAATGTAATGTTACCTCCATGAGAGAATTCTGGACTGGAAATGATCAACTGATGATGTATATATGTATGTGTATGTATGTACAGAAGCTTGGAATGAATTAAAGGAGCGAAAAAATGAACACAATGAAGAACGGATGAATGAAACAGATAGAGATTTTCAGTCACTTATATATAAGAGGGTTATAGAGTGGGGACATGAAAAAAGATGGAATAAACAGTAAAGCAATCTTGGTTTCTGGGACTGTCTCTGCCTCGACAAAACTTCTAGAAATTATATGATCTGATCTGCTTTGTTTTTAATTAATTATACTTCGCTTTTTCACAGTCACAAGACATATACCCTAGAACAAGAAAACGGTTAACATAAGGAGACAGAACAGTGAGTGAGCTCAAGCTTCTAGGCTTCCCGTCTGCGCAAAGCAATGTGAGTCTCAAGCACATTTTGAAATGAATGGCTTTGACGGTCCAACTTACCCTCTTTTTTTGTGTGTGTGTGTTTCTTTGACGGGAATGCAGTCAATTCCTTAGGAATTTGCAATCATTGAGTGGATTATCTGAGCCGTCTACTGCATGATCTTGCTTGGTGGGGACATTCTCTCCTATCTTTAGTTCATAAAGACAAAAAAGCGATCCCTCGATCTGCTTGTAGTGTTGTGTTCTATTGACCAAGCATATACTTGTACATATCGCAAATTGCAAGGTGGGAAAAAGGAAAAGAGTGAAAAAGAAAAAAGAGAATAAAAACTTGATGCAAGGAAAAAAACTTCCCAGCAAGTTTGGTATTTTTGGGTTCTCTCTTCTATGTAGTTTTACTTAGCCCATATTATTCATTATTAGGGTTATTTACTCAAATAATTCTCAAATTTATACTTGAGTTGTATTTTGGTCTCTCAACTAAATTATCCGCTCAAATGGTCCATCAACTCTTCATTATTTGGCAACATCAATATTGTCATTAAATATGAGGGCAAATTAATTATTTCATGCATTAAAAATAAATAAATACTGAAAAATGAAATAAAAAGCTTTTAATCCCCTCCCCTCCCCCCCACACCCCCCAATAAGATTATTAGGGCCAATTCGATAACGTTTTAAGGGGTTCTTTTCATTTTCAGAGAACAAAAATGAGGACAGTGGCCTAAAAACAAAAAGCACTGAGAATGTTTTCATAAAATGAAAACAAGTTCATGTGTACTTGTATCTCATGGGAAACGTTTTCATAAAAATAACTCACATATTATTATTTCAAATTGTACTACCAGACACGTTTTCATTGTTTTTGTTTTCTGAAGATGTTTTCTAATTAATTTTCCAGACACATTTTCATTTCTTGAAAATGCAAATTCATTTTCTTATTTTTATTCTCTGAAAATATTCTAGGAAAACATTTTTTGAAAACGTTACCGAACGAGCCCTTAGTCACTAGCTTTTTGAGTCCTTGAGTGAAAATAGAGCAATCAAATTTATTTTTTGTTACACTGGTTCTGAGTCGCGGGATGGGTTATGGGTTCTCCGAGTTGGGGAGCGGGGGTTAAGAGGAGGGGTCTGTAAGGAAATGGGGGAGAAGAAATCGGGGGAGGGGGGGGCACTTTTTTCTCTTTTTCTTCAAATTCTTCAAATTTTGTATTAATTTTAACTTTTTTTTATTTTTTAATTATGAAAAGTCATATTTACCTTAAAATTTTGGTTAAATTTAACAGAAAATTAGACGGTGGGACCAATTTGACAAATAATAAAGAATTGATAGACCATTTGAAAGAATAATTTAGTTGAGGAACCAAAATGCAATTCGTGTATAAATTTAAGGATCATTTGAGTAAATAACCCTTCATTATTATTAGATGCTACAATTTAAAGGGAAGACTTGAAGCGACGCTTAGCTGTGGTCCTGTCCATTGGTTCAAATTACTATAACTTATTTAGTTGGTTAATCGTTAATGTTAAACCAAGGTCCATAAAAGAAGAAATGAAGATACTAGTTACCTTAACAGGTTAATATATCATTTGGAGCGATTATTAAATCAACCGGGGTGGTGGCGCAGTTGGCTAGCGCGTAGGTCTCATAGCTTCTGAGTTATCCTGAGGTCGAGAGTTCGAGCCTCTCTCACCCCAGCTCTGTTTTTCGTACCCTTTTTTTTGTTTCCTCAAATTGCATTGGTCAATTGGCGACAGAGCATGTTTTTCATACCTTAATATAAATGCAGCTCCTTTTTTTGCCCCCTCAAATTGCATTGGCCAATTGGCAATAGAGCCCAGTTTTTCATACCTTAATATAAATGCAGCTTTTGTTTAAACTCAAAAGAGAGTTTATTCTTGTGGTAGATAATAATTTAATTTCACCTAATCTGGATAAGGTTAATAATTAAAATATAGCATCTAATTTTATAATAATGTAATTTTTTTTTTTTTTTTTGGTCAATAAGAGCTTTTAATAACAGGAGAGTAACCCAACATATTACAACTCAAAGAGAGGAAAGCAAAGCCATGCGACAGAAACAGAAGTGCATGCACAGCAAAAAAACTCAATAGACCCATACAAGCTGCTACAAGAAAGAGCCCCACAGTGTGGGAGTGGTTCGACAATCCAGAAACAGAGAGTCTTGGCCATCTTGAATAGCACATGCTATGTGGAGGCTGAAGGAGGGCAGGGAAGGCCGTCACGATTTAAGATATGCACAAGAGAGGTGGGGGGCCTGGATACCCAGACTTCCGGACTCGACCTCGATAGTGCCAGCGACGCAAGGTGATCTGCCGCTTCATTGTTTTTCCTACTGGTCCAAACCCAATTACAGTTTGAGAAATTGGAGTTGCATTCACGGATCCTTGATAGAAGTGGATAGAGATTCCATCTTCCACACTTTATGTTTCCTTTCACGCTCTCGATCAGTTCTTTGGAGTCAGATTCAAAGCAAACCTCTGATAAGCCCAGCTCATATGCCCATTTGCAACCCTCAAAACCAGCAATTGCCTCAGCCATGATCGCAGAGTCCGCATGGAAAGATAGGCATTTCGCTCCCCTGAACTCGCCATTGGCATTTCGTGTAATAAGACCTGCTCCTGCTTTGCCAGAGGATGCCGACCAAGCAGCAGTGGCGGATGCAGGAATGACCACTCATGGGGTCATAGTGTAAACTACCAGGGAGGAGATGGTGGTAGAGGTCTTGGGGAGATTGGGGTTAGGGAGGAGAAATATGAAATTTTGGAGTTTTTTGGTTCTGTTTTCGGGTCTGTCTGCTATTAAGAAGCTGCAGCTCGTTTTTTTTTTTTTTTTTTTTAAGTCCTAGACCAAAACGACGTCGTTTTGGCTAGGTCATTTAAAAAAAATTGCATTGCCCAAAACGACGTCGTTTTGCAAGGCAGTTTAAAAAAAAAAAAAACTGAAAAGAACCCAGCCACCGAAGCTTCTTCTTCTCCATGGGGTCATTTCCATGGCTTCCAAGGGCAAAAACCAGTCCCTAACACTAAACTTCAGATCTGCCATGGGGTCGTTTGACCCCATTGACCCCATGGTGGATCCGCCTCTGCCAAGCAGCATCAAAGTTAACTTTAATAACATGGGCTTCCGGTGCAATCCAAGAGGTAGGACTTGGAGGGGGTCCGTCGCAAGACCTCCTCACGATCTTTCTGCTATTCAACACAGCCAGCTCCTCCACTTGAGAAAGAATGGTTTTGATGGCCAAAAAAGGTTGTGGTTTACATAGATCAAACACAAAACGATTCCTTGTTTTCCAAATAATCCAGCATGTAACAGCAATAATGCATGATATGCGCCCTTTTTCCTCCTTAGTTTGGAGCCCATCCGTGGTACATTTCAGCAACCATTGGTCAAAGGTGGTAATTCCCTGTTTGTCAATTTTATAATTAAGAGGGCCACCAAACCAAATCAATTCTACCCACGGGCAAAAGAGAAGCAAGTGTTCAATAGATTCCTCATGAGCTTGGCATATGGGACATAATGGGGTTCGAGCAATTTTGCGTTTGTAGAGAGCCATTGCCGTAGGCAGTCTACCATGAGTCGCACGCCATAGAAAGTTTTTTATCTTTGGCAGAACCTCAGCTTTCCAAATATTTTTCCATACCAAGGGGTCTATCTGTGATGATGTGGAGGCGTTTCTGGCAGTGGTCTCAACCTACAGGGCATGGATGCAATGGTACTCGGACCGTACTGAAAATTTGCCATTCTTTTCCCCAGGCCAAACTAATTTGTCGTCCTCCCTTCCATTCCCTATAGGGATAAGCTGGATAGCAAGCTTCTCCTCGTTAGTAATTGAAGCTTGAATCGGGGTTAGGTTCCAGGTTTTGGAATCCCAATCAATTAAAGTTTCCACCCTAGTGTTGGGATCGACCGAGGCCTGTAAGTTGGGGTGGAGTTTACCGTCATGAAGGGAGGGAATCCAACAGTCCGTCCAAAGCTTTGCTTGTCTACCATTTAGAATTTGCCACCGAGCTCCCTGAAGAATGATCTTTCTTCCCTCAAGCAAGCTTGCCCAAGCCTAAGAAGCTCGTCCACCTTTCTTTGCCTCCAAAAAACTGCATTCCGGAAAATAACGAGCCTTCAAGAGTTGAGCCCATTGGGAGTTTGGCTCCATGATTAATCTCCAACATTGCTTGGCTAGCAAGGCCAAATTGAAATCATTAAAATCTCTGAATCCCATGCCTCCCTGTTTCTTTGGAAGCCCCAAAGTAGCCCAACTGATCCAATGCACTTTTGTCTCATCTTGTTTTTGACCCCACTAGAACTTTGCAATCTCTTGCTCCAGCTTTTGACAGAAAGATTTGGGAAACTTAAAAATTCCCATGGGGTAAGTTGGAACTGCCTGTGCGACTGATTTGATTAGAATGTCCCTTCCGGCTTGTGATAATAAACCTTGCTTCCATCCTCCAATCTTTTGCAGCAACCTTTCCTTCACAAAGTTTAGAGCCTCACTCTTTGACCTGCCCCAAAGAGTAGGCAAGCCCAGGTATTTCCCAGTATCCATAACAGTTGGCATACCTAGGATAGATTCCAGCTCTCTTTTTAAATCGTCAGGAGTGTTGGGACTAAAGAAAACACTAGATTTTCCCAAATTGATCTGTTGTCCTGAGGCTCTGCAGTACCCATTTAGAAGATTCACCATATTGCGACAATTTTGAGCATTTGCCTTGAGAAAGAATAAGGCATCATCCGCGAAGAGAAGGTGAGAAAGGATCGGGCCATTCCTGCAAAAAGAGAGACCCTGCAATAGCTGCGTATCACATGCTTTTTTTATTAAGGAAGATAGGGCCTCACTTACAAATAGGAACAAATAAGGGGAAAGGGGGTCGCCTTGACGGATCCCGCGGGTTGGCTTGAAATAGCTTCCTGGCTTGCCATTAATAACCAACGCTAACTCCACCGATTTAACCAAGCTCATGGTCAGCCGCACCCACTTCTCATCAAAGCCCAACTTCCTCATCATGGCCTCCAAAAAATTCCATTCGACTCTGTCATATGCTTTATTCATATCCAGTTTCATGCCCAATTCAAAAGACTTGGTGGATTTTCTAAGCTTCAAAAGATGGAAAGCCTCATGAGCAAGAAGGATATTGTCTTGTATTTGTCGGTTTGGGACAAATGCATTTTGAGCAGGGGAAATAATCTCAGGTAGAAACTGTTTCAATCTGTTGGCCATAACTTTAGAGATAATTTTGTAGGAATAGTTACATAGGCTAATTGGGCGATAATGAGTAACAGACTCAGGATTTGGGACTTTGGGGATTAATACAATGTTGGTGCTGTTTAGGATAGTGGGATTACAGCTTTCAGCAAAAAAATCCTTCACAAAGCCTTGAACCTCCCTATGGATTATGTCCCAATAATGATGGTAGAAAATCCCTTGATATCCGTCCGGCCCCGGGGCCTTAAGAGATCCCATTTGCATTGCTGCATCTTTAATTTCTTGAGAGGAAATTTCCTGTAATAGAGCAGTGTTAGTGTCCTCTGTGACAACAGGATCCACACAAGATAGGATATCCAAATCATCCTCCACACCATCAGTTGAGAATAGGCCTTTAAAATGTTCCTCAATCACTCTTCTTGTAGCATTTTGCCTGGAGTACCACTGGGCATTATTCCCTTGGATTCGCAAAATACGGTTCTGTCGCCGTCGAGCAATGGTGGAGTGATGAAAAAAAGCTGTATTCCTGTCTCCTTCATTGAGCCATTTCACTCGAGATCGCTGGTGCCAATATGTCTCCTCCCTAGCCCAAGCGTCATTTAAATTGCTAGTGATCCTTTTGATCTCCTCATAATTCTCCTCCCACCTTCCTTGTTGATTTTGAAGCTCAGCTTGTAAAGCTGACACCCGTTTCCTGTTATTTGTATATTTTTCACGGCTCCACTGGGTGAGCAACTCAGTACACTTTTGAAGCTTAGTTTGCCACTTGTCAATCCATTGTCCGTTGGCATTAGTACTCCAGCCATGATCAATAATTTGATGAGACTCGCGATCCTCCACCCAAAGGGCTTCAAATTTAAAAACTCGTTTCCCCCTGCTGAAAAGATGATCTGTTTCCACAATGATAGGATTGTGGTCTGACCCAATTGCAGGATAATGGGTAACCGTTGTGTTTGGCCATTCCTCTTGCCACAAAATGTTAACTAGGCCTCTATCAAGCCTTTCCTATATAAACTGATTATTTTGCTGTCGTGCACGCCATGTGAAGCATGACCCATTATATCCAAGATCCACCAATTCTACCTTCTCCATAAAATCACGTAGATATCTCGGACGATTTGGTGGGTGAAGTTGCCCCCACTCTTTTCAAAAGACCACAAAATCTCATTGAAGTCTCCGCCGCAAAACCATGGAAGGTTCATTGGCTGAAGCTCTAGCTCCATTCTGTTCCAAAAGATCTCCTTATCTTCCCTGTATGGCGTCCCATAAACCCAGGTGGCTCTGCCTTGTGTGCTAGTAGTCATATCTGATATTTTTGTATCAATGAAGTTTTGAGAATAGCTCAAAATCTCGAGGTTAATATTAGTATCCCACCATAGGCATAGCCCTCCTGCAGTACCGATGGGAGGAATACAAAAGCCATGCTGAAAATTGCAACTTCTTCTTACTTTCTCCATTCTATTGTTTTTTGATTTGGTCTCCATCAAAAACACAATAGTGGGCCGGTATTTGCGGATCATCTCCCGCAAAGCACGAACTGTCAAGTCCGACCCAAGGCCTTGACAATTTCACAAGATGTATATCATGGCTCCCCTGCGGTTGTTGTAGGCCAGCCGCCACCGCCTTGGGTCGAAGCACCCTCCTCATTGCTTGACAATCGTTTGCCTCCCTGTTCCCACTGCTCCGCTTGGATGATATTCACTTCCGTAAGGTTTTCTTCCTCAAAAGTCACTTGAGATCTTCTTGTTGTGCCTTTGGTGGTACTGGAATCGCCATGGTTGGTTTTCCTTGGCTTATACACCCTCCTTTTTGACTTCACATCTGCAGCACTCTCTTTTTGATTCTGTCTTCCTTCCTCCGTATCTCCTTTCCTATGGGTACTCTTCTGCTTTTTTCCAGGAGAGCCAACGTGGGGTCCCCTCCCATATTCATTGTGGCGCTTCAAACCTAGATTATGGAGCATGGTGCTGACTTGTGAGACAACCCTTGTAGGAGGTACAGTAATTGCTGGCCCAAAAGGATTTTTGAAATGTGGTTCCACCTGGATTGATTGCCCAAAGAGCCCAAGGTCCAACCTATCTTCTCCGTGATTGGGCCCGTGCTTGCACCAATATGTGATAGAGGGCTTTTCTTTGGTCATATGGGTATGGGCCCATTCAAGACTTCTTTCTGTTGAGTTTGGACTAAAACGGGTCCCATAGGTATTGGCAGCCGTGTTTAGATCATTTGGAAACAAAATCACCGCATTCATTGGATTCTCTGCTCCTCCACAGATTTGTCTTGGACTTTGGTTGCCCTGTGTCAGATACAGAGGCTCCTTTTGTCTTGTGCCGAGGAGATCCTCGTACCTTTCTTCAAGATCAGTTTCCCCTGCGTGTGACAGCTCAACATCGTGGCTGCTCCCATCAGTCCCCAGCTGTCCCATGGCAAACGCCGTTTGATCTGATTGGGCATTGTGATTTTCGAGAGTCACCTCACCTTGCCCAATTTGGTTGTTGCTTTCACGCTCCGCTCCATCACCACCAGGCCTCCTCCTGACTGTAGCAGCCCTTCTTCTCTCCCAGGGTGTCTTAGTTGGTGGTTTTGGGTCGACGAAGTCTCTGATTATCCTCGCTCTTGTCCATTCTCCATACTTCGCATCTATTTCTGGTGAAACTTCAAAGTTGCAGGCATCCATACAATGTCCAATTCTTCCACATCTGTAGCAAAAGTCTGCAAGTCTTTCATATTGGTACGCCACCCATGTTTCAGAGCCGTCGGGCCTTGGTAACCAGAAACCAGCAACAAGTGGTTGATTTGTGTCCACTTCGACTCGCACTCGCAGGAAACCCCTGAGTTTCGCTAGGTTCTCATACTCCATAACAGCCCCAGCCTTCTCCCCTAACTTGATCATATTTTCTTCATGGCTCAAGTTCAGCAGAATACCTCGAATCTGAACCCAGTGGGGCACCAGGTCCATGTCCACCTCTTCAATAGCTTTGGCTGGAGGCCACCTCTTGACTGCAAAACAACACTTCATCACCGACCAGGGGCTGTTTTCAAGGATTTTGTTTGCCATTCCTTCGTCTGTCACTGTTATGGCAAATAGATTATCCCTGACCCATGCAATTTTGGTCTCCCCATAATTCTTCCATGCAGCTTTTAGGATGTTCTTGATAGCCCCTTTGTTGGGTAGTTTCTGGGCAATCACTGCACCCACCAATTTTGGCCCTTCTTCCAAGTTTGAGATCCCCAAGGATTCCTCAAGGTGTTCAACCAGTTCCTCCGTGGTGGGTCTCCCTCTTTCCAGCCTTCCAGGACCAGCTCTCCTCCTTTCACTCATTTTTGGTTGGGGCGAATGTGTGTATTGGGTTTCTGCCTTGAAAGAAATTTTGTGTTTGGGATGTTTGTGGTGTGGTGTGGTTTGTTTCTGTTTGATATTGTGGAGGTGTTTATGATTTTTGAAAGTCTGGTATATGAGGGCAATAATGATAAGAGGGTACAGTTCCTTGTGGGGAGGGCTGGTGAGAAGGTTGGGGATGTAAGCAGGCTTGTTTATAGTTCCATGGGATGAGTCTGCGGGTACGAGGTAGTTGCAAGCCATTAAAGCTGTTGTTAATGGCGTTGCGGATCAGAGGATGGGTGAGGAAGTATAACAGCTTTTAATGTTCTTGATTTGCTTCTCGAGGAGCAAGAAATTAAAGAGCAGCAGGTCTGAAGCGGCGATTTGTAAAAGATTTGTATCCTGGAGGTAATGAAAGTGACGATTTGTTAGAGATTTGTATTAGGGATGCAATGAATGTGATGTTCAGAGGGAGGTGGGAGCATTAATTGAGTGGTTGGGGTTGGAAATTAATCACCAGCCAGCAAGCGGTGAAAGGAACTCTCACATAGGAGAGAGAGGCTCTCACGGAGGAGAGAGAGGTTTTTTTTTTTTTTTCATTTGCCCTTTGTTAGAGATCATGTCGGTATAATAATGTAATTAAAAAACCTCAAAATTACACACATTGTCACTTCTTCTAAATCAATCACAATGCCACATGTCCACCTCTGGCAACCCTTTCTCGTTAGCCATCACTTGCAGTCGGCCACCGCTGCCCATTGACACCACCACCTCCAGCCGACGACCAACTTCGACGCCCTTTATTTAAGCGTGACAATGGGCCGTGTCGTGTCAAGATAATAAATGTGTCAAGAATACTCAACCCAAACTCAACCTATTTAATAAACGTGTCGTGTTGGGTTTCAAGTCATCTTAAACAAGTTATTAAACAGGTTACCTGGTGAATAATCTGTTTACTTTATTCCTAGTTTCCAATATATTCATACACTTGCGGGTATTTATAGTTGGATGATTAGCATTTTAATTTGTGTAGTTAAAATTAGAAAAATAAATAAATAGATAGAAAAATATTTATTTAACATTATTATAAATAAATAAATAAAAGAGGAAATAGGAGACTACATTAATTTTTTTTAATTTTTTTTTTAAAACAACAAAAACAACATCATGGCCACTTCTTGATTTCACAATAGGAGACTTTAGTTTGGTGCTCTAGATCTCCTCTCTCGGATTTTCTCACACTGCTTCTTAGGGCTCATCACTTGAGCTTCCAAAGATCCCTTTCTTAGGTTTAGCAAAACTTGGATCTCCTCATGCATGTTTACCCGGCCGATCCAAGGCCTCCAGACGCTCTTGCATGTCCTTAGAGTAAAAATTTACCATCTTTGATAGCTTTTGATTCTTTTCCTGCATTATTTCAAGTTGGTGTCGTGTCTCGTCCAAAGTCTTTGCCTTCTCCCTTTTCAATCTCCTTATACTACTCTGACAATTTGCAACCAAATTTTATTTTGCCACCAACTGACTTGTTAACACTTGCACCTCATGAGATTTCACAAAGAGTCGATGACCCCCACTTGCGACTGAAGCCGCACTTTGCAAGCTCAGTGTCATGACATTAATCACTAGCTAGTTATCATTTCTTGTTCTTAGCATGCACACATCCCTGTGAGTCAACAAACTCCTTACAACTCCAATGACAATATTGTTGTCAATGAGTAATGAGTCGTTTACGGTCACTAGTCCAAGTGAGGAAGTAGAGTAGGGTATCCACACTGATGCAGCCCTTTGCCCTCATGTTTGTGTTGGCAGAGCTAGGTTTAGATCGAGAGAAAATGGGAATGAAGAGGCCATTTTATTTCTGAGTTTGAGGAGATGGGTTTAGATTTTTCTGAGTTTGAGGAGATATGTTTAGACTTTTCTAAGTTTGAGGAGATAGGTTTAGATTTTTCTAAGTTTGAGGAGTTGTGAGGAATGAGGGGAGCTAGGTTTTTTGTTTTATGAGTTTTAGGAGTTGTGATTTTTTTTTTCTCCCATTGTTTCCTTTTATAACGTCCATTATGACACCTGTTTCTAGTTTTTCCCACGCCTCTGTGATTTTCGCTCCGTAATTCAGGGCCGTCCCATAATAATAATAATAATAATAATATTTTTTAAAAGTAATTCAGGGCCGCTCCGTAACTACATGTGGTACCCCACACCACAATCTGTCACATAATCCGAACCACTTATTTTTAAGGTCATACTTGAAAGATCATTCCTGCAAAAATTCTCTCAAATAAAGAAGAATTTAACTATCTAATTGTTACCAAATAAATAAAGGAACACAATATATTCAATAAACGAGAAAATATTCACAATAATAATCAAGTGACTAATGGCTTGTTTGGGAGTGCTTCTGGAAGGGCCAAAAGTGCTTTCTAATAACTAAAAGCGCTTCTGACAGCGTTTGGCAAGAAAGTTTAAAAGCGCTTATGGGTCATAGAAGTGCTTCCTAGAGAAGCACCTACTATGTGCTTCTTCAAGAAGCACCTGCTATGTGCTTCTTCAAGAAGCACTCCCAAGTGTTTTTCCACGAAGCACTTTAATCTTTTATAAAAATTCAAGATTTTTATAATATAAGTGCTTCTAACAAAGCGCTTATGAGCAGAAGTACTTCCTAGAAAAGCAGTCCCAAACGAGCCCTAAACAATTGATAATTTGGACATGACAATTTTAGCAAATTGAAAAGAATTTAAATATGTTTTAAGATGACGGTTACGGTAAACTACAGTACCCATTTGTGACTTTCGGCGTAAAATAATAAAAACCCTCTTCTGAGCTTGCACCACCTGCATAGTCATCGTCTTCTTACAATTAGAGCTTCGGTTGAACTACTAGGGCTTGCACCTTTGAGTTGCGGTGGCTGTTGATCTGGAAAGGAGGACTGAGGTAAGCAGATTTGGTTGTAACAATCATCCAGAAGAAATTTTAAATTTTGAATTTATTGATAAATGGAGCACTTTGGCATTGGAATTTAATTGCAGCTTGAAATCCATCAATTGTGAATTCGGCACTGTAAGGGCCGATGGCAAAATGCATTGCCAAATCCATGAAACCAAACGGACCATTTACTGAATGTTTATTTGATTCATTAATTTGCTATCTGGTTCTTGAATTTGCTGAAGTTGAGTAGAGGGTTTGGTGTTGCTTTCGTTATTTTAAACTGTGAAAATATTTCTTAGAGCTCGAAGCTCTCAGTATATTTTTCTTTTGGATTACGATTAAGTTTAGTGGTGGAGCATGAGAGGTGAAGATACAGAAACTTAAGTCCGAAATCAAAGAATTTTTTCTTTTGTGGTTAAATTTGAGCAACCATTTTGGTTCGCTTGCATAACTTGTAAACCCAAAAGAGGGAATATTCAAAGAAGCATAATATTTAGCCTCAAAGCTCTATGAGCGTGTAACTGGAAGGGAATTAAAAAAGATGATTCCAAACAAAGATAACTGCTTTTTACATAAAAGAAACTAAAACCTAGATGAGAAGTTAAAGGAAGAAACAAAGACATAGCTTTTCTCAGAAAATTATTGGAAAACAGTAAATATTCAACTTGATTAGAGGGAAGTTTTGTATTGAGGGCTTTCCAGGATGGTGTTCTGTCTGCTGGTTTAGGTTTTCTCTTTGGGTTTTTCCGTTTCTTCTGTTGTTTTAGGTGTTTCATGCACTAATTGTCCATGCTACTTGTATATCTTGTCTTTTCTCTTATTAGATCTTGTGTTTGTTATAAATATATAAGAAAACAGTAAATATTCAACAAATTTATCATCAGAAAACCTAAAACAATACCTAATTCCAAAATCATCAGTTACAAATGATACCCAATATCCGAACTTACATTTTGAAGGAAATAGAATTTTTTTTTTCTCTAGCCACAATCTGAATTTTGAATATTAATTCATGTGATGTGAAAACCTCATCTCTAAATGTCTTAGCCAAGATGACTAAATCTTTATGTGAGTATCAACCTTGTGACATTGTCTAACACTGTAAACGCACCCACCGGTTAAAAGTTAAATTTTTCATTTTTAAAATTTATAGAAGTAAGAAAAAAAAATTCTATGCAGTGAATCTACTTATCTTGAAACCATGAAGAGCAATATATTTTAGTATGTTGTTTCGAGTCATTTATTTATGCACTGAAGTTAGGTGAATTTACAGGTGTAGGTGGGTGTCAATAATTTTGTTATTGGAAAAGAATAAGCTAGAAGCATGGAAGATGACCCTCCTAAAACGTCAGTCAATCCATCGTTTGCCGACCAGCTTTTTCTACTGAACTTCATAATGGGAAATTATTTGGGTCCTGATGTCATGTTTGATAACCTCGAATATTCAGCATTTCAAAGGATAGCTGAAGGTTCACCTCCGTATATGTCAAGTTATTTGGGGCCTTCATATGTTAGTGTGTCTCTTTTGGAGGGTTTATATTACTATCTCTTGAGAAATGTTCACCCTAGCCTCATTTTGAGACCAGAAATGTTGCATAAGTATTTAAAGGGCAGCCTACCTTTGTCAAGTTCGGGGCTGACGAAAGACAGTTGGCAGTTCACAAATTTTTTCCCTTTGGATCTTCATGAACAGATATGGTACCCTGAAAGCTTCAGAATTGTTAAGGGGATTCTTTTTATTGATGATCCTGTTACATCATGTATGAAAGAGGACGATCTGGAAAAGTTCAAATCTTTATCTGGTGTAAATAACATGAAAATTGATATAGATGAAGCCATACGATATCAACACGAGTACCTGGATAATGGGGAAAGTAAGACGAATTGCTTGAATGATGATTACAATTTCACAAAGACAGAATTTTTTTCCAATGGAAATGGAAATTGGTCGGAAAGATTTCAGCAAAAATATAAGAGAAGGTGCCTCTCTCATTCTCCATCAAAGCCAGCATTTCCCCAAGTTGTTACTACATCAAAACATTTAAGCAAATATGGAGCTTCATGGATGACCTGCAAACCAGATGGACCTGTGTTCATGCCCCTTATCTCTGTTCCTAATTTGGAAGAATGTACTTCAGATTCTTCAGTTGTTTTGTCTGGGACTGCCAGGAAAGGGGTAGTTGGGCCACCTGTTGGTGTTGTGGACATTGGTGTTAGCAAGGCTGCATATTACTTCCGGGTTGCTCTACCAGGGGTCAGGAAGGATTTTTGTACGTTCTCCTTTCGTTACATCTTTTCATTTATTCTTGCTGACATATGCTATTAAAATGCCTATAGTTTGGTGTACCCTTTATGTTTTTAAAGTTTCTAAGGCACCTCCTCTACCTTGAATAGGATACTTGTCTCTCAATGCATCATCGAGTGGAACAGAGTTTATATGCAGTTAATGTTCCCATTGCTGCCAAGATATAGCGCAGATGTATATTCTAGGTAGCATTTTTTTAATGATTCTCACTCCTGAGAAGGTAAACACAAGAAAGCCTCTTGGAAGCTGTATCTTATCCCACCTCCCCACATTCTAGGTCTGATCAGCATTGGGGAATTTGTTTGAACCCATGAAGTATATGTGCAAGCCTGTACTCACACGTTCATGCTAGGCACAAAGCATATCTCATATATTCTTTTCATCAGCTAAATGTTCATGTTTTTCACATTTACAAGTTGATATTATTTGTGGTAACAGGTCAATTCAATTGTGAGATTGAATCTAATGGCAAGATTCATCTCCAAGGCGTCACAAGTGGTGGAAATCCCATAAGGAAACGTTCACGAGTATTCCAAATGAAATTGCAGCAATTATGCCCACCCGGACCATTCACGCTCTCGTTCAGCCTTCCGGGACCTGTTGATCCAAGGCTCTTTGCGCCTAATTTTGGACCTGATGGCATTTTTGAAGGAGTTATCATAAAAGACGAGTGATATCTGTTGCTGAGTTACATTCTTGATGTAGCAAGGGTCAACAAAGGGGTAGGATTTTCTGACTAGTCCAGTCACTAACATCATAGTCTGCTAGCAGGAATGTTGTAAATGTTGTAGAAAGAGTATTGGTAGGATATAGGTGAAGCGAGTGTGCTATTCCATCCCTCACACATTTTCAGGCATGTGCATGCACATTGCACATACATCAACACAAGGTATGAAATGTACAATTTGGCGGGACACTTCATGCTTCTACGTATTCGGTGGGTCTAATTACTTGAATAACAAAAACATTCGTTCATATTCGGATTATCGAATAATAAATCTTGTTTTTAAGTATACTACATGACGTTATTTGAGTGGCTAGTTATACTCAGTGATGAAAATATCTGTTTTCACGGAAAAATCGATACTCAAATTTACGGAAATATCGATATTGTTGAGTGTAGGCGGAAATGTTGGAAATGTGCTCCAAATCCTGGAAACTTTGGGTGAAACTGTAAGAAATATTCAATCACCCAATAATGCATGTACAAGAGTAATAAACTTGATAAAATACCATTCATATGATATGTATAGGAATGCACTTAAGCTCCTATAACCATATTGACCATGAGCATAGCGTAGGCTTCATTTGAGTTGTTACTGCGTTCAGTTCCTAAAATCATGGAGTCAACACTGATAGCCATGGAATCCTCAGAAAATGGATGGCCATATCCTTCATCCATTTTTGGTGTCCTAGTGCAGTGCAGACTTTCCCAATAGAAGCAATGCCTACTCCACAACCATAGTCTTCATCTTGGGTGGCATGAGTATAGTGACAATTTACACCCATGGTAACTTCAAGGACAGCAGATCTGAGTTCCCCAAATTTACACCTATGCCAAATGAAAAAAAAGAAAAAGAAAAATAAACGAAATACTACTTGTCTTTTCTTTTTAAATTCTTAGTAGTTTATTTGCCATGTTAGTTAGGAAGTGGGTCCTCATGCAAACTGATTGTTTGATTTGGTTTGATTAAATTAGTATTTTTAATTAAATTATCTTTCAATCTAATCCGAATCGAAGTAATGGTTAAATGAGCTGGTTACATTAATCCCTAAACCATTACAAATTCGTACTGAACCAAATTTTTTTTTTTTTAATATTAATTATTAATCTATGTGTCAACATTGAATTGGTTGGATGATGAGCCATTAGTGGGTTGCAACATAACAAATTATTCCACACATCTAAAATGCAACACTCCTCCCTCTCCCTTTTTTCTATCAATTTTGTATGTGTAAGTTTATAATGACAAATAAGTCGTAATATGTTTATTTTGATAATAAGTCATATAATAATAAGGTTTTGATTGGCAATGAGATTGGAAATGCGATGACTTGATATTTTGAATGTAATGTTAAGTTTTAACTTCAATGCTTGGCTTGAAAACATTGGATAACTAATCAAAATTGGCCTAATTGAAGCTTAGAAAGAGAGCAAAAAATGTGGAGTGGTAAAATATATATGAAGTGAACCAAACCAAACCGAAAGTTTACTCCATGCATAAAGTATCAGTTAATTGAAGAGTTTTAGTCTATCGAAAGTTCGGTTTGACAAACTGATTGAGTTCTTTCTCGAATCGAATCAATCCATACCTAGGCCTACATGCAACACATCATCTAGAACTTTCAAAATTAATGAACAAGTTAGCAATTGGGTTGTGTTGAAATGAATTTAATGTTGATATTGCAGATTTTGTACTCTAGAGTACAATGTAGAACTTATTGCATATTTTAAGTTGATGTTGCAGCATTTTGCATTCTAGGGTTTGAGGTGCAAAATTTATCTCTTTACTTTTATTTCCTTTTAGATTGTGGTGTAATCGAAAAACACTTAAGGAGCAAAACTATTTCTTCAAAATTATTTTTCCCTAACTTAATATGCACTTATTTGCTCTCAAAACAAAACCATTTTGTAAACCTCAAAATGATAATGTCATGTTGGTTGTTAGGAAAAAAAAGAGCTGTCATTGACACATCAATATATATATATATATAGTTGTTATTGACACTTCAAAAAATTCATTATGCACTTCTCCTTATGTTTCCTCCAAATCAATCGTTTAGCCCAATAAAAAAGGGTCTTGACTTGCAGATGAGTGGTCTCATGTCCGAACCCCATGAAACCGGTGTCTGTGAGAAAAGAGAATGTGAGTGGTTTCAACAATTATAGAAAATTGTACAAGAGAGAATGTGATTGGTTTTTCTTTTATCCAACAATAGTCTATAAGATTTGAACTTAGAACCTCCTCCAACAAAGTGAAGCCTAGATGCCACTAGTCCAAATGATCATGGAGTTAAAAGTGGGATATTTGTTTATGAGTCATGCTCACCTAAGGACCTAAACTAGAGAGTATGATTGGAGTTAAAATTTATAGAGATCTCCTAAAATAGCTTTTATATATTTTTAGTCTAGAGCATCCACAATCATGCTCCTTATTTTTTAGTTAAAATTTAGCTAAAAACACTAGAAAGCTATTTTTGGAGCTCCTTATAAAATTTCAATTCCAACCATGCTCCATAGTTTAGGGAATCATTAATGATTTATTTCTTTTTTTAGTTTAGCATAATTGCTCCTTCTTCATATAAATAATTATAAAAAAAAAATTAGCATTAAATAAATACTTAAAATTGCATTAAAGTAAAGTATCATTTAATTATAAGGAGCCATTAGGAGTCCTTTCTCTCTCCTCAGATTTAGGAGCCCCTAGAGGTCTCCCTATTTTAGGAGTTGGAGAGGGAGGATGACTGGAGGTAGGTTTTCTCACTTCCTCCCTAAATTTTATTTAATCAGGTGGTTTAGGGAGTCCACTGTGGACGCTATTATGCAATAAATTTTGATGATTTTTCTAAGAAAGAGCGAGAAAGAAAGGAGATGATGGAGAGAAGATGTTGTTGTGCGAAAACACTCCAAGACCTTGTCGTTGATGAAGTACACAACTATCACACATAAGCCACACAAAGATAAAGCACATATGAAACCACAAAGTAAACACACACACAAAGAACACAAGAATTTATAGAGGTTTGGCGTTGTGCCTACATCCTCTTGGTGATCCCTGAGAATTCCAATAATATGAAAGAACCCTTTTGGTTACAATGAAGAACCCCATTTGATCTCTCACAAACCCTAGCTCTTTTTTCTCTCACCCTTGGCTCAAACCCAATTTGATGCCTTAGCTTTCTCACGTTTTAATAACTTAGCGCTAAAGTGCCTATTTATATGTCATAGAGCTTTAATACAATTATGGAAGGAATAGGAAACTTAAAGGACTCCAAAAATAGGAGAAAATCTGTCCAAATTTGCTAGGGATACGCGATGAATTCACTTGTCCCGCTCAAGCGCCTGTGTCCGCTCGAGTCTAAGCACTGTCACTGCTTGAGCGCCTGGGTCTGGGCAAGAAGTACCACTCTGTCGCTCAAGCGACTGTAGTTTCCGCTCGAGGAGTAGAGCCCAGTCAAACTGCTGCAACTCTTTTGACAGTTTGTTTCCTTCACTCCTTCTGCATCTTTAAGTGAGCCAAACATCAACAATTGTATGGGGAGGAAGGACGACAACAACCTTTTGTATCTCTTTTTTTTCTTTTTTTTCTTTTTTGTTGGTTAGAATAATTAAAAGTGTTGTTTGAGTAAAACAAGGAGCACTAGTGAATGTTAAAACTACTAATTATATGTGCCATTGGATTAATCCAAGAGCCTTTATTAAAGAGGTCCTCATAGATCTTCATTTGTAGGTTCGTTGTCGATAAATATAGTATGCACACATATATAAGAGCGGTCAAGACCTAACACGTTAGTAAGCTAATACGACGTTAACTACACGTGGTACCCCACACCACAATCTATCTCATAATCCAAACCACTTACTTTTTAGGTCATACTTGAAAGATCATTCCTACAAAAATTCACTCAAATAAAGAAAAATTTAACTATCTAATTGTTACCAAATAAATAAAGGAACACAATATATTCAATAAACAAGAAAATATTCACGATAATAATCAAGTGACTAAATGATCGATAATTTGGATAAAATTTGCAAGGATGACCCTTTAACGAGGACATAAAAATTGAACAGTTAAAGTTAACTTAAACAAGTGGTTATTGACATATTAACTTACTAACTAACGAGTACTTGAGCCCTCTTATATATATGTATATATACACACACATTAAGGTTGAATTATATATATACATACACACGCATGTTAGGGTTGACTGCAATTTTCTAAAGTTTAGTCGAGTTTAATGATGACATCCATATTAAAAAGAAATGTATTTAACCACACTACATAAAATAATTAGGGTGCTTCACTAATATACCAAAAATAGGAGCTGAAATTATTTAAAAAACCCATATGGAATGCACTTTAGAAACACACCCAAAATCCATTTACTACATGAGAAATTGGTGTTGAAGTTCCTATAAATTACACGACTGCCACTGATCAACTTAAAAGAAGCCCAACACAAAAAACTTAAAAAGCACCAAAAACAAACCCAGCCCAATTTTATAAAGAAAAAAACCCAAACAATTCATTACAAACAACGTCTCAAAAACCGTAGCTTCATTAACGCGTCATGTTGATTAATGACTGTAATGTTTCACACATGTACTGTCATGTTGATTAATGACTGTAATGTTCCAGTCTAGGGTAATAACACTGCTAGTTTCCTATGACATCCTATTTCTAATGCATGTCTACCCCTGTAATGTTCCAGTCAAGGGTAATAACACTGCTAGTATCCTATGACATTCTATTTCTAATGCATATCTACCTCTGTGATGTTCCATTCTAGGGTAATAACACTGCTAGTTTTCTATGACATCCTATTACTAATGCATGTCTACTGTTGTAATGTTATAGTCTATGGTACTAACACTGCTAGTTTCTTATGACATTCTATTTCTAATGCATATCTACCCCTGTAATGTTCTAGTCTAGGGTAACAACACTGCTAGTTTACTGTCATGTTGCTATTTCTAATACATGTCTACCAAAGAAAGGATGAAGAAAGAACAAACCAAACCAACTCAATACAAGCCGAGCCTAATTTTTTTGAACAAACCCAAACAATTTATTAAAAAAAATTCGTGGAGTATTAAAAACAAGCCCAGCCCATATTGTTAATACTACTATGTCATAGAAGTACATTGTTAATACTCTGTCATATAAGTACATTGTTCATACTCAGTCATAGAAGTACATTGGTGAACAAAAATGAGATCCATAACTGAAATAGTAACAAAAGATAAATCGATCATTAAAGCTTAAAATACATTTCGAAAATCAACTAAAATCCGAAGAGAAACACATAATTGAATCTAAAGATAAAAAATCTCAAGTCCAAACCAAACGACGACGACGACGTGGCGAAAGAGGAGTAGAGCTACGAGCATCTGATCGAGGTTCGTTCAAGGTTCCGAACAATCAGAAGAAAAAAGAGAAGAATAGAAGCACGATTTTAGAACAAGAAATCGAAGGTGAAATATTGAAAATTGTAGATCAGAGATGAAGAATATAGTTGGACCTGAGACTAAGCTTCAATGGAAGCTCCTCTTGCTCCAACATCGAGAAAGCACCAGAGAGAAAGGAGAAAATGAATATGATTTGGGTTTTTGGCAGATCTGATTTTTCTCGCTCAAATTCATAGTACAAGGGCAATATAGGCATTTTACATACACAAATAAACTAAAAAATAGTTATTAAACTGAAGTGTTTATAGTTTTTAAATGGTATAGGGCTTCTTTATAAGACTATGTCTAAGATTGGGTATATAACTAAATTTGTAAAATAATTATTTGAGAACATCCTTGTAACGAACATTATGTACGTAGCTTAACCATATGAGCTGTCGTTATTTTAGATATTCTTTGTAGATTTTGCAAAAGAAATAAATCCAACAACATTTAACTACTTGATTAAATGGTAGCTATTTTATCTTTTTTCCTGGTACAATCGCATGCATGGATTTCTAACCAAGCTTTTCGGTTTACTTGGAGGAAAACGAGCATTACTTCCAACTGATTAAGATTGGACAAAAAGAAACTATAAACCCTTGTGTGTGACCTAGACGTGGATGCCAAGTTATATAAATTGATGGACATTGAACATATGCCTAAAAATTTGAAAAGAAAAAAACATTGGCCTAAAATTGATGGCATAAGTAAAAAACAAAGGCAAAATACGTGACAATTACAAGGATCAATTTGTGGTATAATCGTATAGGAAGAGAAAAATGAGAGAATCATAGCAATATGGACAAGTAAGTGATTATTTTCATTGAGATTGATCCCTACGTTTTACTAGGGACATGACAATTTTAGCAAATTGAAAAGAATTAAATATAAGTTTTAAGATGACGGTTACGGTAAACTACAGTACCCATTTGTGACTTTTGGCGTAAAAAAATAAAAACCCTCTTCTGAGCGTGCACCACCTGCATAGTCATCGTCTTCTTACAATTAGAGCTTCCACAGAACAAGCGAGAGAGAGAGAGAGAGTGGGGTTGAACTGAGGGCTTGCACCTTTGAGTTGCGGTCGCTGTTGATCTGGAAAGGAGGACTGAGGTAAGCAGATTTGGTTGTAACAATCATCCAGAAGAAATTTTGAATTTTGAATTTCTTGATAAATGGGGGACTTTGGCATTGGAATTTAATTCCAGCTTGAAATCCATCAATTGTGAATTCGGCACTGTAAGGGCCTGCATTGCCAAATCCATGAAACCAAACTGACCATTTACTGAATGTTTATTTGATTCATTATTTTGCTATCTGGTTCTTGAATTTGCTCAAGTAGAGTAGAGGGTTTGGTGTTGCTTTCGTTATTTTAAACTGTGAAAATCTTTCTTAGAGCTCGAAGCCCTCAGGATATTTTTCTTTTGGGTTGCGATTAAGTTTAGTGGCGGAGCATTAGAGGTGAAGATACAGAAACTTAAGTCTGAAATCAAAGAATTTTTTCTTTTGTGGTTAAATTTTAGGAACCATTTTGGTTCTCTTGTTTAACTTGTAAACCCAAAAGAGTGAATATTCAAAGAAGTATAATATTTAGCCTCAAAGCTCTATGAGTGTGTAACTGGAAGGGGATTAAAAAAAGACAATTACCAAACAAAGATAACTGCTTTTTACATAAAAGAAACTAAAACCTAGATGAGAAGTTAAAGGAAGAAACAAAGACATAGCTTTTCTCAGAAAATTATAAGAAAACAGTAAATATTCAACTTGATTGTAGGGAAGTTTTGTATTGAGGGCTTTCCGGGATGGTGTTCTGTCTGCTGGTTTTGGTTTTCTCTATGGGTTTTTCCGTTTCTTCTATTCCATTAGGTGTTTCATGAACTAATTGTCCATGCTTCTTGTATATCTTGTCTTTTCTCTTCATAAATCTTGTGTTTGTTATAAATATATAAGAAAACAGTAAATATTCAACAAATTTATCATCAGAAAACCTAAAACAATACCTAATTCCAAAATCATCAGTTCCATGTATCTATGAAAAAATAGCATGAAATTTTGTGCTTATTGAAAAGTGATTTGTGCTATAGTTCATGCTTCCTGAACAAGGTGAGATATGGTCCAACCAAACACAAATAAAGAACAACAGGAGCCAAAGAGACAGTAAAATTTCCAATCATAATTCTGTTCTGGTACTTGAATCAATTGTTGTAAACAGGTTAGCAACCATGTCAAACAGTCAGCCAATTTCATGACCGCAGTGGTGCTGTGCCTGATGTAATTTTTTGGTCCAAGTTATTCTTTACAAGAATGCTGTATTTTGCCTTGAATCTTTTTTTTTTTCTCCTTCCAAAGATGTCTGTATCAGCTGTGAGAAATGATATGGTCTTCATAGTAGTGTATGGTTCTTCTCAAAAAAATTGCAGCATATGGTTAGCCTACTGGTGCCTTAAGCCCAAAGACAGAAAAGTTTTGGATCCTGATACAAATTGTTCTTCCTAAACCTGTTTTATCTTGAGAAGTGTGGAGCAACCAATGACTTGTTTGATTAATGATGGATGCTCTCATCTCATGTCAGTTTCGAAGGATGTAATATTTTACATTTATTATGGTATTTATCTCAGGCATGTATTTTGCATTTTGCAAGGTTTTCTTCTTCTCCTTTTTATAAACCTTTTTTCATGTGTATTCTATTTAGTCTTTCTTTCATCATCATGATTTTCTCACTTTTCCTCAAATCTGTGCGTCTGCTTTTTTGTTTTTATTTTCTGTCAAGACACCAATTACTACAACTGAAAAAAAGAGAGACACCAATTACTAGCTGCCATACACCAAAAAGAAGAAATAATATGCTGTAATGGACATAAATTTCACAAGGCATTTCAACATACTCAATCTGTAACTCATAGTTTCACACTAACACATTGAACAACTTTTATGTATTTTCATATTAGTTTACATAAAAGCTTTTATTTTCTTGTTTTTGAACTGCATGTGAGTATGCTAAATCTCAGATTACATGTGAACTTAAATTCTGCTGATTAATATAGATTTTCCTTACTTCATGAAGCTTCACCAATTGCTTATTTAAATTAAACTAACAGGTGTATCTGAGTGATCACAACGGTAAAGAAGCAAAGTTGGTGGCATGGGAGTGGAAAATGTGGCTGATCTTCCACCTCTGGATCCAGCTGTTGTTTTGATTGGAACAGCAAAGGGAGGTAATGTTGGACCTCCTAGTGGTCTTGTTGACATTGGCGTGAGTGAAGCTGCCTACCTTTTTCGAGTTGCACTTCCTGGTATTCGGAAGAATGAATGTAAGTTACCTCAGTTCTCATTGGATATGCATGTCTCTCATGCTGGCGTATATATGAAGCGCTATTATTGCACATGGAGCTCTTTTTAAATGCTGAGTTAATGTAGTCAAAGATAGCAATGACCAAGTAGGTAACTTTTGCTCTAGCAGGTAAGGTAAAATGTGATATCCAACGTGATGGAAAGGTTCATATAGAAGGAATCATGACAGGTGTTGGACTTTTGAGAAACTCGTCAACTGTGTACCATTCGAGAGTCCAGCAACTATGCCCACCTGGAGCATTTAGCATATCTTTCCGTCTTCCTGGACCCGTTGACCCCCGTTTGTTTTCTCCTTATTTCCGGCATGATGGAATCCTGGAAGTGGTGGTTATGAAAGGCAAAGTACCTCTACCCGGATAAGCCAGGTTTCCAAATCTGTGAGGTTAGTGGAAGGGCACTCTCTTAGGTTGTGTCTTGTTTGGAAAAAAAGAAGTGTGTTTTAATTGGCGCAGTGATGCATAGAGTCAGTTTGAGGAGAAAATCAGACTTTATATAAATGGATAATGAAGTTCAAATAGCTAGATTGTTTAATACAAAGAATTAATTGAAAACTAAAAATCTGAGGTCAAGCTTTGACCCAGATCATCCATTATGCAACTTGTTAATTATCGTTCTATAGTGGGGGCCTTATCCCATCTCTGAATCGTTGGATTAGACTGACCAATTTGATCCCACGTTTGAGAGATAGGGCCTCACCTAAGGGCCATATATAAAACCCTTGCTATAAAATTTTTGCAATTGTCAAAAATTGGTGAGGAGGAGCAGTGAATATAAACTTGGACTTGGGCAGAGTTTTGGGTACCCCTCCAATTTTAGGATATTTATTGGGCTTCTAAGACTCGTTGTACTTTGGCCCAAATGCCTCAAACTGACAAAGCTGCATAAATAGGGGGATCATGTATTGAGTACGAGGTGGAGATTATGCACGAATAACAATTTTTTTTAATTTAATTTTTTTTGTTTTGCGTGAACAGAGGAATTTCATTGATAGAAAAAGGGCAATTACAGAGAACTGGACGGGTTCTAGCCAGAATTAGAAATATAAAACATAATCACCCAGGCCAGAACAATGAGCCTACATGCATGAAACAGAAATAACTGCTCATTAGAAGCCAAATCTAGACAGAGCAAGTATCACCAGCAATATTAGTGTCAAATAGGCTCCCAGCAATCGGCAAATCACCTCTATCGCCATTGAAACGAGAAAGAGGAAGAGCGTACCACTCAATTCCTCCTGACATTAAAGTCATCCAGCGCAAACCTTTCTCCACCAGGATTCCAACTTTCAACCTCCTCTGTGAACAAATCTTGGCTTCTCCTCCATCAAAGAAAAACCCCCCAATCCATAAAAATAAGAACCCTAAAGTTGTGAGAGAGATCCAACAAAAACAGAGAAGATCCCACACACAGCCAAGGAAGTATACAGAGTCAAAAATTGGGGGAAGAGGATCCAGACAATGCCCCTTCAGTTGATTGACCAAATTTTGCTTCGAGTCAAAATTTGATAAAAAAGAAAATTTAACAAAATTCTATAGCATTTTGCTATAGAAAATTGGAATTATTATCAAGATATGACATTTACTGGGGCAGCTTTGTGGAATATGCTACGAAGTTTGGGTTGTTAGCTAGTATAAGTCAAGTATTTCTGAAACTGAAAGGATAGACAAAAGCAGTTATCATTAATTAAGTTAGACAATACTATTAATAATCTTGATCAATGAAAGATTAGTCCAAAAAAGTGTTACCATTTAAGGGTCCACGCGGGAAGTAACTCTCCATGGTCTCATTCATAACTTGCTCCTTGATTTAAAGCCATCACACTAAATAGTACCAATTGGCAGCAGTGCTGACGTTTCTGGCCTCCTTGTAGTCAGTATTAGTCTAATTGAACAAAAAAACTTGTAAGTTGTAACGGGAATAACACTGTTTTTTTTTATTTCATAGCGTTATTAACTAAGGATAGTAAAATAGTGTTATCCCCGTTTCATAAAAATCTTTCTTTTTTATTCAAAACTCATTCAAAATAATTACTCAATAACATGGCAATAGAAACTGGCAATGGCTCTCACTAAAATTAAATCCACGATTCTGACTGAGAATATGAATACATTCCTCCTAGGCAAGGTCTAAAATATCGGTGATATCGGAAATATTGGTAGGCCAAAAACACGGAAATTTCGATGGAAATATTGGGATATTATCGATATCGATAAAAATTGAATAAAAACCACGGAAATTTTTATTGAAACTTTGCATGATGTTTATTTAGTCAATTATCTATTAGTTTATCATAAAAAATTGGAAGGAAATGCATTGCATGATGGATTTAACTGATTTAAGTTGATTATATAGCGAGTTGGCAAACACTGTGATTGTTACCCCATGGGGTCATAATACTAGTGTTAAAATTCTGAATTTTTTTAAAGGATAAAAACAATGCTAAAAATTAAAAAAAACACGCCAAACTTATTCCAATTAACAAAAACATCATTCAATAAATTGAGCCCATTATGTAAACCATAAATTTAATCGAAATAATAACACCAACCCAAATAATAAATACACACACCAAAAAATAACCCAAATAATAAAATATCTGGAATATTACAACAAAAAGAGCACAATGGGTGTTGAACCCTTGACCAAAAACTTCTTTTCAATTCAGAGGCCACTATGGTAAGTGATAGCTTTACGTTATTTATGTATTCTTTTAGTATTTATAGGTCTAACCAACATAATTGTAAAAATATTTTTAAAAACCCTAACAGATCAATTCGTTTTTTATAAAAAAATTTGTGTTTGCGCTTGCCGACTCGGGCTTCTTCTTCCTCCATTTCTCTCTCTTCTTCCTCTCTCTTTCTTCTCCCTCTCAATCACTGTCTTCTTCTTCTTCTTCCTCCCTCTCTCTCTCTCTCTCTCTTCTTCCTCCATTTTTCTTCTCCCTCGCAACTTGCATCTTCTTCTTCACGGGTCGTCTCAGCCATTTCCAGATCTGCCATGGTCGTCTCCCATGGCTGCCAGGGAAATATCGGCAATATCATCGATAATATCTCGAAATTATCACCATTTCAGCTTGGAAATTTCACGGTAATATCGCTTCCGATATTATCGCCGAAATTTCGGCGATAATTTCGACATTATGATGACATCTGCTTGGTTTGTGCTGAAAATATCGCTGTTCAAAAATTCCGATATTTCGGCGATAATATCGATTTTTCAGTCCTTGCTCCTAGGACGTGTGGCTCCGATAAGGTCCACAAAATGTCAAAAATTAATTACTACCAAAAGTCCAACACGTGCCCTCCCAAACAAAAACAAAAATAAAAACCAATGCAAATCAGAGCAAGCAAGCAGAGGCACGAAGAAACATATGTACACCAAACTTATGGGCAAAGAAATTAATAATATATATATAATATACAATAAATGACGCAAACGCATTAAGTATTAATTGTTGATACCAAATTAAGTATTAATTTTTTGTTGCGTGAACAGAGGAATTTCATTGATAGAAAAAGGGCAATTACAGAGAATTGAACAACAAATACACCCCTAAAGGAGGGTTCTAGCCAGAATTAGAAATATACAACATAATCACAGAGGCCAGAACAATGAGCCTACGTATATGAAACAGAAATAACTGCTCATTAGAAGCCAAATCTAGACACAGCAATATTAGTGTCAAATAGGCTCCCAGCAATCGGCAAATCACCTCTATCGCCATTGAAACGAGAAAGAGAGAGCACCACCAAGAGGAAGAGCGTACCACTCAATTCCTCCTTCCTGACATTAAAGTCATCCAGCGCAAACCTTTCTCCACCAGGATTCCAACACCCAACCTCTGTGAACAAATCTTGGCTTCTCCTCCATCAAAGAAAAAACCCCCAGTCCACGAAAATAAGAACCCTAAAGTTGTGAGAGAGATCCAACAAAAACAGAGAAGATCCAAACACACGGTCAAGGAAGTATACAGAGTCAAAAATTGGGGGAAAAGGATCCAGACAATGCCCCTTCAGTTGATTGACCAAATTTTGCTTCGAGTCAAAATTCGATCAAAATGAAAATTTAACAAAATTAGAAAATTGGAATTATTATCAAGATATGACATTTACCGGGCCAGCTTTGTGGAATTTGCTACGAAGTTTGGGTTGTTAGCTAGTATAAGCCAAGTATTTCTGAAACTGAAAGCATAGACAAAAGCAGTTATCATTAATTAAGTTAGACAATACTGTTAATAATCTTGATTAATGAAAGAATAGTCCAAAAAAGTGTCACCATTTAAGGGTCCACGCGGAAGTAACTCTCCATGGTCTCATTCTTAACTTGCTCCTTGATTTATAAAGATAAGAGAGAGACAGCTTCTTTGAAAGCCATCACACTAAATAGTACCAATTGGCAGCAGTGCTGATGTTCCTGGCCTCCTTGTAGTCAGTATTAGTCTAATCGACCAAAAAAACTTACTTATAAGTTATAACGGGAATAGCACTGTTTTGCAACACAATAACACATGGAAAAGTTATCCTACGTGTCATTGCGTTATTGATCGGAAATAACAACAAGTGTTATCCCTGTTGCATGAGAGTTTCTCTCCTAATTGACAGTTTCATGAGAGTGAAAAATGTGAGCTTGATGATGCTTCACCACTTTTGTGTGGTGAACGCATATGTACACACCGCACCAGATTGTGATTTTCATATTTGAGGTCCTAGGTATCATTAAATTACAACTACGAATCCTTTCTGGTAGAAGTGAGGTTAGAGTTATCATGTTCTAGAAAACTACTCTATCGCTTATCGTTTGAAGAAAAAAACTTAGTTGCAACGGGGATACCATTGTTTTGCTATTCTGATCAATAAAATTATGTCAGGTGAAAATGTTATCATGGGCGTCATAACGTTATTGACTGAGGATAGTAAATTACTGTTATCTCCATTTTATGAAAATCTTTCTTTTTGTGATTCAAAACTCATTCAAAATAATTACTCAATAGCATGGCAATGGCTGTCACTAAAATTAAATCCAAGATTCTGAGAATATGAATAGATTCCTCCTAGGACGTATGGACCTGGCTCCGATAAGGTCCAGCTAGCTAATGTGGCAGCTGGTGTTTGTCTCAACATTTCCTTACAAACCAATAAAGACAAGAAAGAAACTTAGAGCGAGATCCAATTAGAATTGTCTACAAAATGTCAAAAATTAATTCAATCGCAAGCCAACACCAACATCTCTGTTCATGTATTTGTATAAGTCCAACACGGACCAATCAAACAAAAATAAAAACAAAAACACGGACCTGTCACATTTATAATAAAATTAAAAATATACAATAAATGACGCAAACAAATTAAGTATTAATTGTTGAAACCATATGATTCCGCATATCCTTGGAATCAAATTAAGTATTAGCAGTCCGTCCACCTTAATCACATCAAATGTCCTCTGCGAAATTACCTCATACCTTCCTTTCCTGAACCCTATCTCCACATTGTTCTTCTCTCTCCCCCTCTCTCTCTCTCTCTCTCTCTCTCTATATATATATATAGCTCCACAGATGTAAGTATAATTAGCTCGCCTTAATAGCATATAGCAAAGCTTAATTAGTACATCGTAGTGATGGCGTTAAAAGTCCTTTCTGCCCTCGACACCGCGAGGACCCAATGGTACCACTTCAAGGCCATCATCATCGCTGGCATGGGCCTCTTCTCCGACGCCTACGACCTCTTCTGCATCCCTCCCATCCTCAGGCTCCTTGGCCGCATCTACTACCAAAAACCACACCTTCCCACCGACAAATACAACAACGACGACGACAACTTCGTCATCCGCAGGCATGTCGACTCCGTGCTCCTCGGCGTGGCTTTGCTTGGCACCGTCATTGGCCAGCTGGTCTTCGGCAGGCTCGGGGACCGAATCGGGAGGCGCCGCGTGTACGGCCTGTCCCTCATGGTGATGGTTCTCAGCGCACTAGGCTGCGGCTTCTCCATATGCACCTCGCCGAGCTGCGTTCTGGTGAGTCTCGGGTTCTTCAGGTTCCTGCTCGGGGTTGGGATTGGCGGGGACTATCCGCTGTCGGCGACCATCATGTCGGAGTTTGCCAACAAGAGGACACGTGGCTCGTTCATAGCGGCCGTGTTCTCGATGCAAGGGTTTGGGATTTTGGCGAGCTCGATCGTGACGATGGCGGTGTGCGGGATCTTCAACGCAGCGTCCCATCCCAACCCCAAGGAGAAGACTCCGAGTGAAGCTGACGTCGCATGGAGGTTGATACTGATGCTGGGTGCAATTCCTGCTGCCATGACCTATTATTGGCGTATGATGATGCCTGAAACTGCCAGGTATAACTAATTATTTTTTATTTACTATATTGATTATCATTTGTTTGACATTTTGGGTTGGATTTTATTTATATATGTATGAGTTCGTCAACATCTGTGCGTCTCATCTTGGTTTGTTGTATATGTAAGCTGTAAAATTTTGAACAAAAATATTGGTAGGATGTGTAGATGAGGAGGGAGAGGCCAGCAGCGATTAACAATGACAAATAAAAATGTAAGCCTAGAGTTAAATTAGTTGAATTGATTTTCCCTTCCTCGACTCTTTACTATTGGTAATTTTTTGGTGCGATGGTGACACTGCCGCATAGTATTATTAATATACTCATATTATATGCGTGTGTATATATTCATACGATATCCAGAATTCAAAGTTGATATGAGCAGACGACAAAAAATTGAAAAATATACAAATATTTTACTTTTTTCTCATTAGAGTTATCATAGATGAGGATTGCTTCATCTGCCATTTCATTTTTGCCACGCGATGGAGGTGGATTTATATGTTATTTATTGATTAGGGAGTTAGAGAAATAGGTGAAATGAGAGTATGTATGAGAGGTTTAATCAGTAAAGCATATTTGGTAACTTACAAATGGGTATAATAATTGTTATTTTATTTTGAAATAAGTTGATGGATGAAATAGGAATCGGGTATGGTAGAATTCCTCTTACAAATTAAGATACTGGATATTGCATGTCATGCCTCTGTTTCGTAACAAACAACATAGTATTGACTTACAAATCAATTCCTTTGTTTGATCTAGATATACCGCATTGGTGGAGCTAAATGTCCAACAAGCGACTAAGGACATGGAGAAAGTGTTGGATGTTTCACTAAGTCAAATTGCAGAAGATGAATCATTGACATTGCCTCAAGATCCACCGTCCTATCCCCTTTTCTCCAAGCAATTCTTACGCCTACACGGCCGCGATCTCTTCGGTTGCTCAGCTTCATGGTTTCTTGTGGACGTAGTCTTTTACAGCAGCAACCTCTTCCAATCTCAAGTTTACGGAAAATATCTCGGGAAAAAGTACGAATCCAACGTGTATGAAGATGCTATACATGTTGCCCTATTGCAAGCCATCGTTGCAATATGCTCAACAATTCCAGGCTACTGGTTCACTGTGTATTTCATCGATCGCATCGGAAGGCGCAAGATTCAAATGATGGGTTTTCTCGTCATGGCCTTGGTTTACTTCGCAATTGGGATACCCTACGCATCTCATTGGCAAGATCACATAAATGCAGGTTTCATGGTCCTCTATGGCCTCACTTTCTTCTTTGCAAATTTTGGACCAAACACTACTACTTTTATAGTGCCAGCTGAACTTTTCCCGGCGAGATTTAGGTCAACCTGTCATGGGATTTCCGGGGCGACTGGGAAGGTAGGGGCCATTATTGGCGCAGTTGGATTTCGGTGGACCTCACATGGTCAAACGGAGCATCCTAAAGCAGTCAAGACCTTACTGGTGATCTTAGGTGGAGTTTGTCTTTTGGGATTGGCGGTAACGTATTTTTTCACACCAGAAACGAATGGCAGATCGCTAGAAGAGAATGAGGAATGATGAGGAAACATTTATTTAATGCTCAGATGTTTGTTTCATAACTAGTGAGGTCAAATGCTGCTGCTATTCATAGTTCCTAGTTTATAGTTTGCAGACGGTGATGAAGTTATTGCTGCAATTACTTAGAAATTCAACCAATTTTTTCTTCAACTACGTGTGTTTATGTAGAAGCCTCTGTACTGTATTCTCCCTCTATCTCCTGTACATAGTAGGCTGAGGTTTGAGGGAGCCGTCCATGAGGAAAAAGTATATTATTAGTGAATTTATATATACTATATAGGAAATTATGCATTAAATACCAGTTTCGGTCTCCATTTTTGTCACAGTTAAAAAGAGGGAGGGGTATTCTCACACAGTTTCATGGAGATTGAACCGCATACCAATAGCCAGCATGCAACCAGCTCTACCACTAAGCTAAGACCCCCATCTGCAGTATTGGGTCATTGTTTACTTGACCTAGTTTTTCTACATTAGACATCAAGCAAAAGCTAATTTGTTTAGATAGAATATGCGACAAATGTCTCTTGTCAGCTGGCCCCAATGCTTAACGAAATGTTAGGACATTACCACTTTGTTCCTAAGTCTATTTGGTTGGGGACATCATTGCCACGTTTCACAACTAGCCACCACCGCCAGACACCACCACCTTCAACCATCGATCGACACCATGGCACCACGTAATCTAACCAATGAATCAAGCCATTGTGAATTGAGTGGGGAACTGACTTGATACTTTTATATGCCTGCAATCGACAAGGGACTTCAACAATTTCTGTAGTGCAGTTGAAGTCAAACAATATGGATAGAATATTTTCAGATATATTTCATTCTTCAACAATTTCTGTAGTACAGTTGAAGTCAAATAATATGGATATAATATTTTCAGATATATTTCATTCTCCAAAATGAGGTATTTATAATACAAGGTTGTAACCCTAGTTGACAGGGACGAATCCAGGATTTCAAAATACACTGGACTGGATTTCCCTTATAAACAAACTCGACGGTACGAGTGAATTTCATTGATAACAAAAATTATACACCTAGTCAGGGCGGACATATTGAGCCTTACCCTCAAAATGCATCTAGTACATAAGATATAAACTAATAAAAAAGACAATAATAAATAAATATGCAATGCGAATACATAATACAACTATTTGAGTTGCACCCTTCTAGGCTTCAAAGAGTTGAAATCACTAATTATTGATTCGTTATCGATACTATCAGCAAATTCTTTTTCAATGTGAAGTATCATACAATCAGCAAGAAACTCATCCTCTATCTTGTTCCAAAGTCGAGTTTTGATAAGTCTCATAGAAGAAAATGCACGTTTTGTTGTTGCTGTAGAAACTGGAAGAGTTAACACTAAACGAATCAATCTATCAATCAAGTGGTAGGTGTGTGTTAACCCTGTTTCAAGTAAGCACTTAAGTAATTCAGGAATAGAATCAAGATTCTTAAAGGCTGGAAGACGATCCATATCAGTCTTATAAAATCCCAATTGTTGATGTAAAGCCTGCAACTCAGTGGTAGTAAAATCTTGAGGATAAAACTTCCCAGCAAGATTGCATATATCACCAATGTTAAACCACTTAAATGAATCACGGGGATCCAATTTTGAGGTAAGATAAAGAAGTTCCACAGTTTGCTCTGGAAATCTAGTATTTAACTCTACCAACTGAAAATCTATTACATCATTAAATACATCAATACGGAAATAATGCTCAACTGTAATAGAATCCTGTTGTTGGCAAGAACGACCTGTACCCATTTTATGACGAGCACTCATATCAGGTACACTAATGTCATGTTGTTCACAAAAGGATAACACACTTTTGATAAAATCATCCCAAACTTTTGATAAAATCATCCCAACCATTATTTCTCAACTCATCAAGCTTCATTTTTGTACTTGAAACAAGATTCAAAGCATTTACAATGTCCTGAGATTTGCTTTGAAGTGATTGACAAAGAAAATTTGTGAATCCCATAGTTTTTTCCAACAAAAGTAAGGAAAAAACAAATTCAAACGACATCATGGCAATATAAATACTCTCAGCTTCCCCACGAAATTGTGATGTAGGTCCATTACGACCTATTTCATCAAGAAGTGTCTTGGTTGCAACTCTCTTCCAATTTTTAAACCAATCTATAGTGAATGCCTTGTGTGAATGATCAGTTTCAAAAACAAAGCATGGAAAACAAAACCCTTTATCTTCATGAACAGAATACTCAAGCCAAGGGAATTGTTTGAACCAACATTGTTGAAATCGACGATTTTGATTCCCATCTAAGTGGCATGGATATTCCCCTAATGTGGGTTGACATGGTCCTAAGAGAATATATGCCCTTCGAACGTTATCACGTTCATTAATTGAATATGTGCATATTTGACGACGTAATCCTGGATGACGTTCAAGAGTATTAGTATCAACTTGTTGATTACATGGACTCTTTGAGACTCAACTCTTTCAAATTCAGAAGGAGGTTTCTCCCCACAAATTGGAGAAGATGAAGAAGGGCTAGAAGGCATGCTACTTGATGATACTTCATTTTTTTTCTTAAAAAATGCAAAATATTCTTCACTCTCTTAGGATTTCGATGATGATCTGAAATTATAAGTATAACCTATAAGATGAATGATGTATGTAAGCATATTCAAAAATCCCCAAATTCAAAAATCCCTAAATGTTGTTTATAGAAAAAATATAATTATAACTCCCTAATAATAAGAACTAAGTGAAGAAAATTACCTCAACAAACAAAAAGATGAGAAATTGACTTGTTAATTTATTGACATGGAGCTTGACCAATTGCTGGTTGGTGGGGTGCCTCTGGCTTTGTCGGCTCTTTGCGTTTTCACCCGAATTGATGCTTTGTCTTTTTTTTTTTTACCACTCAATTAGGTTTTGATTCTTTGCTGTGAATGCAAGTGGGCTATCTCTTTTATTTAGTTATAGATATTTTTTTTTTGGGCTAAGACTACATCACATTTAAAAGTCAAATTTTTTTTTGGCATGGGCTATAGCCCATGCAACCCATTATCTGCATTCCTCCCTGCTAGTAGGGTTATACAAGGAAATAAGATAAAATCCTAATTACACAATATCTGTACAAAAAGGAAAGAAATAGAGTCTAAATAGACTAGGAAATAAATATCCTAATTAAGCTAGGATCTCGCTAACACTCTCCCCCAAGTTGAAGCAAAGATGTCACGCATGCCCAACTTGTCAAGTGAGTTGAGAAAGACAGTAGTAGACACAACTTTCGTAAGTACATCTGCCAGTTGATACGCAGATGATATAAACGGAAAAGAAACAATCTCAACATCCACCTTTTCTTTAATAAAATGTCGATCAACCTTTACCTGCTTTGTACGATCATGTTGCATAGGGTTATGAGCAATCGCAATTGCAGCTTTGTTATCACAATACAAATCCATGGGTTTTTGGGGGTGCAAACCCAAGATCTCTCAACAATCTCCTCAACCACAGTAACTTGCACACACCTTGAGCCATCCCATGATACTCGGCTTCAGCACTAGACCGAGACACCAATTTTTGTTTTTTACTCCTCCAATTAACAAGATTACCACCAACCATAGTCTAAAATATCGATAATATCGATGAAATATCGAGGATATTATCGTTTTTTCAGGTCACAGATATTTCAAAATGTATCCATACACATCGTATAAATATTGATAATATCGGAAAATATCGATGTCGATAATTTAGCTCACACTTCAGCAATATTTTGTCAAAATATCGCTATAATATTGAAAATATCGATGTAATGGAAAAAAAGAAAAAAAAAACACAAAGCACACACTCAAAGGGGATTCAAACCTGTGCCATTTCACTCCTCCAATGCCTTAACAGTCATGTTGCTTATTTTTTTTTTGTGATAATATGCTAAAATATGTATATTTATATTGTTTTGTTTTGAACTGTTTTTGCAAGAATTAGATTTTCACATGAGAATTTGAGTTTTTGACCTTTCCTTTTAGGATGGAATCGAGTGGCTCATGGAAAGAATCCGAAACCCAATCTTCAAATGATTTTGCTTATGGACAACGTCAACCAATCTCGGATCCATATGGGTGGCATGTTAACATTTACATGGAAAACTATTTTGGGTTTTTATCATTTGATGACTACTCACAATACACTTACTCTACACATAGAGATGATGAAGATACTAAATGTTTTTGAACCTCATAGTCACTCATGTATCCTACCATGCAATGTATAAAGTGTAAAATATTGTAGTAAATCATTATATATAAATGATTATGATGTGTTTACTCTTCTTTCATTAATTACTACATATTTCCTACACTTACAGTGTTTGTCAACTCGCTATATAATCAACTTAAATTAGTTAAACCCATCATGCAATGAATTTCCTTCCTTTTTTTTTTTTGTGATAATTAACTAAAAGATAATTGACTAAATAAACATCCTCCAAAGTTTCAATAAAAATTTCCAAGTTTTTCTTACAATTTTCGTGGTTTTTATTAAATTTTTATCGATATCGATAATATCCCACTACTACAAAAAAGGCAAAAGACGATGGGAATTCACCGTCGTGTATCCGGTTTTCAAACCATCGTGAAATCGACCGACATCTTTTCCAAAATAAAACCACGACGGTAAATCACCGTCGTTGTTATAACAAACAACGGCATTAACAAATAACAACCGACGTCTGTATACTGAAAAATGAGCCAAACAAATTGTCAAGGATAAGAATAGACGACCTATTTTAACAAACAAACATCGTTTAAATAAATAAAAGAAACGTGAAATACAGTTGTGACGTCTTTAAATAAATAAAAGACGACGTTATTAAAACATACTACGTCACATCTATTTATATCATCGTCGTGAAATAAATATTCCACTTCGTTTTTTCTATTAATATTGATGTGAAAATTGCGGTTAGGGTAATTACTTACGACACATGTATTTCTATAAACGACGTTATACTTAATAAACAACGTCGTCCACAAATAAAAGACAACCGTGTTTCAGAATTTATACTTCATCTTTAAACACAATACCGTCATCTTTAAACACAAACAACGTCATTAACAAATAACAATCGACGTTTGTATACTGAAAAATGAGCCAAACAATTGTCAAGGATAAGAATAGACGACCTATTTTAACAAACAAACGTTGTTTAAATAAATAAAAGAAACGTGAAATACAGTTATGATGTCTTTAAATAAATAAAAGACGACGTTATTAAAACATACTACATCACATCTATTTATATCACCGTCGTGAAATAAAGATTCCACTTCGTTTTTTCCATTAATATTGACATGGAAATAGCGGTTAGGGTAATTACTTACGACACATGTATTTCTATAAACGACATTATATTTAATAAACAACTTCGTCCACAAATAAAAGACAACCGTGTTATTTAAAAACAATACCGTCGTCTAATATATTTTAAACGGCGCAAATTTCCAGTCGATCGCCGTATAAATTTATATTAACGACATGATCTGAAAATAAACGACGTGGAAAATATTTTAGGGTCATGACTTACGACACATTTATTTCTATAAACGACGTGGTATTTGATGGACAACGTCGTCATCATGTAAAATAAAGCCGTGTTTCGAAATTTATACGTCGTCTTTAGCAAAATGATAGTCGTCTAATTTATCTGAGATGGCAAAGTTTGTCAGCCAATCACCGTGGAAAATATTTTTAACGACATAAGAATAAAAAAGAGACGCAGATATTCCCATATAACGTTGTTTTTGTAAAAGAATGACGTCCAAATATCACTTTACGTCGACAAATTTACCTATGGATTTCAAATAACGTCGTGAAATGTTCATTTTCCACTTCGTTTATGACATAACAAGCGACGTGGTAAAATTTAAGACGACGATTTTTGAGTTGTTATGGACGAGTTCATGATCTAAGACGTCGTCTTTTGTAACGTTCAGGTTCGATATCTCGCCTTTTAGACGTCGGTATTATGGTATTAGAGTCGTGTTATTTGTAATTACATGTCGGCTCTTTATGCTTCTCCGACGTGATATCATTAATAACTGTTTCACAATACCGTCGTGGTTCTTCATTTTTACTTTGCTTTTAGACGTCGGTAAATACATTGCCGTCGTTGAATGCTCCAAAACGTCGTTTTTTATTGACAATTTTATTAAAACAGACGTCTGTTTTTCACAGTTTTATGAGGACCGTCGTTTTATAATATTGAACCAGTTGTTTATGTACTGATTGTTTTGTGGCCAAAACCTTCATAATGAAAGTGAAGAAAACATATTACAATTTATTACAAAATTAATATCATACAGTAGTGCCATTTAGGGCATAAGTAATTTCATAAATTACAAGAGCATCATTCAATCCATATATCTTCACACCCATCTCGAGTATTTTGACTCCCAAACTCACCCACCAGTTCATCAAATGTGTCAACATTTGACATCCCTCTAGTAAATGGCTCACACTCAATTCTCACATCACCTAAGACATCATCACCAATAACATCATTATATTCTCTATTAGGCATTAATAACACTACCGACCAACCACGATGCATCGGGTCGTCAACAAAAAATACTTGTTTGACTTGAGAAGCCAAAACAAATTAGTCATTCCTATGTCCAATTTTACTCAAATCTACAAGGGTAAATCCAAGTTCGTCGACTACAAAGCCTGAAGTACTATCTATCCAATCACACCTAAAGACTGGGATTGTAAACTTTTGGTAGTCAAGGTCCCAAATTTCTTGAATGACACCATAAAAACCCATATATGAGAGAATTGGGTTTTTATCCTTGGCACTAGCAACTTGCATGGTATGTGCAAGTAAATAAACTCCACCATTTTGAACTGTCCGCACATCATCTTGTGCCTTGATGTTAAATTTAACATCTTTAATAAGATAGCTCCTATATAATGGCACTGCCATGTTTGGACCAGCTTCTAGCCATCTTAAATTTTCTGATACGCCATGATTGTCTCCCTCATTAAGTTCACTTTGAACCTGCAAATTAATCATATCTTAATTCAATCTAACATAGAAAGAAGAAAATTAAAAGTCCAATATGTTATTGAATAACATATACCTTGAAGCGTAGCCATTGAATGAAAGTGCTATTGTGCTTATCTTGTAGCCACTTTGTTCTCTTTCTAATTTTTGGATAACCGGTCTTGATGTAGATCATATGTTCCCTACATGACACGAAAAATTCAAGCATTACGGTCCCAAACATATAAGATAAACATAAGGAATAATTTAAAATGGAAACTTAAAGAATAAAACTCATACTCGATATAAGGTAGGACTTCCTCCGTATTCTCCAAGACATATAGATATACTTGGTTCAACAGGTCCCGATCAACTAAGCTCACTGTGCAACCTGATAATGGCTTTGAAACTCCTATCTTCTGACTTGATGGCACTCCAATTGTAGTAACATCAGATAAATGTTCGGTGCAAAATTCTACAGCTTCTTCAGCTATATAACGCTCAGCAATGCAACCTTCGGGATGAGTACGGTTCTGAACATATCCCTTTAGAACTTTCATATATCTTTCGAACGAATACATCCATCTAAAATATACTGGCCCACATAAACGAACTTCTCTGACAAGATGTACTACTAGATGAACCATGATATCGAAGAATGAAGGTGGAAAGTACTTTTCAAGCAAACACAAAGTAACTACTACATCTTCTTCCAACTTATCTAGCTTGGAAATATCAACCGTCTTTGGACATATAGCATTGAAGAAGAATAAAAAATGAGTTATTGCATACCTTGCAGGCTTCTCCAAAACAGAACGAATTGCCACAGGGAGCAATTGTTGCATTAAGGTATGACAATCATGTGATTTAAGGCCAAGAAGTCTTGAATCTTGTAAAGATACAAGATTTTTTATATTTGAAGAATAACCTTCAGGGACCTTCATACCATAGAAAGAATTGCAAACCGCTCTCTTCTCTGCTCTTGACAAATTCCAAGGCCCTGGAAGCAAACGAGTACGTCTTTCTCCATACTCGGGTTGCAAATCAGTTTTGACCCCCATGTTCAATAAATCTAACTGATAGGACCCGCCCCGAATTGCTCGGAACTTGAGACGAATCCTGTGGAAATTCCGACATCACACTGATGCCAGGCCCACTTACTAAAAATTTAGCCTCTTTTCCAAATTAAGGGAAAAGAGCACGAGACTTTCTGCCGAAATTTCGACAGAGTCTCCCCTGTAAATTGAACATTCCCCAAAAATTCCAACCTGCATAAAACGCATTTTAACAACATGCAATCACATAATAGGCCTCCGGCCTTCAGGTAATTCGAAATAGAACCAACAATGTTCTTAAGTCGCACTACACATAAACCATACAATTAATGATCTCAACAACTATACGAATACCCCCAACAATCATTAAATCGGATTCAAATCCATTAACCACATCAAAAATCCGATCGCACATTCAGAATCGATCAAACCATTTAAACGCAATAATATTCCACGGCTGCACCTGGTGAGACCCCAGGCTGCCTACGTACCCTTGGACAAGGGATCAAGCCACACGTAGTTCTCATCTCAACAGTCACAACTCCGATAATATACATTTATTTAAAGCAGAACCAACAATACATTTTAGATTTATCACTACTCCCATTCCGACAAAACACAATGAACACATTATCGATTTCATCCCTTTATATCAGTTCAATCCCGCAACCATACCCTATCCAAGGCGTATGTTGCCGTACAACACTCCCCAATCCAGGGCTTACACATTCATGCATGTACAGAGTGCTCACAAAGCACAATCTCATTGATCTTAACCCAAATCAAAACCATATACACATATACGTAATATGTATGCCTATAAATGAGTATATATATATATATATATGTGTATATATAATAACACCCACCTCTCACCATCATCATGTACTGGGGGAAACAATCCAACAGGGTATTGTTGACTAGCTCACAATTATCCGGCCCTCAAACGTCCATGTGGCTAGGGATGAGTCGTCCAACTAGGGGACTGATACTCTAACCAGCCCGTACGGACGAAGAATCAAGACCCGTACGTCTGAAAACAGTCCTACGCCCGCAGACTACCCAATCAAGGGTCTACTGCAACATCCCGTCAAGGATGCCCCGGGTTCCGTCATATCCAGACCATATCACAATTTCCATATATCAGTATCCAAGGGGAGGTATATATGCTGATGCACATCATGTACTGGGGGAAACAATCCAACTGGGGATTGTTGACTAGCTCACAATTATCCGGCCCTCAAATGTCCATGTGGCTAGGGATGAGTCGTCCAATTGGGGGACTGATACTCTAACCCAGCACGTACGGACGAAGAATCAAGACCCGTATGCCTGGAACAGCCCTACGCGCGTAGACTACCCAATCAAGGGTCTACAGCGACACCCCGTTAAGGTATGCCCCGGGTTCCGTCATATCCAGACCATATCCACAATTTCCATATATGATCATCCAAAGGGGGAGGTACGTATGATGGTGGAGTTCGTAATCCTTATATAAATATTATAAAGTAATATTTCCTTCCTTAATCCAATTTTTCCCAAGGCATCGTATTAAGAAGACATCTGAAGGGCTTGGACAAACTCCGACGGGCCTGGGCAAAATAAATAATCCGAAGGGCCTGGACAAACTCCGACGGGCCTGGGCATAATAAATCTCAAACATAAAACCCATAACCGGGGAGGTATCAATGGTAGTGCTAAAAACACTCAAATTAACATTCTAAGTAACCCACACAAAATCAACAAAGATAGCACTTTCTCAATTATTATATATAAACTCAAAACACTCGAATATGTCAAACCACATATATTGCAACTACTTTACAAAATAAAGAATTCAACTATTAAATGTAACAAGCATTTAAATAAACCATTAAATTCAACAGCATAAGATTTCCATCACAAAACCATAAGAATAATCTCATATACCCACATAAATCAAATGACGGTCAAGACTCGTCCAAAAGGGTCGTTCTAGTACTCCTTGAAGAGTGAAACTACCTCGGAAGACTCACGGTCAACCTAGGGTCAAACTGCCCAAACTTGGTCAACCGGGCCCGCGGGGCCCACGACCTCCGTTTTACAATCCGAAAGTTCCTATGGGTTCCACAAGGTCTAGGAATTACGTCCTACAAGTTTGTTTCAGATCGGACGGTCGAATCGCTCACGATCGCACGATCGGACGGTTGTCGTAAAACACAAACTTTAACTTATTGAATCGGAACATCCAGGGCTCCGATTCATGATCCGTGAAATCCTACACGATCCTAGGAATGCCTAGATCAACATATCTTAAATTGAAAGCGATCCAACGGTTCTAACATATTGAACCCGGATAACACACGATACGTAAAATCCGTTCGGGGTTCAAACGTTATCCGAATTGAGATCCGCGAATTCCTACGCGCTCATGAGAACCAGGAGATCACATTTGGAAAAAAATACCCCTATGACACAGTGCCCACGCTCTGGCAGCGCGTGGCTATCCAAAGCGATATCGCATCGCCGGAAAATCTTAGAATCGCGGCTCAAGACTCCTACCCTAGGTAATACACCTAATTTGGAGTCACTTTTGTCCTTGGACATACCCCAAAACGTCGACGGAAGTGGCTGAAAACGGAGGTCGAAACCGGCAGATTTTTCAATCGCTTAATTAACTACCATAACGCAGAAATTTCGCCTATCCAACTCAACCAGCAGCTAGTACACCACAAGAGGTTGAAAAACCATACCTGGATTGCAAGATTTGGTTGCCGGAATCACCTGAACGAGCTCCGTGAAGTTTTGGGTAAAACCGGCGACATTTCTCGATATTCGGGCGAGCACAGGCGAAGATGGCGGCTGAGAAGGGTCGGGATGGGTAGGCGAGTCGCGCTGGTTCTTTTGGTACCGGTACCACCCAAAATGGTGGCCGGATGTGCCGGTGGTGACCCAAAAAGCCTCCGGGTGAATAGTAACAGCAAGGGGGGGGGGGGGGGGGGGGGTGTGTTCTGCGCGCAGGGGAGAGAGAGAGAGAAATGAGGGATTTTCTGTTTTTATTAAAAATAAACTTCGAAATAATTACGATTGTGCCACTGAAGGTATTTTGATCGTAATTTTCTCGTTACAACTCCGATTCAAGCCCACTACGTGTCTACGGACTCATCTCGGTACGATCTACGTAAAAATACAACCTGCTGCCCCCAAATCCTTCCTAAAATAGAATGACCAAAATACCCCTACTCCGAGGGCAAATTTGTAAATTCGTAAATCTTGAAATGAATTAATTCACTATTCCTTTTATTTTAGGTCGTGATGTTACACTAACCGAGCAGCAATCCCATCTTTATTTTTTCTAGGGATCTCTAGCAATGTATCAATGATACTATCACAAGCATTCTTCTCAATGTGCATAACATCTAGGACATGCCTCACTGGAAGGTATTTCCAATACTCGAGATCAAAGAATTTTGACTTCTTCTTCCAACAAACTCTGTCACCATCATTTTCACCTCCACCTCCACCTCCCCCTTTTTTTGAGCCCAATATGTAATTAATATCTTCAACCATTTGCAGCACTTCTTCTCCAGTTAATGGCTCGAGAGGCGTGCCATATTCAGGTTTCCCATTAAAAGCTGCACGTTGCCTCCTATATGGATGATTGATTGGTAACCATTTTCTATGCCCAATGTAACAAATTTTGTAGCCGTTTTTCAACCTGTGACTAGGTGTATCATCGCCGCATATTGGACAAGCTTTATATCCTTTAACAACACAACCAGATAAGTTTCCATAGGCGGGGAAATCATTAATTGTCCACAGTAATGCAGCTCTGAGTGTAAAGTATTCTCCTATATGTGCATCATACACTCCTCTAATCCCATCCCACAAAGATTTTAAATCATCAATTAAAGGCTCCAAGTAGACGTCTATATCATTTCCGGGTTGTTTAGGATCGGAAATCAATAAAGTCAACATCATGAACTTTCGTTTCATGCACAGCCATGGTGGGAGATTATATGTAACTAAGATAATTGGCCAGCAACTATATCTGCTACTTAGAGAACTGTGGGGGATTGAATCCATCAGATGAAAGAGCCAATCTCAAGTTTCTCGGCTCATTACCAAACTCGGGCCATTTATCATCAACAAGTTTCCAAGACGGGGAATCCGCCGGATGAGACATCTGACCGTCAATTGATTTTCTAGCAGCATGCCAAGTCAAACTCTTAGCTGTCTCATGTGATTGAAACATCTTTTTAAACCTTGGAATTGGAGGAAAATACCACACCACTTTCGCTGGCACACCCTCTTTCAAGATTGAATCTTTGCCTTCCTTCCACATTGAGATACCACAAGTAGGACAATTAGTTGAATCTTCATACTCCTTCCTATACAAGATGCAATCATTGGGGTATGCGTGGATTTTCTCATAACTCAACCCCAATGCACACAAAGTCTTTTTTGCCTCATACATAGAGGCTGGTATTGTATTTCCTTCTGGAAGCAACTCGCCCTAAAGTATCAATAATTCTGTAAAACAGACATCACTCATCCCATGTTTTGCCTTCAAATTATACAACTTCACTAATGCCGATAACTTGGTGTACTTTCTACAACCAGGGTACAATGGTTGATCTCCATCTCCAATCACATTAGCAAACTCATAAGGATCGGATCCAAAATCACCAAAATCATTATCATCCATCTCTATTTCTTCAGACACAAAACTGTACCTACTATGGTCATCATCTTCTTCAACATTTCTACTAGCATTAGTAGTTGCTTCCCAAGGTTCTCCGTGAAATGTCCAATTCTTATAGGTTTGGTCAACTCCATTAAAGTATAAGTGATCCCTTATAATTCCAATCCCAAACAATTTCAAATTCACACATTTAACACATGGACAACGGATATGCGTTGTAGTTAGAAGATTTTCTACAGAAAATTTCAAAAATGCTTCCACCCCTATATCCTATTATCTATAATAATATTATCCGAGTGCATCCATGACTTATCCATCTCCGACACTATATCCTATTATCTATAATAAAGTGAAAAGACAAGCAATGACCATCACTATAGCTGATTATATAGGGTTTTAATAGCAAGTAATATAGTATAAAGACGACGGTTTTTAAACAACAACAAACGTATTGGACATATATAGACGACGGGTTTTCAAAAAACGTCGTCTAATTCTAGCAAAAAACAGAGGCCAGCGAAATTGAACCACGACGGTTGTTAAAAAAACCGTCGTGTATAAAAATACAGACGACGGTTTGTTAAAAAACCATCGTCGTATGCCTAAAAAAGATATCGAAATCCCAGTTTATTTTCAAGAACCCAAAATATATTAAGAACACAACAAATACATTAATTTTTAGGGGGTTTCACTAAAACACCCAAAATGGGGGCTGAAATTATAAAAAAACCCAACACCCAAAACACTTTATAAACACACCCAAAACCCATCATTACACACACTCAAAACCCATTTATAAACACACCCAAAAAATATATAATTGTTTATTTTAGAATTGATTTTGGGTGTGTTTCTATATTTAAATAGTGTGTGGGTTTTTTTATAAATACATGCCTAGAATTGGGTTTATTTATAATAATCTATATTTTTTATGTTGGGTATTAAGAACACGTATACTAAGCACGAAACCAACATATACTAAGCATGAAAACATTAAATTCATTCCCGATTCATAATAACAGAGAGTGATTAAAAGACCCGACAACATTAAATCCATTCTCGATTCATGAAAACATTAAACATTAAATTCATTAACCCATACCTCCAACAACATTAAAAAATCACAAAACCCTTTACCACAGAACTGAATATCATTCAATGAATTTACAAGCATGAGATTAGGGTTTGTACTTACAAGTAGGCAGAGCTCACAGATTATGGCTAACTTGGATTCGACGGAGTTGTAAACTTGGCCAACTTGGATTCGACGGAGAGCCCAACTTTGAATTAGAGTTGAAGTGAGAGAGCGGAGCGAAATGTTTTAGGTCACAGACTATGGCCAACTTGGTTCAGGGTTACAAGTATAAGAGTTAGAGCGAAATCTGAAAATTTTAGGTCGCGGTGAAATTTTTAGAAAGCGCACTTTTTAAAAAACATCGATGGAAAACAAAACAACCGTCGTTAAAATTTCAACCTAAACATGACGCTTATTAAATAAAATACGTCGTGGTAAATATCCTTACGACGCAAAAACAAACTACCGTCGTTAAAATGTCAAAAGAAATATGACGCTTATTAAAATAATTGCATCGTGGTATCTCCATACGACGCAAAAAAAAAAAAAAAAAAAAAACTGACGTATTAGAAACTAAGTATTTATGTGGTGTTTGGTTTTGCTGGGATTCGAACTCGCGTGCGAACGGGTTTAGGGTTTAGGGTGGAATGAACAGAAAATTAAATAGACAAATATACCCTAAACCCTAAACCCTAAACCCTAATAAATAAAACCTAAATTATATATATATATATATATATATATATATATATATATATATATATATTTAAAATAATTTTAGAAAAGGGATTAGGGTTTAAGGGCCTAAAATATCTCGTCCATAAAACCCTAAACCCTAATCCCTTTTCTAAAATTATTTAAACCCTAAACCCTAAACCATTAAAGTATAAGTGATGTTGTGACTCATGAAAACATTTTTCTTTTTGGTGGTCATTTTAAATTTGTATAACTCAAACTGCATTTTTTAAAGCTTAAGGGGGAAGAAAATATCTCCATGACTTCATAGGAGTTGACGTTGCATTTTTGGGATTTATTTTAAATTTATTATGAATATTTCGAATTAAATAGAATAAAATATTATTACAAAAACCAACAAACCATGTCGGCGTTAAGAAAGTAAAGACGTTGTAAACCGTAATAAACGACTTACTTTTAAAAACGACATCGTTTAAAGGCAAAACCATGGCCATTTTTACACAGAAAACGACGTACAAACAATATTCCACGACTTAAACTCTTAACTTCTCGCTGTCTAATATCAATCAAACGATGTCGTCCATAGAACCAAGAGCGTCGTTAGAAATACCTTTCACGTCTCTTTTTAAAAAACTATGACGTTGTTATGTGTGTACAACGTCATTTTAAAGAAACGATGGTTTAGAAAGCACTCTTCGTAAATCATCGACGGAAAACAAAAAAACCGTCGTTAAAAATATAAATAAACATGACGCTTATTACATTAATACCCTAAACCCTAAACCATAAAAAATAAACCCTAAATTATATATATTTTTTAAATGGGTATCGGGGACGTACATCCTATATATCACAACGTAAACAATTAATTTAGCGTCGTCTACGTTTCTTTTACGTCGGTTGTAAATGTACAGTCGTGTTTTTTTATTCCTCTATTTTATTTATTAACCACGTTTGATTTTAAATTCATAGGGAAAAAAAGAATGTACATTATACATAAAATTTGCACAAAAACTTGTCTAATTCTAACCAAATTTGTACAAAAACTTGTCTAATTCTAACAAAATTTGTACATTTTATACAAATGTTTAAGTGTTGTAAAATCCTCTACTCCATATGAACACAAACAAACTCTGCCCATTCTTTCCTAACTTCGTCAATGACTTCTTGGGGGTATGGCGCTTGATCCATTCCCTTCGCAAACTGCAATCCATAAACAATGATTATTCTAACAGACGACGCTATTTTTCATTTACCGACGTAGTATATAAATTTAACGACGGTATTTTTAATTTACCGTTGTTGATAATACAAAAAACCACATAAAATAAATCTGAAAATTTTCTTCTTACCATCTTCTCAAATTCCAGGGAAGTATCCAAGACGAGGTTTCTCATAAAGTGCATGACATAATACCCGCATTCTACACTGCTTGGTTGCTTTGGTGTGCCGGACAGAGTTTTCCAAAGAGGTGCTTTACGGCCTACTTTGCCTATGTGTGTATTATACATTTTTAGAGCACTGTTCACTATGTTTTTCCCGTCCTCATCCACAACTCAATTTCCAGGCAGTGGATCCAGAAAATAGACAGTCTCCTTCTTTGCTCTCACAATGATCAAGACCCAATGACGACTGCACAAAATAAATATAAAGGTTAAACAGTTTTATATGCAGTGCATCATACAAACAAAATCCTATTTTTTGTTTGGAGACTAACCCTGGATTGTAAGGCATCAGGAAAATCTGTTCATCAGGAAGTCGATTGGCTACGACACGTGATCTTTCAGTTAATGAACTAGCGTCGGCACTAACTAGAGCAGGGTCGATAAAGCCAACCATGTTCACCATATTTGCAGCTTTCAAACTACCAAATAGGCACCTAAATATATGAAATGAAACCATGAATGTTTTTTTTTTCAACATAAAGGAGAGTGTGAAATGAATATTTGATAAGGACAAACCTCATATATACTGCAACCACAGTAGCCCCAATTTCTTCCATGCCAGCGAACTGTGTAATATCTTCATGCAAGACGAAGGTAGTACGATCTATGCCAAACACCTCCTTCTCAATTGTAAAGGTCATAGTCTTCTCCTGAGGCTTTAGTGTTGTTTCCGCATAACAACAAAGGGATTGTAAAGAAGATAGCAACTCCAGCTTTGAATAATCTGGTACTTCAGTATTCTGTTTGAAGAAATAAAGAAACATAAAGTGACGTGGTAAATCAATAAACACGACGGTTTAAATAAAAAAACGTCGTCTGAAAATAAGTTACACGACGGGAAAAATCTACCGTCGTAATGAATAATTTATTACGTCGTATAAAAAAACCGACGTCTAATTCAATTGCAAAATTCATAGATAATGAATTTACCTTTTAAATTTGCTGTTCTCCAACACTGGATTGCTGTTTTAATAAATAAAGAGATATATATATAAGAAAGCTTGTACAACAATTTAAACATTCAATTAAAAAAAAACTGCCATGGAAATTTAAAACAAACGACGGTTTAAAGAAAATATCGACGTCTGAAAATTGAAAAACAAATGAAAAAGGCAAAGTTATGAGAATTTACCTTTTCATCTTGCTTTTCTAGATCCTCGGATTTCTGTTATAAGAAATAAAGAAATATATATAAGACATTGTACAAAAAGTAAAAAAATTAATTTAAACCGTCGTGGTAACAAATAACAGAAGACGATATGTAAGAATTACAGACATCTAAAATGAATTAAACGACGGTAAATAATAAACGTCGTGGTAATCATCTATTACGACGGTAAGAAAGCTTGTACAACAATTTAAACGTTCAATTAAAACCAAAACTGCCGTGGAAATCGACATCTGAAAATTGAAAAACAAATGAAAAAGGCAAAGTTATGAGAATTTACCTGTTCATCTATATTTCCTTCTATCTTTTCTACTATCTTTTCTACATCCCCGGATTTCTGTTTTAAGAAATAAAGAAATATATAAATGACATTGTACAAAAAGTAAAAAAAATTAAATAAACCGTCGTGGTAAAATATAACAGAAGACGGTATGTAATAATTACAGACGTCTAAATATCATTACACGACGGTAAATAATAAATCGTCGTCTAAATCACATAAAATTTTTCAGAAATTCAGATTCCAGAGAGTACCAGCCTTTTATAGAAGAAACACAGACAACAGCAATTTCAGAGAAAAAGAGTGAGACAGAGAGAGAGAGAGAGAGAGAGAGAGAGAGAGAGATACAGAGAATGGGATTGTCTAAGTGAAGATAGCTTGTAAAACAAGTAAACTAAATACTACAATAACTCAATCCTTTCCACCGTCGTGGTATGAAACACAAACGACGGTTTATTAAAAAAATGCGTCGTGGTATGAAACACAAACGACGGTTTATTAAAAAAATGCGCCGACGGTTTTAAAACGGCGGTAAATTTAAACCGTCGTTGTTTGTTAATTTGAACGACTGTGATTCACAATAATGACGTCTAATGTCTTTTTGAAAAACAGAGAATTCAAAGTTCAGAGATGTTACCATTTCTTCCTGCTTTTCCCCATTCTTGGCAGTATCCTCCTCCAACTGTAGGGCTCTAACATCAAAAGCCCCAGAGCAGCTTGCTTTGTCCGACATTGGATTTTTGGGACTTTGCCCTTGGATTTGACCGGGGTTAGTATTCAGTTTCAGCATGCTTGGATCAAAATTGGGGATGAGTTTGGAAAGCTGACTCAGCAAATTTTCCCTCTCAGCTTCTACCAATTGCTTGGTTCTAGCCTCCATCTTTAAAGTCTCTTCTCTTGATCTAGCCTCCATTTTCAAAGTCTCTTCTTGAAGGACAAGTCTTACACTTTCCTTCAATTGATCGGCAAACTTTACCTTATGTTGTCTAGGTAAATGGAAGTATTGCTTAGGGGAAATCCCAGCCCTACCCCTCTAACTCTTCCTGGATGCTCGGGACCCAAAGCCAATGTCAACACATCATTACTTCCTGACACAGTAAGAGTGCCTTCAGAGACTTGTTTTTGCAAATCATCCTAACACAAAGACATATTAAAAAGTCAACATAAGAAAACACACGACGGTTATTTATAAAAAATTGACATAATATAATATTTCACACGACTCAATAACATAACAATCGACGTAATATAATATTTCAGACGACGCTACCTAACTACCAACGTCGTTAATTTATTAACACGACGTCAATAATAAACCACCGACGTCTTATGATATACTTACAAAAAACAGAGTAGTGATTCCAGATTCAGACCTTTAACGACGTGTTTTAAAAAATTTCGACGTAGTAATATTTATCACACGACGCAAGAATATAACAGAAGACGTAATAAGACTTATCACGGCAATACAGTTTAATAAAAATTTAAAACAGAGTGAGTAGGCTTACAATTAATTTTGCTTTCTCTACAGCCTTTGGATCCGGGATGTTACCATGTTTGTCTTCCCTAGCTTTCTTCCATAAGGTAGATCGATCAATATCTACCCCGGGCATGGTTTCCACCAAGTGATCCTCCAAACCAGCATATCCTTTTTGAGACAATCGATGATTGTACTCAAGTTTCTCCCTCCTCTATGATTGTTCAAAATGCACAAACACAAATTTTTCAGATAACCTTGAAGGTACAAAGGCATCCCAGTCAGCTTTCTCTATGAATTTGTATAATTCAGGGGGTTGCCTTAATTTCTCCTTCTCTTTGATGAATGGAAGGATATGATGCCTCGTTAGTGTAGACTTGAAATCCTTCCATTTCTTGGCAGCAGAAGATAACACCATTTTCTTGCCCCCTTGACCAACCACAAAAGCCATGTCAACGGCTTCCCAAATCTGGTCTTTTATATCCTTGGATATTTCAACCCATTTCTTATCCACAAGTGGGACTCTGGAGCGTGCCAACACACCAATGTAGGACTGCATTTCACTATGTGCAGGACCATATGCTTTCCCCTTTTTATTGTACTCAACAACAGGCTTGATTTTCTGAAATTTTCTCTTCACAACACGGGGCATTGTGCTTATACCCCGACCTGACTTTGTCTCCTCAGAAAATGTTGTCGTGCTGCCTAGTTCTATTTTAGCAGATGAAACAAACTTCATCTTCTTCAAGGACTTGACTTGAGGATTTACAACTCTAAGCTCCTTACATTCATTTTTTTTTCAAGCCAGAGTCCTTACTTTGGGATTGAGAAACCATGGTTACAGACAAATCAAACCTGCAAGTGAAAATATTTCAGTGAAATTAAGAAAAAACACGATGGTTATTTATAAAACCCGATGTATTATAATATTTCAAACGACGTAAGAACAAAACAATCGACGTAATAATAAATTTTCACGACGGTAATTAACCACCGACGTGATTAAATATTACAACGACGTTAATAATAAACAACCGACGTCTTATGATATAATTACAAAAAACAGAGGATTAAATATTACAACGATGTTAATAATAAACATTCGACGTGATATTGAAATTAAAACAACGTAAATAATAATATACCGTCGTCTCTACCACAGAAAAACAAATTTGGAAAAACGTAAAATATTTTCAACAGAAAAATAATTCAAAAGATTTTCAAAACAAAAACCATTGTTCAGAGAAATCAAACCTGCGATGAATATATCTTAAAAAATCAAATACAAAAAAAGACGATCATTTTAAAAACCAACGAAGAACACTTTCACACGACGCTAGGATCTATGTTGCATGGACACTCCAAAATGTTGGAGTGTCGGAGTGTCGAACACGCTGACTCGCCGACACGGCTCCGACACGCCCCCGACACGCCTTGGACACGGTCAACGGTTGGGACACGGTTCCGACACGGTCAAGACACGGCAGGGACCAGTTTGAAATTTTGAAAATAAAATTTGAAACATTTTTGCAACTTTGGTGGACTAATTTGAAACATTTTAAAAAAGCTGAGCTAAAAGTGGAAAAAGACTTTTTAAAACCTAAATCTCACCTTTTCTGCTGCCAAACTTCATTTCCTCCGTCACCGCTCTTCTCCTCCCCTTCTCTTGGTTTTGCACAAGGTAACTGTAAGTCTCTTTGCAATTTTTTTTTTCTCTGTTTTCAAATGCATTTATTTATGTTCTCTATTTTCTATTCTTATCTCCCTCCATAGCAGTAGAAGAGTTGGACTTGGTGGTGAGGTGACAATTGTTTCTTTTGTTTTTTTTTTAAAAGAGAAACACAACAAATAATAAAAAGAAATCGTGGCCAAACTCAGGTTAGGCTTTACAACTTTTTTATTTTGTTTCTCCATTTTGATGTGTTTTTTGTGTGGTATCTTTGTATGACTGTATCTGTATTTGTTTTTTTATTTTTAATAAAAGTCTTGTTACTTAGTTGTTGAGTGTAATTGAATTTGGTTTATTAATTGGGTATTAGACATAATGAATGTAAACCATGCTGAATTTTTTTTATAGGGAAAGATGAATGTGAATCACTTGATGAACCGGAATTAGAGGACGTGTTGTTTTCTAATAACAACAACAATGAAGATATAGATGGTTGAAGAAGATTGAGAGTTAGATCATTTATGTTTTATTTTTGTGGTGTATTGATTCATATGTATGGATGATGAACATGAGTTATTTGTTTTGTTTTATAGAATTATGTGACATTGAAGTATTGAGAATAAATTATTATTTTAATTGTCGTGTCCTAGCCGTACCCGTGTCCTAATTTTTTGAGATTTTCCGTGTCACCGTGTCGTGTTCCCGTGTCCCCGTACCCGTGTCCATGCAACATAGGCTAGGATGACTGACGAACCGTCGTGGTCTATAAATCTAACCACGTAAATAACAAGCCACCGTCGTCTTATTTAGTTGAAGTAAAAGAAACAGAGTAGTGTTCAAACTTGGAAACTTTCCTTCTTTGTCTGCAAATTTTATCAAACTTGGAAAGAAAAAATGTAAAAAGATTTAAAAAAACGAAAATGATATGCAAGTTTAAAATATTAACAGACCGTTTCATAAAACGACGCTATTAATAGAATGCGCCCTAGTATGCAACATTATACGGCGCTATAGGTTAACACCGCCCTATTACATTAGTTTCCACGACGCCTAGTTTTAAGGAAACGCCGTTTTTATATCGAATTACACGACGCATTTTTCTTCAAAAAGATGTATCCCGTCATTTTCAAATTTACCCAACGACCTTATACTCAATAATAACGATGTGAAAATATAATAGCACGTCGTTTTAATTACGCATACCGACGTGTAACTTTTTTAATTACACAATAAATTAGTTTTCCAAAAAATGACAACGTCGTTTTTTTATATAGCGTCATTGTTAATTAATTTATACGACGTTTATGTTTTCATATAAACGTCGATAATTTAATATAACCGACGTGGTATATAAGATTTGTTTATAAATAATGGTTTTTCTATCTTTCTTTCGTCTTCATTTTTCAATTAGGGTTTCAACTTCTTCTTGCCCTTGGCTCTGTCTCACCTCTCTGGAGGCACATCACCTCTCTGTCTCACCTCGCTTTCATTTTTCAGTTTGGATTTTGATGTGTGTGCGCGTTTGTGTATCTGAAAGACACAAACACGCACACATCATCTAAAAAATTGTCTTTCTGTTGCGGCCGTCATTTTTCTAAAAGCAAATGTTTTGGATGTGGATGTCTGTGCGCCTTTGTGTATCTCAAAGACACAAAGACGCACACATCATCCACTTCTAAAACATTGCCTTTGTGTGTTGGTTCGATTATGATGAGGAACAGAGTTCATTCTGGTAAGACTTCATTCTAATTTGATAGTGACCACGGTTTCCTATATAAACCGTCGTGGGTTATCTACCGCCGTAGGAAAAAAAATCTAATAAATAAATCTTAAAAACAAATTAAAATTAAGACGACGGTTTATAGATAATGATAGACGTATAACGGTAAAAAATTTGTACGTCGTTAATTTAACAAACCATCGTGGTTAGTACAATTATGCGGACAGTAGAGTTATGGATACCGTCGTAGTATAGTGTAATTAAACAGTCGATAAATTTATATTTACAGTCGTGGTAACTAAATTTAAATCGGCGAATTTTTTTGTAATTAACCGTCGTAGATTTCTTTGAATTTATGCGTCGCTGACTAAGAAAATTGGGTCGTTTTTATTAATTAGTTAACATGGCATGTTATTTTTAAATCGTCGTCTTAACTTTTTACGGCGGTGATTTCATAGCTGCAGTCGTTGTTTTTAGGTTCAGATTTTAACTCGGAACAATACCTTTGTAATAAGACGACGCTTTTTTAATTTGGTGCGTCGTGGTTTAAAAATATCTATGCGTCTACCGGTTTTTTAGGTGTTTAAGTTATGTTTCTACGACGGGTTTCTATTACCGTCGTCTTTTAAAAAACAACGACGGTTTTTTGATCTACCGTCGTTGTTTCCTGGTCGTCTTTTGCCCTTTTTGTAGTAGTGTCCTAATATTTCCATCGAAATTTCCGTGTTTTTGGACTACCTATATTTCCGATACCATCGATATTTTAAACCTTGCCACCAACAAATGTGAAATACCCATACGTAGAAAGTCTATGAGTGACTGAACCAACCCAGTCAACATCCGTATACCCTTCCACATCTGTATGACCATACTTGGAAAACTTTAACCCCTTACTTGGAGTGACTTTCAGATACCTCAAAATTAACTCACTGCACTCACTATACTAGGAGAATGCATAAATTGACTCACTGTACTCACTGCATATGCAATATCATGACGTGTATGAGCTAAATAAATCAATTTCCCACAAGTCGTTGATAGCGCTCTTTATCAGTAGGGACTTGATCAGGATACAACCCCAACTTATGATTCTATTCACTAGGGGTATCAATTGGTTTACAATCCAACAATCCAGTTTCTGCAAGTAAATCCAAACATACTTTCTTTAGGATAAAAAGATACCATGTTTAGATATGGCAACTTTAATTCCAAGAAAGTACTTCAAATCACCCAATGATTTCATCTCAAACTCGGAAGCCAGATACTTCTAAAGATTTTGCATTTCTACCTAATCATCTCCAGTTACAATTATATCATCAACATAAATAATTAAAGCTATCAATTTACCTTTATGACGCTTTAGAAACAAAATATGGTCTGAGTTACTCTGCACATACCCAAATTTTTTCATAGATGCTACAAACCTCCCAAACCATGCTCTTGGAGACTGCTTTAATTCATATAAGGATTTTCCAGCTTACACACAACACCCTCCTTGGAGGTGACAAGAATTACCAGGAGGAAGATCCATGTATATTTCTTCCTTGAGGTCACCATTTAGAAACGCATTATTTACATCAAACTGTAACAAGGGCCAATCACGATTAACATCCAGGGGCAAAGCACACGCATAGTATTGAGCTTTGCTATTGGAGCAAAGATCTTCAAATAATCCACTCCATCGGTTTGAGTATAACCATTTGCTACCAATCTAGTCTTGTAACGGTCAATGGAACCGTAAGCTTTATGCTTCAAAGTAAACACTCATCTACACCTAACAGCTTTCTTCCCTCTTAGTAAATGGACTAAATCCCAAGTTTCATTCTCGTTCAAAGCTTCCATTTCCACATTCATGGCATCCACCCATTTGGGGTCAGAAAGAGCATCCTGCAGCTTAGTTGGCATACATACACTAGATAATTGACAGAAATATGATGCATATGACTTAGACAAACGATGAGTTGACACATAATGGCTAATGAGATATTTAGACTTGGCATGTATATCAGGAGAATATTGTACTTTAGGTTTTCCACGAGTGGTTCGTGGGGGTAACTAATAAGTTAACATAGATACATCATTAGAAATTACCTCACTTAATTCACTATCACAAGTAGAATGGGGCACTGGTAGGGCAGAGGGGGGTATTGCATCGAGCTTATCCATACAAGAATCATTGTCACTATTTTCATATACAGGCGACTGGTTGCTTGCTTCAGTGCGACCGGTCATTTCGTCACAGAGAGCACCTCTTCATCTCCATATATGGACAACCAGTCGAGTTCCAAAGGGCGACCGGTCGTTTCTTCACAGAGAGCACATGTTTCATCTTCAGATATGGGCGATCGGTCATTTCCTTCAGTGCGACTAATTGTTTTCTTCCCGAGAGTAGTATCTTCAAACACATCATTCTCTAATCCAAGACTCTCCAATTCACTCCCTCTTTCCCCCTGAATTGGAGAAGAGAGAGAAACATAATAAGGCACTTCTTCATGGAAAGTCATGTTCAAAGTAACATGCACCTTCTGGGTAGGCGGATAATAGCACTTATAACCCTTCTGAGTAGAAGAGTAGCCAATAAATACACAACGCAGAGCACAAGGATCAAGTTTACTCCGTTTATGAAAGTAGACATGAACATAGGCAACACACTCAAAAACTTTAGGAGGCAACTTGGAGACGGAGACAGGGGAAACATGTTTACCAAACACATCATGCGGAGTCTTGAAATCATGAACCCGGCTAGGAGTACGATTAATCAAATAGGCAGCAGACAGAACAGCATGGCCCCAAAGATGATGGGGAACAGACATATCCAATATCAGTGAGCGGGCAACTTCAAGCAATTGTCGGTTCTTCCTTTCAGACACACCATTTTGTTGATGAGTAAAAGGGGTTGTCGTTTGGTGAATAATACCTTGAACACGGAAAAAGTAAGCCAAAGTATTATTCACATATTCTCCTTCATTATCAGTCCAAAATACTTTGACCCGACCTTGAAATTGAGTAGACACCATAGTACAAAACTTTGGAAGGATGGAAGCAACATCATGTTTATTTTTCAACAAAAAACCCAAGTGAGTCAGGTAAAATCATCAATAAATGTGACGAACCAACGAAATCCATTCGAAGTAACACAAGCCGAATGACAAGACCCATCCTAAACTCCTCGGAATCCGGGACAAATCATGCGGAAGTTTCGACATCGTCCTGATGCGGGGCCCACTTACTAAAGAAACGAGACTTTCTGCCCAAATTTCAGCAGAGTCTACCCTAAAAAACGGACATTTCCAAAATTCTCAACTTGTTAAAATCACACTTAAACATCCCAACATGAGCATGCACAAGATAAATACATGCCATTAACATCAATGGCCTCCGGCCTTACTATCAACCCTAACATGGGCGACATCAAAGCATATCTAACATAATTCAGTTTACAAACGAAAATAACGTTCAACAGAAGAGAAAGGATTCGAAAGTTTATCCTATATAAACTCATCTCGAGTTCACGACTTGCTCGGCCGTTCGAATTCAGGATGATCTATTGCCTGGGGAGCGCAAAACAGAAAAGTGTGAGTGGACAAAAATAGAGTTTAATTCACATTTGAAACCAACATAATATAACCCCACTATTTAGAAAACGATGCTGAAAACAATATGCATTCAAAACCGACATATTTATTTATACGTATATAGTCAAGTCAAACCAACGTGAAATCCAAAGTCCGTAAAGTTTACTATTACTAAACCCATTCCAAAACCTTTCCCAACTACTCTTTGGAACCGTGTGCCAGTTGGCACGGCAAGCGAGGAAGTATCCTCACCGAATGAATATATATATATATATATAATATAGATATGTACAGGTATGATACTACCAAGTTTGTACTGGGGAAACAATCCAACCGGGGAATTTTTTGCCTAGTCCACATGGAAGAATCCTCAATTGACCATGTAGCTAGGGAACGAGCCGTCTAACTGGGACTAAGCTCACCAGTACAGACAACAGAATCCTCAATACTCGTACGCCTGTGACAAGTTCTACGCGTGCAGACTAACCCCTAAGGGTCTATGAAACACCCCGTAAAGTGTACCTGGGTTCCAACCTTTCCAATTATCCCATATCACCAAGTATCCAATTTCCAATATTCCATATCCAGTGAGGTACATAGGGTAGTGCTTATAGCACTCATGACTGACATAAACCTCAACTCAAATCTCATTCCACAATCTTTATCCATCCCATGTACCCCACACATATTCAAATATAGATAGAAATTCTTAAGAATAGCATAAGTCGATTCAATATAATCGCAATCCGCATAATCCAAATATACTTCCAATATATTCAACAATTAAATATATTCTAACTCAATGATCCAAGAAATCATTATGCATATTTTCCATTCTTGAAAATAATCACTACTACAAAAAATGAAATAGACGACGGTAATCCACCGTCGTGTATCATGGTTTACAACCGACGAGAAATCGACCGCCGTCTTTTCACACATGAAATAACGACGGCAAATAACCGACGTGGTTAATATAGTACACGTCAGTAAAAACACTAAAACCGACGTAGATTACATACATGAACACATAAAAAGAGACCTTTCGACTATAATAGACGACGATTTTAGTTAACCACAGACGTTTATATAATGTTAAATGTTAAAAAAAACTACAAAACCGACGTAAATATGGTTATCAACGTCTGTAAATCAACCACAACCGACGTGTAAAACTTAGAAACCGTCGTGGTTAATAAATACTACGTTCACTAAATGAAAAAACTGACGTCTAAAACATATAACATGGCATGTATTTACTTGAACTGACGTAAAACCAACAATAACCACGACCCTTTTGGTCACCACAGACGTTGAAAATGATTTTGACGGCTTGAACACAAAAAAAACGACGTGGTTAATATATTACACGTCATAAAAAACTAAAACCGACGTCGATTTGATACATAAAAGCATAAAAAGAGACCTTTCGACTATAGTAGACGACGGTTTTAGTAAAAACAGACGTTTAAATAATGTTAAATGTCAAAAACAACTACAAAACCGACGTAAATATGGTTATCAACGTCTCTAAATCGACCACAACCGTCGTGGTTAATAAATTATTTTGACGGCATGAACACAAAAAAACGACGTGGTTAATATATTACACGTCATAAAAAAAACTAAACCCGACGTCGATTTGATACATGAAAGCATAAAAAGAGACCTTTCGACTATAATAGACGACGGTTTTAGTAAAACACAGACGTTTAAATAATTTTAAATGTCAAAAACAACTACAAAACCGACGTAAAGAGTTTTATCAACGTCGATAAATAAAAAAAAACCGACGTGTCAAACTTAGAAACCGCCGTTGTTAATAAATACTACGTTCACTAAACAAAAAAATGGACGTCTAAAACATATAACATGGCATATATTTACTTGAACTGACGTAAAAACAATAATAACCACGACCCTTTATCTCACCACAGACGTTGAAAATGATTTTGACGGCTTGAACACAGAAAAACCGACGTGGTTAATATATTACACGTCATAAAAAAAACTAAAACCGACGTCGATTTGATACATAAAGCATAAAAAGAGACCTTTCGACTATAATAGACGACGGTTTTAGTAAAACACAGACGTTTAAATAATTTTAAATGTAAAAAATAACTACAAAGCTTGCGTTGTCATTCCACGTCGGTTGTGAAAACCCGACGTTGGTTGTTTTTTAGACGTCTCTTTTGCGATTTTTGTAACTTTACCGTCGTATTTTCAGCTTTAACCGATTATTTTTTAATTTTTGATTTCTCGTGCCCAAAGCTTGCAGAATGAAAATGTGATCGGAATTAAAATGATATACAGAGCTATGAATTAATGTCATACAATTAACTGCATAACTAATGTCATACATTACAACAATCAATCAATCCATATATCTTCACACCCATCTCTAATATTCTCACTCCCAAACTCACCCACTAGGTCATCAAATGTGTCAACATTTGGTATCCCTCTAGAAAATGGCTCACACTCAATTCTAATATCACCTAGCACATCATCACCAATAACATCATTATATTCTCTATTAGGCATTGATAACACTACCGACCAACCACAATGCATTGGGTCGTCAACATAAAATACTTGTTTGACTTGAGAAGCCATAACAAATTGGTCATTCCTATGTCCAATTTTACTCAGATCTACAAGGGTAAATCCAAGTTCGTCGACTACAAGGCCCGAAGTGTTATCTATCCAATCACACATCAAGACTGGGATTCTAAACTTTTGGTAGTCAAGATCCCAAATTTCTTGAATAACCCCATAAAAACCCATATTGGAGACAATAGGGTTTTTATCCTTGGCACTAGCAACTTGCATAGTATGTGCAAGTAAATAAACTCCACTATTTTGGACAGTTCGCACATCATCTTGTGCCTTGGTGCTAAATTTGACACCATTAATAAGATAGCTACTATATGATGGCACTACCATGCTTGGACCAGCTGCTAACCACCTCAAATTTTCTGATATGCCATTATAATCTTCCCCATTAAATTCACTTTGAACCTGCAAATTAAACATATATCTTAATTCAATCTAACATATATATAGAAAGAAAGAAAATTAAAATAAGTTCAATATGTCATTTAATAACATATATACCTTAAAACGTAGCCATTGAATGAAAGTGCTATTGTGCTTATCTTGTAGCCACTTTGTTCTCTTTCTAAATTTCGGATAAGTGGTCTTGATGTGGATCATATGTTCCCTACAATTGACACGAAAAAAACACGCATTACGGTCCCTTATATATAAGATAAACATAAGGAGTAATAATATTTAAAATGGCTAGCTACATATATATGAAAAATGAAACTCATACGTACTCGATATAAGGTAGGACTTCCTCCGTATTCTCCAAGACATATAGATGTGCCTGGTTCAATAAGTCCATATCAACTAAGCTCACTGTGCAACCTGATAATGGCTTTGAAACTCCCATATTCTGGCTTGAAGGCACTCCAACTGTACTAACATCAGATAAATGCTCGGTACAAAACTCTACAGCTTCTTCAGCTATATACCGCTCAGCAATGCAACATTCGGGACGAGTACGATTCTGAACATACCCCTTTAGCACTTTCATATATCTTTCAAACGGATACATCCATCTAAAATATACTGGCCCACATAGACGAACTTCTCTGACAAGATGTACTACTAGATGAACCATGATATCAAAGAATGAAGGGGGAAAGTACTTCTCAAGTACTTCTTCTCCTGTTAATGGCTCGGGAGGCATGTCATATTCAGGTTTCCCATTAAAAGCTGCACGTTGCCTCCTGTATGGATGATTGATTGGTAACCACTTTCTATGCCCAATGTAACAAATTTTGTGGCCATTTTTCAACCTGTGACTAGGTGTATCATCGCCGCATATTGGACAAGCTTTATATCCTTTAACAACACAACCAGATAAGTTTCCATAAGCGGGAAAATCATTAATTGTCCACAGTAATGCAGCTCTGAGTGTAAAATATTTTCCTATGTGGGCATCATACACTCCTCTAATCCCATCCCACAGAGATTTCAAATCATCAATCAAAGGCTCTAAGTAGACGTCTATATCATTTCCGGGCTGTTTAGGACCGGAAATCAATAAGGTCAACATCATGAACTTCCGCTTCATGCATAGCCATGGTGGGAGATTATATGTAACTAACATAACTGGCCAACAACTGTATCTGCTACTTAAAGAACTGTGGGGATTGAATCCATCAGATGAGAGAGCCAATCTCAAGTTTCTTGGATCATTACCAAAGTCGGGCCATTTTTCATCAACAAGTTTCCAAGACGGGGAATCAGCTGGATGAGACATATAACCGTCAACTGATTTTCTTGCAGCATGCCAAGTCAAACTCTTAGCTGTCTTATGTGATTGAAACATCCTTTTAAACCTTGGAATTGGAGGAAAATACCACACCACCTTCGCTGCCACACCCTCTTTCAAGAACCCATCCTTGGTTTCCTTCCACCTTGAGATACCACAAGTAGGACAATTAGTTGCATTCTCATACTCATTCCGATACAAAATGCAGTCATTGGAACATGCGTGGATTTTCTCATAACTAATCCCTAAAGCAGACAAAGTCTTTTTTGCCTCGTACATAGAGGAAGGTAGTGTATTTCCTTCTAGAAGAAATTCTCCTTGAAGTATCAATAATTCTGTAAAGCAAACATCACTCATCCCATGTTTTGCTTTCAAATTATATAACTTCACCAAAGCCGACAACTTCGTGTACTTACTGCAACCAGGGTACAAGGGTTCATCGCCATCCCCAATCACATTGGCAAACTCATAAGGATCAGATCCAATATTGCCAAAATCATTATCATCCATCCCTAATTCTTCAGAAACATAACTGAACCTACTTTGCTCATCTTCTTCCACATTTCTACTAGCATTGGTAGTCCATTCCCAAGGTTCTCCGTGCCATCTCCAAATCTTATAGCTTTGGTCAATTCCATTAAAGTATAAGTGTTCCCTTATAATTCCAACCCCAAACAATCGAATATTCCCACATTTAACACATGGACAACGAATCTCAGTTGTATTTCCAAGATTTTCTAACGCAAAATTCAAAAATCCTTCCACCCCTAACTCATATGCCTTCGATCTTCTATCCGCATGCATCCATGACTTATCCATCTCACACTCTATCAAATTCATATAAATATATATATATTAAAGTGGAAAGACCAGCAATGAAACACTACCTCATTCAAATAGCAGAGAACAAAATGAAAATTAAATATAAAACATGGACAAGACGACGGTTTAAAAAAATAACCGTCGTTTAATATACATTCAGACGACGACATCTATAGTCACCGTCGTCATTAAGATACCCAAACCCAGAAATTTGAACGGTGTTCTGGTAGCCTAAAGACGACGTTTAATGGAGAAACAGTCGTCTTTAGGCTACCAGTTGCGGCTTAAAACGCAGACGACGGGAGTAAATGAACAACCGACGTATAATAAACATTTGGACGACGGTTTTATCCGTCAACCGTCATCGTAGTTATAAAAAACAACAGCTTAAATCTCCCATCCCCATTCCTTTTCCAAGAACCCATGGCCAAACAAACATAAAAGAACCCAAACAGAGAGCAATTATTACAAGATTGCAAACACCAAAACCCTAATATAGCTACCAACGAAAACATTTATGGATTTAAGAAGAGATTAGGGTTGTACTTACGTGGATATTGAGAGAGAGCTGCGAGAATATAACAACTGCTTGAGAGAGAGCTTGGAGAATCTACGTACCCAATGAGAGATCTTGGAGAATCTACGTACCTAATGCTTTGAGAGAGATCTTGGAGAATGTACGTACCCAATGCTTTGAGAGAGAGCTGAGAGAATATAACAAAAGCTTGAGAGAGAGCTGAGAGAATTAGGATTAAAGGGACTAGAGTTGTACTTACATGGATATTGAGAGAGAGCTGGGAGAACGAAAACTTTCAGACAAATTTATGTTGAAGAGAGAGAATGAACTATTTGAGGTTTAAAGGGAAATTCTGAAAATTTTACGTCGCGGTCAAAAATTTTAAAGTACCGCGTTTTTCAACGACGACGGTCAACCCTTACACGGACGTCTAATTATTACTTACAACGGCGGTGTTTATAAAATACCGATGTTGTAAACATAAAGGACGTCGCTGTTTAATAACCGACGTCGTAAATCGAATTCAATTAGTCTTTGTTAATGTAGTTGACCAAAAACAGCGGGAGAAAACCGGCGTCGTTTCAACAAACCCTAAACCCTAAACCCTGTTGTAAAAATGGCTCACATTTAGTATACAAGTGAAGGAGTGAGCGACCGGTCGCAAGGTTTGGGCGACCAGTCGTTGTTCACAGATTCGAAATCTGGAAATTTCGCTGGAAGTGACCGGTCGCAAGGTATCTGCGACCGGTCGTTTGGTATCCAAAAGGTTTCAGCGACCGGTCGCAAGGTATCCGCGACCGGTCGCCAGCGTGCTGTGCTGTTTTTTCCTACGCGTTTTCAAGTCCTCCTTGGTGTGCTACCATTTTCTATCGACTTGCAAGGATATTTCTGATCACTTCTGAGATAATAAGAGGTGGCAAGCAGGTGTAAAGGTGGGGAGAACACTTTGGCAAATTGATGACTTGCTTCAATGAGTGAATTCTCTCTTGGTTCAAGAGATTGATGGCAGCTAGCAACCATTGATCACTTGCTTTGTGAGCTGCCATAACAGGTGTCTAAAGTTGGATAACTAAAGCTAGAACGTGCAGAACTTAATGATACCTTATCTTGGAGTCCAAAGGCTTATATAAGAGGGAAGAGGAAGCAAGAGAACATAAGTTGATAAAAGTTGTTAAGAGCATAAGGTGGTTAATCTCAAAGTTGTCAAGTAGCTGGGAGCTATTGTGTGCAAAGGGAGGTTAACTCACCAAGGGAGAACGTGAGAGAAAGAGCAATAAGTTCAAGTTAGAGCTGAGTTGTAGCCTTGAGTGTCTAGACACCAAAGGGAGAAAACACCAAGGGTTTGTGAGAGTATTCACAAGTGTATCAAAGTGTTGAGCAAGGGGTGTGAGAGAAAAGAGAGCTTGGGGAGAGAATAGAGTTCTAAGGGGGTTTTCTGTGTAAAACCAAAGTTGTAACTTATTCTTTCATGAAGTGAATTTCTCAAGGGGATCACCAAGAGGATGTAGGCATTTGCTGAACCTCTAAAATACTTGTGTCATTTTGTGCTTGGTTGTTTTCTCAAGTGTGTGTGTGTGTGATTCATCCATCCTTGTGTGTGTCACAAAGTCCATCAACAACAAGATCATTAGGGGAGGGTGAGTTGAGTTTTTGTGCTCAATTCACAACAAACCCTAAACCCTAAACCCTAAATTTTAAAATAATTTTAAAAAAATACACAAGTACGAGAAAAATGAACCGAAAATTGCTATGGAGTCCTTACAACATTGCCTTCTACAATAGGAGGCTAAAATATGGATTTCATAATTTTGAATTTATGGGCACCAATGGATCACATAAACCTTAGGGTTATGTTATGTAAAGTATAAGGAGCACCATGCTTTGTCTCTAAATTTGTTTGAATTTTGTTATCATTCGAACTTTGAAAACTAAAATTACATATTTCAGGCCTTAACGGGCAAGATATTGTCTCAATCAGTGCATAGAATTTGCCGGTATATTTTTCGGATTTTGTTTTGAATATATTATTAATATTAGTAATTAAATACAATAAAAAAATATTTCCAAAATTATATTTTTTAAAGCTTTAGGATAGAGACAATATTCCAATGCTTGGTAGTTTTCAGTTTAATTTTTGGATTTAGTTTTGAATTTAATATGGAATTAAATAAAATATAAAAGTCAATAAAAATTAAATTAAAAATGACCTATCCGACGTTGTATCCCTTTACAACGACGTTAAACTAATAACATGACGTCCAAATGAATATAAAACGACGTCTTTTTATAACCGACGTTGTTTAAATATACAAAGGCGGATATTTAAGAATATCCGCCTTTTGCTGAAATGAGAAATAAGACAATAACCATATTGCTCAATTTGAATGAGTTGATCAATTAGGCAAATAGGCAAATCCCTTTTTTGAATTACATAATGGGAAAATGACCAAGTTCGGAACATCCAAAATAGAAATATATGACAAAAAGGCATACAGTCAATTGGGTAATAACTCCCGCCCAATACTATCCCGCCTAACACTCCCGCCCAATACTATCCCGCCTAAGACTCCTGCCAAGCCCTCCCGCCAATGACTCCCCCTAATCCCTCCCGCAACTAACTCTCTCTGTTACTCCAGGTCATTAAAACCTGCCTATATTAATCAACCCAGCTGTTTGAAATGAAAGCTTCCATCACATTAACTCCTGCTTGCAGCCATTACCTTCCCCACTGATTTCACTCACATCGCATTTAGTCCCCTTTTTTTCCAATGAAGTCATACACCAGCCTACATTAAATATCAAAGACCATGGACCATAACCTCACACCAAACCCAACGCTTTCAATTACTGAAGGAGGGGAGACTGAAACAGAAGCCAAGTCACCCAATTCACTCATTGCAGACTTGGTCCATGGCATGCAGCAATGTCGAGGCAATACCATGTTTTGGAAAAATCTCAATGCAGACATAGTATCAAAAATTGTGGAGGGCCAACCTAGATGGGATGTCATAAGAAAGCGCACAATTCGCTCTCGTTATCATGCCCGCATGCATCTCGTACATATAAAGGCAATCAAACGAAAAATTGAAATTGCCCATACCACTGCAATTATGGTATTCAAGGAATCAGAAGAAATGGCCAAGTTGAAACAACAACAAGTGGAAAGGGGATTTGAACTATTTCGTAAGTTTGCAAAAATAGTGGATCCGGCAGGAAACTGGGCCAACATCACTGTGCCCGGGGTCATGAATTTCATGGGTCGTGGTCGCCGCACTTGAAGAGTATGCAAACTTCGAATTTGTCAACAGCAGGGAAATGGAACTATGAGGTGGCCTCTTTTTGTATTATGTAACCATGGGGTGGCCTGTTGTTGTATTATGTAAGTTTGGAAATAGGATTTTATGCTATGAGGTGGCCTCTTTTTGTATTATGTAACCATGGGGTGGCGTGTCGTTGTATTATGTAAGTTTGGAAAAAGGATTTTATGGAATGATCATGCCTCTTTTTGTATTTGTGCGTATACAGTTTATCGGTGTCCAGTTCAGTGGCGATATAGCAGCAATAACTATACAATAAACATGCGTATAATGGCAATATTATATCAATAAGAGTACAATACAGAGGTGATAGAGTTACAATATGATCGTATTACAGTACGTACTGCATCAGAATGTTTTTCAAATTATTTGGTCCTCAAAAAGTCAAGAAAAAAAATATTAAGTAATTACAACCTGGAAAAAGGATGAAGTATACATCCCTTAAAAGACATATGGCCTACATTACAGACCTTCAAAATGAACTCTATATATATAATGCATGCCTTGTAGCACCATCACATCCCCCCCTAAATTACAGAAACATGACACCCCAAAACCTCATGCTCCTTCCTCTTTCAACCCCTAAATTATCCATTGGATGCCCAATACTAGATCACTGCTTGGGGGGTGGGATACCCTGCAACTCCATAACAGAATTGGTAGGGGAGAGTGGTTCCGGGAAGACGCAGCTTTGTCTCCAACTTATGGTACGAGCTCAGCTCCCACCCTCACATGGCGGACTAGGGGGCTCCTCCGTCTACATATTCACAGAATTTAGCTTCTCATTTCGTCGATTGCAACAACTAGGCAACCTTTATCATGCATCATACCCCAACTTAATAAGGTTGGAGCCATTGGAAGACATGTATGTTCGTGGTGTTCATGATGCTCAAGAACTCATCCATGTCCTTGGAGACATAGAAGCATTTATTGCCATTGATCACACCCGCCTACTTGTCAAACTCATTGTCATTGATTCCATTGCTGCATTGTTCCGATCATAGTATCAGACAACACCGGCAGATTTGAAACGGCGGTCTGAAATGTTCTTCAACATATCTGGGACATTGAAGGGTTTAGCAAATAAGTTTGGGTTGGCGGTGGTTGTCACCAACTAAGTGGTGGATTTTATTGGGCCACATGATGGAGTGAATGGGGTGAGGTTGGGAAACTTGGAGTCCCTGGACACATCAGGCAGACGGGTGAGTCCAGCTTTGGGACTGGCTTAGGCACATTGCATAAATTCAAGAGTGTTCTTGGCAAGACATGAGCAATCTATTGGGGTTAACATTCGTAATGCTCCTTCAACAACTATATGTAGTCAAACACATAGGACATTTCAGATAAGTATTTGCCCCACATCTGGCCTATGCATCCGCCGAATTTGTAATCAGAAAAGAAGGTTTAGTTGGAGTATCAGGGTAACTGTGTAATAAAGGAATTCTAAGAACTTTAATGTTTTGGATCCTTTTGGAATTACATTCCAGGCCCTTTAATTTCGCACTCAAATTATAATAGCGATCTGGAAGCAATACCAGTGCAATAAAAGTACAATAAAATAGCAATCTTGAAGCAATACAGCATGCTGTAGCAATGCAACCCAAATTATGCAAATTTAAAACAATTCCCATTCAACATAACACGAAACCCACCACAAATAAAAGTAAAGTTTACACGACCTACCAAAGCAACACAAATCATATTGTCTAAGATACATTGCGCAATGGAATATTGTTTTTACAGGTGCTTTTATTGTGGCCTCCGGAACCACACCTTGAGCACTTTCTTCTAATGGTGCCCTCTCCGTGCGAGGGAATTCTTAACTTCTTTCGTCTGCCTGGCATGACCCTTGCCATGGGAGGCAGCACAACTTGACTTCGAACATCTTCAGGAATATCCCACCTTCCGTGAGGTTGTACCGGGTAGATGGTATCCGAATAAGCATCCATCCAAGTTTTCCGAGTGTAATACCGAGAAGCCTTTGAGTATACATTTACTTTCAAGAAGCGGCAAACTGCAACTACATGCTTGCAAGGTAGCTGCTCAAGCTGAAACTTTCTACAACTACAACTGTTGTTCGTCAAATCTACGAGGCCGTCCATATAACCATCCAAAACATTATACTGTGCATTATTTACTTTAACCACATTCATCCTTGCAGCATCCTCCAACCTGTTCCTCAACTTCTTCTCTCCAAAATTGGGGCACAATGTTGTTGTGCAATTCAAAGCCAAGTCACGACGTTCGGTGAACCATTTCACAAGGAGATTCATAATTTCCCCTATCAAATGAACCACTGGCATCATCCTTGCAAACCTAAGGACTGAGTTGATTGACTCCGCAATATTTTTTGTCATTACATTGTAGCGGCGTCCATCCATGTGAGCTCTAGACCACTTATGTAACCCTGCCTCTTCAAGATATTGAGCAACATGTTCCTTTCGCTTGATCTTGCGAAAATGACAATCAAATTCAGCAATGGAATAAGATTTCGCAGCCTTCTCAAAGTGCATAAGTATGTGATCATGCTTTTTCAACTTGCAAGTGCGTTTCATGTTCCCCTTCATATGATAAAAGCATATGCCATGTTGCGCCGTTGGAAAAACTTTGTTCCACACATTCTCTATGCTAACATTGCGATCAGAAATAATAACAAGATTGGGACACTCACCAATGGCTTCATGAAGTTTAGTGAAAAACCAATGCCATGATGCATCCGTCTCCAAATCCCCGATCCCAAGAGCAAGAGGATATATATTTCGATTACCATCAAATGCATTTGCTACAAACATAACACCCTTGTACTTGGATTTTAAATGAGTGGCATCCACGGCTATCACTGGGCGCATGGAAGAACGAAACCCTCTAATACATGCGCCAACCGCCATAAATAAATACACAAAGTGATTGTTCTCATCAGTTTGGATGTGTGTTTTTGTGCCGGGATTCATACGCTCCAATTCATAGCAATAAGCTGGAAGGATATAATAAGCCTCCTCCACTGATCCTCTAATGGACAATAGAGCTAACTCCCTTGGTTTCCAAGCTTTCGAATAATGGATGCTGAAACCAAAGTTGTGTTTCACATCTCTCATAATGTCACTTGGTGTGTATATTGTCCGAGAATCCTTAAACTTCCTTTTAAATGAAGTGGCTACAAGTGCTGCAGTTGCTTGACGATGGTTGTCACTTACAACCCTCAAATCACATTCATGGACAGTTGTGCACCTCACAATCATGAAGCTGTTATCTCCAAATCTCGATGCTCGGACTCGCCATGGGCATGGACGTTGACAACAAACCACAACCAACCTCTTAGTGCAAGACGATTGCACCTTAAATTCAAAGTGGCCTCTTAATGCCATCAACTGTAACTCCGTCAACAATGCTTTCTTAGTAGAGAAAATTTGCCCAACTGTAATTTTCGGATTCCAATCACTTCGCGAAAACCCCCCATCCAAATATGCTTCTCCATCATTTACACCGGCTTCATTGTACCGGTTCTGTTCACCTATTTCATTCGAATAATGTTCACGAATGGGTTCAGATTCTCCTCACAAACGCATTATTGGCAGTTGGGCAGATGTGTTCAAGCAGCCCAAAATAGGAGGGGCAGAGTACACTGACACTTCATTTCTTTCAGTACCATTATCACCACCATGCATCTGATCCACCTCGCTAAAATCAATCATATCCATAAAATCTGTCCCTACTTCACCTCCCACATCAGTGCCATTTGTATTATTCCAAGTTACTTCATTGCTTTCAACAATGGCAACTGAAGAACGACCCATCCGACTACTATCTGTCGTGATATGCATACTATCAACTACATCATTTCTCAGTCCTTTATCTTCTATACTCACGAGTAAGGGAGCTAGTTTTGAAGGTGTTACCTCACAATTGTACTTCATAAAAAATTTGACATCATCATCGTCCTCAATCTTTATGTGCTTCCACTCATTCGAGGCCACCAAAACTGAGAATTTTAAGCTAACCTTGTCTTCCTTGCCGTTTGTATTACGAATCCGATGCACACGGTCCAACAGTTCAGCAAATTTGATGGTCCGTGGAACTATTAAGCCTTTTGACTCACCCCCTTCGTATTTGCACATCTTCTTCGAGGTGACCCATTTTCCATTGTAGCACACGAGAATAACAATTGTCTCCATTTCTGACCATGACAAAACAACATTTCATTAACACAATATAACCACAATAACCATACAATACAATAGCAATATAACAACAATATAAAAGCAATATAATAGCAATATAACATCAACATAACAGCAATACGACAGTGAAATAAGAGGAACGCAACAGCAGTACACCAGTAACACATCAGCAATCACACTATACAGATATACTACATCATATGGAAAATCCCAAGTTTCAAGATTCACATATCCAGACCAATCTAAGTGCAATTGGTACAAACCCAGATTACTGAGCATGAATATTCAACAAAACCTAACCCAAAGCAATTAAAGCCAAAACGAATTTATCACAAACCCAAACAATCAAAATATAACCCATTTCATATAATCCCACTAATTTTAAGAAAATAACCATCAACACTACCTTTTCGAGGTCGGCAATCCACAAAAGCTTCAAGGTTGCAAGCAGCTATTCAGAAGACATACCTAAAGGGAGGGGTTCGCGATTCCAAACAGAGAGCAAGAGACCGAATAGAGGGAGAAAGATACATAACGAAGCTAGAGTGAGAAAGAGAGCAAAGAGAGAGACACAAAGTTGCGCTAGAGAGAGAGAGAGCCAAGAGAGACACAGAGAGCTGCGTTAGACAGAAACCAAACAAAAAGAGAGCTGTGCCAGAGAGAGAGAGAGTTGAGTGACCTAAGAGAGAACAAAATTTCTGAAGTTGTGAAAATTCAGCAATAAGTGGACAAGAATTTTACATTTATAGGTGATAGTCGTACAAATATTGGGGAGGGGTGGTATTTTTAGTTAAGATTATAATTTTGGTGGCATATACCGCTATTTCCCAAAAAAATAAAACAGATTGTATCGACTAGACATACCCTCAGAGCTCCAAAACCCCCCATTTCCTAAACCTCAAACCTAAATCCCCAATCTCCACCTCCCACAAACCTTTAACCCTCAACCCCACCAAGCCTTTAACCCCTAACTCCTCCATTGCCGCTGCTGCCAGCAGTGCCGCCGCTTCCAAAGGCTTGCCTCCGCTTCCACCACCTCACAATTCAAGGTAAATTCTAACTCTAAACCTAAATTACTTGAATTGAAATTGAATTTATGATTGTATTATATTGTTTTGATTTATTGGATATGATATTTTTGAATTTTTTGTGGTTAATTGGTATATTTGTTGTTCTCTTTAATTGATTTTAGTTATTATTTTGATTAATTTATGTAGAATTATGGAAAGATTTTTTAAGAGAAAGTCATCATTGAGTGGTTCGGATAGTGTGGGTAGTTCAAGAACTTCAAGTTCAAGACAAAATGAGTTAGATGAGGTTTTGGCTAATCTTCAAGCAGAGTCTCTACGTAACAAATCTGCAAAAATGTAACATGTTGCCAAATATAGTTATAGAATGATGATGTAATATGCACTAAAAGTTTTGCTTTCCATGGAATGTCAAGTAACTGAATAAGGCTCTCATTATTGACTAAAAAATTAAGAAAGCATATGCATTCCTAAAAAATTACTGTTTTTTTATAATTTGTGAAACTGTAAATGCAATCTTTAAAAAGGTATTAGCCTTTGTAACTGACGACCTTTAGACCTTGGATACACTACAAGAAAACATGGATTCGGCAACGAAACATTAGGCAACGACTAAAATCTCCTTGCCTATAACAACAATAGGCAACAACTTTTGAAAGTCCTTGCGCAATCTGACATATGTGAACGCGGGAAACCTAGATCCTCGCTTATTAATTTCATTTTGTTGCCAATTTCATGGAGGGGGAAATTTGCCGCCAGAATGAAAATGTAATAGGCAACGACTACATGTGTGCTTGCATATAGCTGTGGGCAACAAGTGTTTATCATTGCTTAAATTATAAGGAGAGGACTTAGAGAGAAAGCACAACAACGTGTCACATACATAAGGCAAGGAATTGGTTTCCTTGTGTTTTAATAAAACCAAGGAATCTAATTAAAATAAGTAACAATTGGTATTGTTGCCTATTCATTTTTACGCACAAAACCTAGAAAGAAAAAAAATATAAGATATTTCCAAGGCACTCAACTCTATCTCAAAATTCTATAATCTTCTTTTTGACTCAGACCTTCTGTGCTTATCCCAGCTCCTCCTTCATCTCCTTTCTAACCCCATTTAACCCTCTTACTTTCTCTCAATCATAGAGAAAAACTAAAGGCCACCCACCCACATAGGTTAGTTGGAAGATATGGTCTTGATTTCTCAGTTTTTTGTTTAATTTTTAATTTCGAATTTCTTTTCTAATCTCAACTTCCCATCCTCTCTTGTAGCACGAAGAGACACCAAATACCCACTCATTCTCTGTTTTTCCAGCACCAAGGCCATCACCTAGAATTGGTAATCCTAACCACACCACTAAATTGTTGTCTCTCTCATTTTGGGTAAAAAAGCTTTCTTTTCTCTATTTTTTTTTTCTAGTTTTCACTTGGTTTTTTTTTTAATGGGTTTCATTTACCCTTAGTCTCTTTTTAGGTCGTTCAAAATTTTTTGTTGGATAAAGTATTTAATCTGCAAATTTTCCTACTTCTTTGGGTACAAAACCTTTCTTTTTCTCTAGTTTCACTCTGTTTTTCAGAGTTTCATTTCCTTTTTTTTTTGTCTCTTCTTCTTTGCAGGTTCTTCAAAGAATTTGTTGGATAAGGTATATTTGTCACTGCACTAATATGTGGTTAACTTATTTACAAATATCGTGGGTATGCTCCTTGTTTATAAGGCTTTACTAAATATATGTTGTCTGCATTACTTGTTCAGCTTTTGTTTTTGTTTTAATATAACTAATTGGTTGATTTTGATAAACATTTATCATTAATATTAATATGATTGAGAAGCCTTGTTCTTTTTATTATGTTTATTTCGTTCTGGAAGCATTGGTCCTGCTAAAACATGTAATTTGTTGGGTTTCACTATAAATTCTCCATTTGTTGAGGTTGGGCATTTGGTATTCTTCATTTGTTGTCTTTGGTTTAGGATTTTTCAAAAAACTTGATTTCATTGGTTGAATTTTGTGTTTATCAAAATCTGGAAACCACATGCTATCTTATGTGGTTGGAAGTTTTAAAACTGATGAGGCTTTATTAATTTGTTGGTTGCATATAATTTGTGATATTATATCATAGTTATGCATATATATATTGTCTATTTAGAGAATGTCTTATTTTTTCTGAAATTGAAAGCATAGTGTTAGAGCTGCTCACCACTAGCCACAAAAGAGAAGAACTCATCTGGTTTGAGGAGCCCAATATGGATAGGCAGTAGATTCGTAATCGCAATCGACGTACTGATGAGTATTCAGATGGGGTTATGGAATGGTCGACCCCTCTCTCATTGGAATTGGCTTTGCGATTTGTTTAAGGATCCATATTATTAGGTACACATCAGTATTTTTGTGTGTTTCATTGATTGGTTATATTATATAATGAATTATTATTGTCATTCATGTTTAATTTGGCAATGTAATATAATTTTAAAATGTAGGAAATTTGTATGGTTAATGCAAACAATCGCAAACAACAAAAATATAGCCATAGAGGAGGTGCACAACCATTTGTACAACACGTGCAAGCAAAAGCAAAAGTATGTATTTGACTGCAAGTTAAATTTTTAATTTAAATTCTGTTTAATACAATGAATTTATATGATGGAAGTTATAAGGAATGAATAGAACACGAAAATTGAGAGAGAAGTACAATATTTGATGTTTAAAAATTGATTTGTTCTTTTGATGACTACTCATTTGTTCTTTCAATTTACAAAGAATGGAAAGCTCCCATCTTTCATTGAGAATTGGGGGGATCTACACCTAGACAGGAATCAACAATGGATCAATGAGGCTGCCCAGAAGAAACATGTAAGTCAACAATGAGTAAATCTGATGTAATGATTGCTTTGTTATGTTATTTGGTGAAACATTTAAAAAAGATAAAAAGATAACAGGAAAATAAAAAGAAAATAAAAAGAAAACAGAAAATAAAAAGAACCGTTTATTTATATGGTTCTCCTGGTTAGTGTTTTAGTTGGATAGGGTGCCCTTTCTCTTGTCTTTTCTATTTGTTTTCCATGTATGACTTGCATAATCCAATTACATATTGCAAATCTTGACGCATGGAAAATATGAATACCATTTCAAGTTATTATAATTCAGATTGAATCCTAGCTAATATGTATCAGATTTAATGTGGAAGTAACTTGGTTACGTTATGGTTTTATTTTACAAGAAAAATGAAGCAGAAACGAGATGACCTTAAGGCAAGGCTAGCTGATGAGGCTCCTGAGGGCACTCCATTTGATTCCATTGAGGTGCCATTGGAATCAGAGTTCCAGATCATGGCGGAGGACCTTGGCAGGAAGGGTTGGACCATTTGTGGCCTTGGTTCATTTCCTCATATGCAGAAATCCACATCTAGTCGTGCTTTTTGTTCTAGGCCTTCTATGGATCAATGGATTGAGATGCAAACTCAGTTCAGCCAAATTGTGGGTAGTGTTTCTGCTCTTCAAAAAGAGAATGAAAAATTGAGGGCTGAATTGGAGGCTATCAAGGGATCTCATGGGTAAAGTAGTGGTGAATCATCGCAGCATCAACACCAGATTCACTGCCCATCAAGAGATGATGCATATGACCATTTACCACCCACAAACAGTGATGAATATAGCGCATGATGCTGCAAAGTCATCCGTATGAACAATTATAGGATATTTTGCTGAACCAGTAACCGCTTGATAAAAAATGTATTTTGTTGAACACTTAGGATTAGTGTCATATTTTGGTAAATATCATTAGGTAGTATGCAGCCTTCAATAGTGTTCAAACACTTGGGATTAGTGTCTTATTTTGGTAAACACCCTTAGGTAGGCAGCAATAGATAGTGTTCAACTTTTTTTATGACTACTTGTAAAAAGCTTTGAACACTTAGGCATGCAAACATTGCATATTTTGTATATTTTGAAGTGATGGAATAGGGTTCAAGACTTTATGAATATAAATATTGACTTTGGTGTGAAATGCTTCATTCTGTATATATCAATTCATATTTTATATAACCAGCAAAAGAATTAATTAATTTAAATTTTTTTTAAAATTAAAAATATATGGAATAGGCAACAACTTCAACTTGCAATAGGCAACACCAAGTCCTTCCTATAATAATAAGCAACGAGTTACGTGTGGTTTCTTAACGTGATATGCAACGACATGAAAGTTGTTGGAGACGAGAATAGGCAACAACATCACGGTCGTTCTCTAAGATATACGCCAACGCGTAACTTTATCGTTGCATTAGTGCTCGAGCAACGACTCGTGCATTTCGTTGCGTATTCCATTAGGACACGGGTATAATGCAACGATCGTCGCAACGACAATTTTTCGTTGCCTATATGTTCAGGCAACAAATTTTGACGTTTGGCAACAACATCCAGTTGTTGCGGAATGGGTGTTTTTTTGTAGTGATATGATCAAGACGAGTTAAGATCTTCTATTCTATATCAAATTTCTCTTTCTCCTCTTTGTCTCTTATGTATTTGAATGACACGTGTCCCAATTTATTATTAAAGAAACACTATATTTTTTAGTTCCTATTGTTGTATTAATTACCTTGACCAAAAAAATTGTTGTATTAATTAAAAAATAGATCTGGCTGAATGTTCCTCTCCCCCTCCATCGTTCCCCCCTCCCTTCCTTACCAATAGCAAGGGTAAAAACGGAACTACAAAATATGGTGTTTCTTTAATAATAAATTGGGACATGTGTCACTCAAATACAGAGGAGATAGAAAGGAGACAAAGAAATTGGTACAAAAAGATTTCAACTCGGTCAACCCGAAGTCAAGACACCACAAGGACCAATTAGTAATTGTATAAAAAGATAAACAGGAGGTTTGTGGACATATTTGAATTGCATAAAATATTGGGGTTAAAATTGTAAAAAATAACTTTTCTAAACCTAGAAATCTAATTCAGCCGCACGCACCATCTCATTCACAGCTGCAGCAAATTCGGTTTTCTTCTTCTCTTCCCTCTGCAATCTTTTGCTTCTCGTCTTAATTTCCTCTTGTTGTTAATTCTCTTTGTCTTCTTAGTTTTGTAACAGTGGATTAATAAAGATTTGCTACTATGTCGGCAGCAATGGGTTCTCACACCAACAAGACGTCGTAGAAAAAAGATCGTCCTCAAATAGTTAAATTGAATCAAGCTTTGGAATTGGTATGATAATTTAATTCTCCACTTAAATGTTACTGTCTTAATGTTAGATCGTTTGTGCTTCAAAATTGAAAATTTACCAATATGCAGGCTAAAAAATGGGTTAATGACATGACTGAACCAGCAGAAGATGAGCATTTTGAAATACAGAGTCGACCTGCAAGGCAAGTTTATTTATTTATTTATGTATTTATTTGGGGTGAAGGGAGTATAATTATCTTTATTGGTTTTCTCAGGCTTGGACTAGGTGCTAAAGTTCCCCGGCCATCCAAATTTGTACCTTCAGATGATCCCCTTGAAAGGAAATTACACTACAAATTGGATGCTGGAAGAAGAGCTGCTGCCAAAATTGCCGAGGAGTCCACCGCCGCATCGACTGCTAGCGATGATGACGACGATGAAGATTTAGACAGCAGAACCAAAACATTTGAGAAGAAAAGACCAGCAGCTCCGGTGACCCCATCGTTGGGGGGAAAGAAAAGGAAGAAAGTTAACCATAACACCCAGTAACTTCGTACAATTTCCTTATCTGTAATTATAGATGTTCAGTCAAGAAATCGAAGCTTGTGGAAAAACCTAGCATGAACTTCTTTTATTTTCTTTGTAATTACAACCAGTCAGTCACAAGACTCGAAAGGCAACACAGTAAAGAATGAATGAAATCAAGAACATCCTCAACTAACACAACACTCCAATCCTCTAAAAGAATTTACATTTATAAGAAGAAGAGCAACTCTACATTACAGTCTCAGTGCCTGACATGGACAATGCCAAAGAAATGGTACCTATCAGTTTGAGTTCTTGCAAAGAGTATTTGCAAACCCTATACATTAAGGATGTTTCATGTGACAACTGTTGCCCAGGATACCGAGGGAGCCATAGTTTTTGGATGTGGCAGATTCTATGCTATCTACATGATTTCAGTTGACAAAGTTGCAAAGCCAATTCATCTTGCATCCAGGATACTCCAGGACAGCTAAAGAAGATCTCCACTTAATTTGTGAAATGTTGCTTCTCATCCTCTGGATGCACATATATGACTTGCTTTCCAATTGCCTCAACCAGAAGGTTGATTTTCGGCATGGACACTAAGCCAGATTGTGTTTTACAAGTTCAAAATGCTATCTTTTTCATTTGACTCGACCATAACTAAAGCATTTTCACTTTTGGGACTTCCGAAGATCCGTCCACGTTCCAACCACTATCGTCTTCACTTACTCGATAGAACACAAACCCTAGAGTGTTTGAAAATACAAATACAAGATTCAACATTGTCAAAAGAGGAGGAACAACTTTTAAACATTAACATGTTGGATGGACATCTATTTTGGACACATTTTCACTTTTAAGTACTTTGTGGATGTCTATTTTGGATGGAGACTTATTTTGAACTCGTTTAGACTTTGAAGTACTTTGTGGATGAACACATTTTGATTTATTTTGAAGGGTCTTGTAATGTTGGATTAAGTAATGTTAAGTGCTATTTTGGATTGTATTTTGGTGAAGGATGTTGGATTGACTATTTGGTAAATGTTATTATGTTGCTTAAGTATTACTTTTACCATGTTCATTTGGTATTTTTGGTGCCCATTTCTACATTGCTAAAAAGCTTTTCAAGAAGATATATTGCCATCAAAAGCTTTTTATGCCCTTTACTTATGCATCACAAAATAACCTTATAGAACAAAAGATTTTATTGTAAATTAACACTAATTCCTCCATATTTATAACCAATATTACAAACATAAAACACAACAACCCACAACCACCTTGGTCTCTGTAGATTGACATGATTTGGTTTGTTCTTTTATAAGTTGAGCTTGATACGAGCTCAAACTATATCGAGACAATTTACAATAATAAACTAACATCAAAGAGATTGATATTAAGTACTAAAAAAATACTTTTAAACATAAGCTTCAAAAATAAAATTGCAAACATGGTACTTTAGAAACAATACAATGCAGATATAAACTTCAAAAAGAAGAAAGCAAAGACAAAATGTTTTGAGTTTTGTGTGTGTGCGGATAGAATGAACTTGAGGTTTCTCGAGCCTACTTATACTCATGCATGTTTGTATTAACTTAAGAAACTTATCAGTGACTCATTAAGAAGTAAAGATGTTATTCTTTTTTCTTTTCTTTTTTCAGACTTGATTTTTGTTTTTCAGACCTTTCATATTGAGATGGTGATAACATACTAGACTAACACACATTACACGGATGTTAGGACTCTAACCTAGAATCTCTCATGGGGAAGTGATTTCTCCAAACCATTACACTAATGGGTCATTTGCGGCTTTTGATAATTTTACTTTGGGCTTTTGGGAATAGATGTTTCTTATGTATAATGTTTAAACAATAAATATGTTGTAACATGTGAATTTTTAAAATGATTTTTTTTTAGATAACATGTTGTATCATATTCATCTTTGCAATTCTTCACATGCTCGTTTAACGGGTGAGCTAATTTTCACACTCTATAAAAAAAGTACGCAAAAATGCAACATGTTGCCAAATTTAGTTATATGATGAGGATGTAACATGCAATAAAAGGTTTTTCTTTTTTCTTTTCATGGGATGTCATTAATAACTAAATAAGGCTCTCACTATTGACGACAATTTTTTTATATAAAATGAGTGCCTAAAAAAGGACTCTTTTTATAATTTATTAAACTACGAATGCAATCTTTAAAAAAGTGTCGCTCCCCAACTCATGGATTTACGTAAATTTGGATTAAGATGTGATTCACACCTTAATTATAGAATTTTAAGGAAAACTATTACTAAAATGTGAAGAACTTAAAGTAAATAAATAAACGTCTCCTAAATAGAATTTCCAGGGGAAATTTTCATAATATTACATCACTACAATATTTTACAAATTAAGAACTACTCGATAGTTTTTTAAACAAGTAACTCATTATTCAACCACAAGCTATGTACACAACACATTCTACAGACATGCCAGTTCATCTCAAATCCTAGTTTACAGGTTCAGTACCTGCAAAATCTGTTAAAGGGTGAGCGAAACCAAAACTCAGTAGGGACATAAACCTTTCCACAATAAGTTGATATAACTAAATTAAGTGACATGCAATCACACAACCAATTATCATATTAATAATAATAATAATAATAATGCATGAATGCTCTTCAACTACTCCCGTTAATCCATATCATGCTTATACCACTTGGTCCCGAATGCTCATTTATATGAACTAACACAAATCTTAATCATCCCATAATTCCCCTTTTGTTAGTTATCTTGTCTAACTCTCTGTCGCCAATCCCGCATCACTCAATAAAAACCATGTGCACTGTGGGATCCCTGAGATCTGGTAACTACTAAGAATTAGACTCAATTGCACAAAAGATTATTCCCATACCCTCTTTTCCATACTTATTTTCTCAATCCAACAATTCCAGCCAATTTCTATGACATAATATAATTATGTCTTTTACATATCCTAACAATGTAACAATTTAAAACATCACCAATGTATATATAATTATGCCAACATTATTCAGATGGTTAGTAACACGTAAACACCCAACATCAAGATCATCCATCAAATTATAATATCTTGCATAATATAGTGCTCACGAAATTTAATTAAATCAATTCTCGCAAAAGGCCCCAAAGAAACCCCTTATCTTGACACCAAAGCTTTTGCTAGAATTGTAAGATGACTCCCTAATTTCCACCGCATTCACACTCAAATTCCTTCTCTAGTATTTCCCTCTCTTTATCTCTTATTGTTTTCCCATGCAAACCATGCATGTCGTGCATTTCAAAATGAAACAATGACACTCCTATTTATACTAAAGGAATGTCGGCTACATTTTCATTTTCTATTGGATGAAGCAATTGGTGGCTACTAAAGGATAGCAACATAACAACTTATTGTTCAAGCAAAAGCCTAAATACCTACCAAACCCTTTTGTTCGAACAATTGCATGTTATTGGAGGTGTTAATAAGATGAAAACTAACATGCCACCTCCAGCTTACATAACGCCATCACTATGTAAAAAGCCACCCAACTTGCTTGCTCCTTACACTTAGTTTAAACACAATCTTTCCAACAATATCAAGTAGACACCTCATGCTTTGACAGCAAAAGTGATATGCGAACAAGTGGAAAATTCCAACTACACTATACAATGCATTAGACAAAACATGAATATGCATGCCTCAAATGAATAACACTTCCAACTTCTTTCAGAAAAGTAGAGACCCATTTTATCATTTAGTTACCCAACCAAAATTTATCAAACCACCCATTAAAAAAATAAAAAAAATAACAAAGCAATTATTAAAAACATAGATTCCATTTATAAAAGTATAACAAATATATATAATTTAATTAATTACATATATAGTTATAAAAAATCATAGTTAATAAAGAAAATAACAAAGCAATTATTAAAAACATAGGTTCCATTTATAAGGTCCATTTTGGATTGTATTTCACTAATCCAAACCGTCTATTTTGTAGATACTCATTCAAAGATCATTTCTATATAAAAAAATCACTTGAATCCTATATCATTTGACCACTCAATTGAGTTATTGAAATTTTAGTACTTTCTTGAAGTACCGTGTTCATTAATTTTGTAGGACACAATTAGATATCAAAATGGTTTCCGATTTGTCTAATTTTTTTGTAAGGATAATCTATGAAGGAAGACCTAGATAGTTTGGATCATTGGAAAAATAAAATAAAATTATAAGATACCCTAAAGGGCGTCCCTCATATGTAAGTGTCATATGAATGTCAACTAAGTGAACCAAGAAAGCAACTATTATTTATATATACAATTACTATAATTTAATACTTACCAAAGTAATAAAATATTAACATTTAAGAATAAGGATTCTCACAAAAAGTGTTGGCCATTGTGGCTCATGACCTTTAGGCATGATGTGACACCCCGACTCAATTTTAACCATATATTTAATCTATTTAATTTATTTAGTTGTAAAATTACAATTTTACTCTTAGGGTAAGGTCATGTTAGTCATTTTTCGATCCATAAAGATTTTTGGGATTTGAGTGGTATGATTGTGCAGAGCTCGTCGATATGAGTTCGTAGACACGTAGTGGGCTCAAATCAGAGTTTTAACGAAGAAGTTATGGTCAACATAAGTGCAGTGGCACAACTATAAATATTCCAAAGTCTTCAAAAACCTAGTCAACTCTCTCTCTCTCTCTCTCTCTCTCTCTCTCTCTCTCTCTCTCTCTCTCTCTCTCTCTCTCTCTCTCTCTCTCTCTTCTCAGTTTTGCACAGCCGGCCACTGTTTGGCTGGCAACTTCCCCGTCCAGCCACCTTCGGCCACGAAACAAACCGCTCCGGCATCGGCAAGAGCTCGAGAAATCTTCGGTTTTCTCAAAATTTTCCGTTGTTGTTTCCAACGATTTTGGCCACCATTTTTGTCGATCCAGATATGCTTCTTCACCTACTAAACGTGATCTAGCTGATGGTTTGGTTAGCTAGGATCGATTTCGAAGTTTTGAAGCTCAATCTAGAACCTAAGTTTTAACCCCTTTTTAGCTTGATTTTCTTGCAAGCTCCTGCCACTTTTTGGTCATGGCCCAATAACAAAAGTTGCTCCCTAGTTGTTATGATCACGTAAGTGTAGGTATTGTCGGGTGTTTTGAGAATTTTCCGCCACGTGGGCATGGGGTGGTGGCCTATTTTGTCCTAAAATGTTCCCCATGCTGTTCCGAGCACGACGGTATGCTCGGATTTGAATTTGGTTATCGTTTGACGGTCGAATGGATTTATGCCTATTAGGCAATATCTAGGTTTGATATGTTCAGACCGTTGGATCGGCTCCATTTCCAAGTATGTTGACCTAGGTATATCTAGGATTGTGTAGGAACTCACAAATCGAGAATCAGATTCTCGGATTCTCGGAGACTCTAAATCAATGATTCAAAGATTACGTAAAACAATGACCGTCTGATCTTGTGATAAAGAGTGATCCGATCGCTCAATTGAGACCAATCTTGCAGAACGTGTTTAGTAGACCTTGTGGAACCCGTAGGAACTTTTGGATAAAAAATCGGAGGTCGTGGGCCCTACGGGCCCTGTTTACCATGTTTGGGAAGTTTGACCACTCGATTGACCGAGAGTCTTTCAAGGTTATTTCACCTTTCGAAACACGTAGTTGGACCTTAGAAACTCCTTGTTCGTTGTGCACACACACCTTAAGTCCCGGGAAAAACTAGAAGTTTGTTTTAAAGTTATCGTTCAAAGTGCTTTATTTTAATATAGTCCTTGTGTTCTTCAATAGGTACTTAGGCTTAGTGTACTCAGCAAGCAGGATCCTCTCAGCATCACGCAACTTCAGATTTTCTGTGAGTGGAATTTGTTTTTAAATAATCATTATTTTCAAAGGTGGAATGCTATGCATGTTTATATATTGAGATATTTTTAAATGCTGAAACTTTAATATTGTTTAATATTACTTTTCAGTATTTTATGGAATCATCGTATGTTTTTGGATACTTGAAGGTTGTGTTTATCTTGGGTTGACTTATTGCTATCTTGAGAGCTATTATATATACTTTGAATATGTATACTTTGGGATTTGTGTTTTGGACACAAGAGATGTTTGGTTGTTTAGAGATATATGTTGGGTACGTGGGATTATTGGAAAGAGGTTGTGGAATGGGATTGTGTTGTGGTTATGCTAGTCTGAAGTGGTTTTAACACTACCCTATGTACCTCCCCGGTATTTGGATACTTGGAAATTTTGGATATTTAGATATATCGGAACGCGAGCACCCTTTACGGGGTGTTTTGTAGACCTTTAGTAGGGTAGTCTGCGCGCGTAGGACTTGTCACAGGCACACGAGTATTGAGGATTCTACTGTGTGTGTTGGTGAGCCTAGTCCCCTAGTTGGACGACTCGTTCCCTAGTTACATGGTCAATTGAGGATTCTTCCATGTGGTTAGTCAAACAATACCCCGATTGGATTCTTCCTTCCTCGCTCGTTGTGCCAACGGGCACACGTTCAAACATGAGAGTGGCTTGGGAAAAAAGGGAAAAGTTTTAAGTGGGTTTGGGTATTAGTATACCATTATAGGTTATGGGTTTTACCTTGGTTTTAATTTAACTATATATTTATATATCGGCATCATTTTCTAAATGGTGGGGTTAGTATGTTGCTTTCAATTATGACAAAACTTTGTTTGTGTCCACTTACAATTTTCTGTTTTGCATCCCATGCAGTAGCTTGATTTGAGCCGAGCAACCAAGCCAAGATTCACACTTCGGCGCCCTGAACTTTGTAGGACAATCCCTATTTGTTTTATTTCTGTCGAACATTTGTTTTCGATTGTAAACTGAACTTCCTTAGAATTGCTCTGTTATCGCTTATGTTAGGGTTGGATGTAAGGCTGGAGGCCTACTCTGTGAATTGTGTGTTTTTGTATTGTATATGCTGCCGGTTGGGATTGTTTTATTGTGTTTTGATAGGTTGAAATTTTTGGGAAAAGTCAGTTTTTCAGAGGAGACTTTGCTGGAATTTTAGTAGAACGTCTTGAACCTCTTTTCTTTTGTTTTTGGGAAGGTGGATATTGTTAGTAAGTGGGCCCGACATCAGTTGGATGTTGGAAAAACCATAGGATTCGTCATGGATTTTGAAGAATTCGGGGCGGATCCCATCAAATGAATTATGAATTGCAATATATCACTTTATCTATAAAAAAAAGTATTGTTTTTTAAAATTCATGAAACTATAAAGATTCAAATGAAAATAATTATCTTTGAATTTTACAACGTAATATTGAAAATTAATTGTGAAAATAATATCAGTTGCGGTACATTAGAAAAAGCTCATTAAGGGGGGTGTATTCAATTGAGATTTTAAAAGACTATTTAGAATAAAAAAGGTCTTGCGGATTTAAGCAGAATATAGTTACTTATAGGATTTTTTTAATAGATTTCTATAATCAAAATTTTTTACTTATGAATTTTAAAGATTTCAATCACAGGATTTATAAGATTTGAAAGGACCACATAGATTTCTTTCGGGGTGGCCCTACTGCTAAGTTTTAGAAACAATAGACCCTTATTAAAAATGAAACGTTAACATTGTTTCTATCTCTTCCCCACCCCGACACCCACAAAGCGAACCTTTGCTCTCAGCAACCCACCCTCCCGCAGCAAACCACATACACACTCTCTTGCTTTTGGTTCTCACCTCTGTCAAAATCATTTATTTGTATCAAAATCTATTTTTTGTTGTTGATAAAAGACGAAATTTCATTGAAACTCAAATAAGGGCACAATATTGAAACAAAATATCATGAATCAAAATAGGGGGTTCCTCGACCCAAACATAATCTTGACCACATGTCAAAGCTCCATTTGAGTCACTTTTGTTAACATCAAGTACAGTTGTTAAACCCCACGACACCACATTTCTCACAGGTGGTTCTATCCATGTGCAATTGTTAACATGTCGCCACACTCTGGCTCCAATTGCACAAGTTCCTCTGATGTCCACGACACCACTTTCTCACAGGCATTTCATCAAACGCCCTATAGGCAGTTTGTAACTCACTGCATCTACCATAAAACTTACCAAAGATCTTCCAATATACACATTGGCAACAAACCCACTTCTTATTTCTGTGCATGACGGAGAATCAACAGAGCTAGAATCAAACATGTCATCAAACAAAGTTGAGATTTTTATTGGTGAATTAGAATAAGAGGAAAAAAATACAGAAAAAAAACTCCCTATGTGCCCCTCCATGTCTTCTATCTCGTCAACCCACGACCCCACTGCCCCACCACAGAAAAATCAGAGAACAAAGTTGAGATTTTTATTGGTGAATTGGGGGGTTGAAGGTGAGAATTCACCAAGACTTTATTATGCAACAGAGAGGGTGATGGGGATGCAAGGAAGGTCGTTGCTTACACCCAACAGCAAGTAGCTCTAGGTATTGGTGGTTTGGTCTTCAGGGCCAGTGCACAACTGCTTGGGTGGAGGTCAAGGTGAGGAAGGAATGAATAAAAAAAGTCCCACGTGAAAATCTGATGGGTTAAGGTGGGATTTGAGATAGGGTTTGGTATTTATACCTCTCACTAAAAAATCTCACACATTCCTTATTTTAAAAAATCCTTCAAATTTTTCAAATTTTTGAATAACATAAGACTTTTTGTTACTTGTTTAAAGTCTTGATTGAATACCACCAGATTTAGTAACCCTCTTTAAAAAATCCTAATAGTCTTAATGGAATACCCCATGACTTTTTAGATTATTTAAAAATCTTAATTGAATACCACAAGACTTATTTATCCCAAAATAGTCTTTTAAAATCCCAATTGAAAGAACCAAATTTTCTTGGGAATAAACTAATGAACCAATTTGAAAGATAAACCAATTACATTACGTTACCTATTTGAAAGAAATAAGTTTAGCACATGATATAAATAAAATGATCAAATATAAAACCCTTGCAAATGAATACCTAAACTTATAGAAACTCTCCAAAGAAACCGTAGTTCCCTCTCTCTCTCTCTCTCTCTCTCTCTCTCTCTCTCTCTCTCTCTCTCTCTCTGTGCTGAACCTCGGCATCAGATCTCTACCTGCGTTTCGGCATCAGATTTCCACCTAGTTTTGGCGTCGGATCTCTACCACCATCATTTTTGCAATTTCTTTATGTTTGGAATAAGTCACAGAGACTCTTTAGATTCTCTGTATAGTTTTCACCTATCCTTTTGTGAAAGCATTTCACATCTCCTTTGTGAGAAATTTTCATATCTCATTTGTGAGAGTTTTATTTGTATTGTTATGACTTTGTTTTTTTCAAGCTTTATCTTTTTTTAATTATTATTCTGGATTTACAATCTTAGTTGAGATGCATATTCATGAGTGATTTTTAGTGGAGACACACAAAATTGTCTTAATTTGATGTTAGATTGCTCCGTTATTGTAATGACCCTTTGTGGTTAGTTTATATTGGCCTTTTGTGCATAGTGACTTTTTTCGTTGAATTATGAATAGCAATCCGAAAATTTTATAAATAAAAGAAAAATTAAAGAAACCCTAAGACATTATGCTACAATAACCGCTGAGTAGGTTTGTTAAATGCTGACGTGTCAAACATGTCCCCAATTTTTTTTTTTACTGATGCAGAGTCCACATGGATAATAAAAAATTAATAAAAAGTTGGGGACAAGTATGACCCAAAAAACAAATTAATAAAAAAAAATAATCTTCCTTATAAGTTACAACAATAAAATGAAAAAAGTTATTTTTTTAAACAACAACCCTAAACCCCACACCACCGCCACCTCCTTCCTCCTTCCTCTCTCTCCTCTGTCTCTCTTTCCTCGACAACCGGTCGGACTGCAACCAGCCATCACCGTCGAACACACGAGCCATCGCACTGCAACCAACCGTCACTCTTAAACCATCGAAATCGGAGTTTTTCGCCGCTTCAGATTCAGTTGGGTGTCTAGAGTAGTTGGGAGAGAGAGACGTAGAGGCGGTTTCGGTCGGTGCCTCTCAAAGTTCATTCCCTCATTTAGGTTCTATCGAATTTTGTAGCTGTTCGTTCTTGTACTCTCTCTTTCGGAATTTCACACACACGCCTTCATGGAAGGGAAAAACCAAAAAACAAAATAAAATTGAAAGCTTAGAGCATTGATGAGAAGTTGAAGGCTTACCTAAGAAGAAAACAAGGACAAACTTGGTTGAGAAGATTTGAGGGCTCAATTTAAGGCTGTTGATGTCGAATTCGTGGATTTGTGAAACTTGTGGCAACGAGGAGCTGGTAGACGGCAATAATGGCTTCTTCTACTGCAGCCAGTGCAACTCACAAGCGCAGGGCTTCAAGGACACCGGAGTGGCCGATGAGGACTTTTACGACGAGACTGGCGATGCACAGGGAGGCCTCTACTCTGCCCGTAACACCCGCCGCGTCAACATCTCTGCCGTCAAACCCGAGCTCCTTTCCCAACCCCTGGATAATAACCCTTTGAGTCAAACCAACATGGAAAATGACAATGCTGCTGCTGATGCCGTGGGACCCACGGAATCCGAGGATTTTGGATTCGACACGGTGGAGGGCTATTACAGTGAGGTTAGGCTTAGGTATGTGAAAGGAGTGCAGCGGATGATTGAGCTCCAATGTGAGGCTTTGGTTAGGGAGTTTAAGGTGAACCCTTTGATTTGTGGGTTGTCTGGGTCCATTTGGCTACGCTTATTGGCTTGGACTCGTGTTTTTCAGGATGATTGGGGTGACCGGACTTTCGATGAAGCTGAGATACGCCAACAAGGTTTGTTTGCTGGCACCCAGTTTCATCTGTACCTAATTCAACCTATGTATACTATAGTTCGTCTGAATTCAATTTTCTTATTGTGGATCTTGGTTCTTCAAGGAATGCGTAAGTACCAAAATAAAAATAAATAAATAAAACAAATGTTGCATTGTAGTTTGATTCTTATGCGCAAGTATGATTTCTATAATCAATTAATGTTAATTTTGAAACTGACTGTCTGTGGTCTGCATAAGCTTTTTGTTTAAATTCTTGATCTCTTGTATTGTTGTTTGATTTATGTTGTCTTTAATCATTGAGTTTCTTTGTTTCAGGGGAACCACCTGAAGATTTTAAGCCGCGCTCTAAATACAGAGACGAACCTCACACAAGGTTTGGTCAGCGAGCAGTAATGGTATGGTTTAGGTCCTTGAGAAACACTATACCATTATCTTATACTTTAGCTATTTCCTTTCTGGCTTGTCATCTTTCCAGGGAAGCAGTCCTACCGACAGACATAGTAAAATGGTCAGTTGAAGGAAAGCTCCCATATTTTTCTGCTTTTCTTGAAATTGAAAAAGACTTGGGAAGGCCTTCACGTGCCTGCCCAATAAGTTCAAGCTTAATGTTTAGACCTTCTGAATCTGTGCCAGTGCAAAAGTTGGAAGCACTGGCAGCATCCATTGCTGAGTCCATAGGCTTGCACTTACCTCCAGTGAATTTTTTTGCTATAGCTTCTCGCTATCTGAAAACGTTATCTCTTCCAGTCGGAAAGGTTCTTCCTCATGCATGTTGCATATATGAGTGGTCAATGCCTCCAGATTTATGGTTATCAACAAATGAGTTGAGGCTTCCTACTCGTGTGTTTGTTATGTCAATACTGATTGTAGCAGTAAGAGTTCTTTATAATATTCATGGTTTTGGAGAATGGGAAAAAAGTTTGTCCAGAATTCATACTTTGTCTTCCACATCTAATGAGATGGGAGATCTGGATCCCATATCCAATTCCAAAATGCGTTCTGGTACTGCAGAGGATTTAGGTTCTCCATCCCACAATTTGGATGATACGGATACAGAGTTTGTTAGAAATTTGTCAAATGCTCAGAACTCTGAATTGGATGCCGCAGAACTTCTATCCAGCCTTGAAGCAAAGCATAATGAAATTGCTGATACTTATGGTAAATTTGAAATATATTGGAGTAGTTCTATGTTGAAAATGATGATGCAATTTAAAAAAATTATTTCTTCATATTAATAAATCACATAGGCTAGATACTTTACTTCTCCCCCAACCCTTCCCTTCAATTTGTTAATTATGAAGTTTTAAATTCTTGCCTTATTGTTGACAGAATATTGCAAGGACTTACCGACGTATCTTCAGTTCTGCAAGGATGTAGTCTTTGCTGGATCAAAATCATCATTCAAGGATTACAAGGAAGAAGAGCTAATTGAATTGTTATGGAACTTTTATCAGAGTAGAAAGGTAATGTGTAGCTTGAATGCAGTTGTGATATTGTCTTCTCAAACATATGTTTTGTTGCACACATTTACAAAGTTTTCTTGTAGTCAGCTAAATAATACTTTGTGCTAGCCCTTAGTTAGATTTGATTGAAAAGAGGCTTCACTGATATATCTCCCATACAAGCATAGTAAAACAGAAGAAGAAGTCTGTATTCAGCATGATTGATATGCCTGGTTCCTGAATGTTATGAAATTTTCTTTGTTCGCATCACCTATCTGAAGTATATAAGTTCCTTGTACCAAACAACTGGGGAGAGCGGTCACTTATGTTTACTGATCTAAAACACAAAACAAGAATGGCAAGGGTAGACTATGGGTATTATTGATTCTTAACTGTGGCGAGTGGTCACTTATGTTTACTGATTCAGAACAGAAAACAAGAATGGCTAGGGTAGGCTATGGGTATTATTGATTTTTAACTGGGAAGGGTGGTCGCTTATGTTTACTGATTTAGAACAGAAAACAGAATGGCGAGGGTAGGCTATAGGTATTATTGATTTGTTTTTTTCTTGAAAAGAAATACAAATTTTATTGAAGTTAGAACAGATACAAAAGTGTGGACAAGATGTCCACCAAAGTGTACTATGGGTATTAGAACTAATCTATCCAACTTCTTGTAGATTTGGATGATCTTTGTCGTTTTTCATAAGCATGGGAAACCTTATAATTTGATTTTCACTATCCCGGATAAACCTCCTTTCATGAATGTTTAAATTAGTGATGGTGATGCATGGTCCTCTGACTCTTACTAGGCATATATATATATATATATATAATTTAATGTTTAATGGTGTACGATGTATATCTAAATAATAGCAGCACCAAGTGTACTCTAGGTAGAATTAATTTACCAGGGCTTGTTGTAGATTTGAACCGTCTTTGTTATTTATATGTGTTAGAAATATATAGTTATAATATTCACTATCTTGGCCAAATCAATCCTTGCTTCGACGAATGTTCAAATTTTATAATTTTGACGACATGCAACAGTGACTGAGTCCTGTGACTGTTTTTTTTGTTTTTTAATTAGAAGAAGAAACATAAATTTATAAAAAAAAAGGTCAAATGTACAACTACAGCAGCAAAGAAGAACTCTTAACGTGCCTAGACTACACACATTAAAATTAAAAGATCAGACTTCCAACTTAATCACAATACATCAATTTATTGCAGCTTTCCAGTCATGTGACTTTTACTGTGTGTTTTGTGAATATGGAGCTTAGATAGATTCTCATGTTCTCTTTTAGTTCAATAATGTTGGTTCAATGGTTTTTTGTCTTGATGCTCGTGTTCACTTTCAGAAGCTTTTAGTTTGACATGTGAATAATACCACTTCATAATGCATTTTGTTGGTTTTCAGGATTCTGAAACAGCAGTCGAACAAGGATTGCTTTGTGGTGAAACCGTTAACCAGAAAAGATTGAGGGACAATGAAGAATGCACTGATGATATATCTAAAGAAAAAAAGTTTAGTAATAAATGCCGTGTTTCTAGCCCTTACTCTGGTGATGAAACTCACTTCGCGGACGACCAACAAAGGAGCAAAAATGGCGATAATTCTTGTAGTAGCTCACAGAATAGTCAGAACTCAGAAGTTAATGATGCGGAAACTCTCAAAGAGGAAGCCATTACTCGAATGAAATTAGACATGGAGGAGAAGAGATTCTTTTATATTCCACCGAGGGTCAACCTCAAAAGATTTGATTACCTTCACTATGTAAGGAAGAAGGATGAAGGTGCCTACACTTATGCTGCACATGCTGATTATTACATCTTGCTTCGTGCTTGCGCTAGAGTTGCAGAAGTTGAAATCCGGTGTATGCATATTGCGGTGTTGAGCTTCGAGAGGAGGCTGGCTTGGATGGAAAAAAGAATCAACCACTGCTTGCACTTGACCCCACCTATTGTCTCGTGCGATTATTGTACTGATATGGTCCCAGAAAATACTAATGCAGAAAATGATATTGAATCGATTGGATTTCCAGATTTGAATTTATGAGTTTTATTTTTATTTTTTATATTTGAATATTACTCTTCTTTTTCCAAGGTACTATAGAGCATAGATGAGAATTCACAATTGTCATGTCTTAATGGAAAGAAAGAAAAATAATAATAGGGGCAAGGTCCACTTCAATGTAGCCAGGCAGTTCCTGATTCTAGCCATAGCCATAATTAAAACGACAGTGAAAGGATAGACAGTTGGGAATGTGACTCTCTCCAGGAAGTCCTGTTTTGTTTTCATACTTACGTTTCAATTGTCTTTTTACTTTGAACTTTAAAAAGATAATGAAATATTTATGTAAACTTCCGTCTCGCTTATACTAAAAACAGAAAAAAGATACTAAAATCATAAATTTCTCTCGTAATATAGATTAATGACAACACGTGACGCAGTTGAAATGAAATGTAAAATTGGACCATTGACTCGAGGCCTATAAAATGGAAAAATGGAAACAGCGCGCGCCAATGTCGGCCAAATTATGTAGCTGTCCAAATTACAAAGATAGAATAACCACCACCACCACCACCAGAACGTGCAATGAGGAAATACATACGTACAAACAAAGCAAGAGAGGCGGTAAAGAATTTGGTAATCAACGTTTGACTTGCCAAGCCACAGCCTGCCAGCTTTGTCGAAAGTCAATGTTCAACTGTGAACAACACCGCTTGCCCTTCTTTTTTTTCTTCTTTTTATTATTTTTTCTTCTCTCCTGTTACATCATAAGACATTTTTTCAATTGGAATTACGAATTCTATGCAACCAAACAAGAAAAAAAAAAGAAAGAAAGAAAGTTATTTTCAATAAAGCACATCTGAGAAAGCAACAACCCAAGAAATTATTGGAGTTTTTTTGATCCGTATATTGACGTTACAAGCGGAATCTTCAACGTTCAAACCATTTTCCAGTTTTTTCCTATCTAGCAATTATTACAATATTTTGTTTAATTAGGGTATAAACTTAAAGACTGTATATCAATAAAGTATACGCAAGCAGCAAACTTGGTTGACCTTTTTTACAAGTGTGATTAAATTGTTGTACTATGACATGTACTCTGATTGAATGATTTGTTGGTGCCTTTTTGGAAGATGTCCAATTCAAATCAAAGACGTTTGACTAGTCTTTGAAAGCTTATCATTCCACCTCTTCTAGATTAATCAGGGGCATTTTTGGGTTGAAATCAGCGGATGGGTTGATATTATTTCTTGTGATTGTTTAGGGAGAAGAAAGAGAGAGAAGAGAGAGAGAGAGCGATGAAAATGGAGGCTACCCAGAAGCCCATAGAGGTGAGGGCCTTGGAGGCTTTGGGGCAAGGCTTTGATTTGAGCAGTGATTTCAGGTTGAAGTTTTCCAAAGGGTTGAATGGAAGTGATGGGAGGTTGGTGGTGCTAAACGAGGCTAATAAGAGAGACATTGTGATTCCTAGTGGTGGAGGAGTAACAATTCATGGAGTTCCTGAGGATATTCGATGCGATAAAGGGGATAGAATCCGGTTCAAATCCGATGTTCTTGAGTTCAATCAGGTGAAAGCTTCAATCTTTCTTTATTTAGTTTTCGAATTTTGCTGCTTTGTGTTTGATTGTGGTGACCAAGTTGTCAATTTAGCGGCAAAATCATAAAAGTGTGTTCCATACTGTTTTGTCTGTTTAAATTTGGGTGCCCAGAAAGCTTTAGGTTGATTTCCTTAATTTATCAAAGCTAATTAAGTTGATTAGAATTGCTTTCGTAGAATCAACTGTCTAATGGAAACTGTTTGAGCATGCTAGTTTACTGTGACTAATACTTGCTAAGAAGACCAGTAGGGATCAAAACAAAGTCGAAGGGGGCTGGTTTTCTGGTACAGAAGGAAACCAGGAAAATGAGAAGAAATCTTCTTCCTTAGTTACAACTGCAAGCTATCGGGGAATTGGGGGAAAGAGTGCACCAAGTAGGGGAGGTGAAAAGGCAAGAAAAAGGGAAGTAAGATCCCCTTTATAAAAGTAAATCCTAATACTAAAAAAGGCTAATCTTAACTGTATGAATAATGCAAGTAAAAATAAAAATTTACAAACTAATTAGAAACAGAAGGAGCCAGCTAGTTTACGCTTGAGTTTACTAGAATCTCTTATTGCTGTATAAAAATTCATGGATCAAATCTTGTAATTATTGTGAAGTTCGTTATCTGAGTTTTGCAGCTCTTTTTTTAATTTTTTTTGCCAAACTGAGTATTGCAGTTCTCTATTACTCAAATATCAAAACCAAACCTGACCTACACACTTATAGGATCATAGGAGGGACTTGTGAAAAAATCACTTGTGCTAGACTTTGGAGTGCTGCAGTAGGGAAAACCAAGTAGTATTGCTAAAGCAGAGTATGTAATGGTAAAAATTAGACAGTGATACATCAGGGTAATAAGAAAGCAAGATGCAGCAGATGGTGTTTAAGAAGGCAACAGAATATGATGCTATGGGGAACACTTTTATTAGTAAAATAGATGATGGAGGTGATGAAAGTTAGCATGTTTGATTTGCAATCCTGATCTTTCCCTTCTTTAAATTCAAGTAAAAGGAGAAAGTTAAATGTACCTAAAATGTTCTATACCACAATGAAAGAACTTTTATTCTGTTTGTGTTGTAAGACATAGCTAACATTTTGATAGGAGTGTGGCATAGTTAAGGTGTGATCCCTATTATACTACATTAAGGATAAAAATGTTTGCATGTGTCTCTGACACAAAGCAGCTTCCTCTGTGCGCATCTCAATTTGTTGTGGTTTAGGTATTGGGAAAGAGGGTTTTGGAAGAATATTGTAAAAAAGCAAGTAGGGCAAAAATAGGTTGCTTGAAAGTCTGGACCAGTAACAATGCTTTATAATTTTCAAGTTGTTTTGGAGGTTACCTGAGGAGGGCTAATGGATGTGGAAAATATTGAGGGTTTAGTTTTCCAATTGGGAAGAAAAGGTCTGGTTTGGGTTACTGAAAAGTAATTGACTTTATACTAAGGTGGAACAGCATGAACAGTGCATATGAAATGTAATAGAAACATTGTTTTTGGGGAACAGTGCACATGAACAGTGCATATCACCAATTAAGTTGATAAGCTTTATAATGCAGGTTCATCCATTCATACGGGACACACATAATAGTAGGCATGGCTGTTGGAGGTCAAGATTTAGTTTGTGTCAGACAGAAATCTTCCTCACCAGTTCCTCCTGCTGATGTTAGAAGACATCTGGAGGATCTTGGTGATTTTCTATTTTCAGATGGAAGCCCTACTTTACTGAGCACTTTCAGTGAATAATGTTTCAAATGAGCACTTTCAGTGAATAATGTTTGTATCTTGTAATCATACTTGGCACAATGCAAATCATATTTTTATTCAATGAGAAAGCACTGCCATATGACAAGGCATGAATATGCTTATGCTTTGTTTTTTTTTTTTTTTTTTTTAAATAATTAATTTCTTCTCCTTTTTCATTTTTATAATTGTATAGCTGAAAAAGCAAACTTCCTTTAATTTCTTCTCTAACTTTCTGATTTTCCTTAATTTGTTTGATATTATAATTAAGTTCTGGTAGTGAGCATGATTCCCCGCCAAAGATGCTCTCAACATCTAATTGATAACTTAATCCCTGAAGGGATGAGAATGAGATTAAAGTAGTGAACCCCATGTGATTATAAATAGATCTAACCTCTAACTAACTACTACTTGTGCTTTCACAAAGCAAACTGCGCTCAAAAGCTATCTCAATTTTATTTTTTTTGGTGGTCCAAAGTGCAGACCCTTCTTTTGTCATGTCATGATATGATAACATGAATGCATGCTGTGCCAACAGGAGGGACAAGAAGAACAGAGATCAGGTGCTACAACACTATCTCTGTCGCACACACACCCTTGACCTGGAGTAGAGTAAAATCCCGAATCCGGTGTGTGATAATAAAGTAATTAATAACAGAACGTTAAATGATCAAATTTCTTATAATCTCTATATCCTCATCTCCTTCTTTCTTCCCCGCTAAAATTGTGCTTTTCCTAAAATAAATAAAAATGGTGGGCTAAAAGACATATTTTTTTAAATTTGAATACATTCACTCTCAGTTATAACCATTAATAAAACATTGATTTCAATATCTCCCACTGTTTTGAGGGCTTCATTTAGTTGTTCAGAAACCACTTCAACAATGATAATGTTTGTTAAGAGCATGAGTTGTTTGGTAGCATGAGCAAGGTCAACTTAAGACCAAAGCAATGTACATATGACCCGAATTTAGCATCAGTTGTAGCAAAGAATTGGTTCTTCAAAATGTACTAAGATTATAGATAAATTTTTGTCTTGAAATTCGAGAACCGCATATATATCCAACAAAATGTTTGAGGTAAAAAATCTCGACATGAGCTCCATTGTAGAAGATGCATTATTCCGAAATAATGTACTGTGTATAGAGAAACTTTCCGCTAGGAGACATATGCATCTAATGATTTGTGTAATATAGAGTTCAATTTCTTCATGTGTTAGAACAAGTGTAACAGAGATAAGTTTCCAACATGGACAATACTTTAAATTCAATCTTGTGTCAAATTCAAGGTCCTTTTTCATTAGGCTAGACCCCGTTAGCTGTGTTAAATAATTTTTAATTTTATCAGTAAACAATGCATATAAGAGACATGAGATAATGTCTTTGCACGAATTGTCAGTCAAGACAATGAGTTCTTCATGATTAAATGGTCTAAAAAAATTAATATTAGACAAAATAATCTAAAATATAATATAAACCGTATGGAACCTATTAGTCTGATGCTATACACAACATCAAATCTTTACAGCTGCTGACAGTGGCGGAGCCAGCTAAGGCCCACAAGGGTCAGCTGACCCTCCTCCAATTTATGCAACAAATGCATTTGTTATGTGATATATTTGATTTTCTTGGGTTTCTTTTATAGATGACCTTTCTAACTTTCTAACTCTAGTTAATTGTTATTCTTTACTTCCATAGTTTTTCCTATATTTATCTTTACTCTATTTTTCCTTTTTAACTTCAATCTTTCTATTCTTTCATTTATTGAGTTCTCTTATAGTTGTTGTTATTGAATTGGCCATCAGTCAAGTAAATCTCTCAATACTAGCTATTCAGTTCTCTTTTGAGCAATGTATTATGATTTGATTCATGTCAAATTATTTCTTTGTAATTTATTGTGCGATGCAGGTTATGATTTTGGTAGATATTAGATAACAATTAAATTATACAATAAAAAAAATATTATGTTAATATTCACGGTTTTCTCAGGCTAATAATGTTGACCCTCCTTAAGAGAATTCCTAGCTACGCCACTGGCTGCTGAGATATCATCAAAAATGTGTCGACAAAATGTACACCAATATATGTCTTCAATAAAAACAAGACGACTATGATTTCGGCATGGTTGCTGCCTCAAGCATATGCATCTATGCATAATATGCATGCATGACTACTTTTGTGCCATATAGCATTATTATTGGTGACGGCTGACCAGACAAGCAATCATGGTTAGCAATGCACTTTGCAAGTAACCGAATTATTTCACGCAGCCCTTCAAGGCTTTTTGATGATTACATGACATGACACTATCATTGAATAATTTCCATGCCCTCCTCTCACCTGAAATAAACCTCTCATTTCCATTCCATGCCGTGTGGTGAAACAAAAACTTAATATCACAAATGTTAAATATTTGTAGGATTTATATATAAACATTGCCCCTAAAACAAAATCGGAAAATCAGATACTACTTGTCTCTTTGCATGAAAAGAGATATTTCTCCTTCCTGCAAATTATAATTTGACACATGTGCAAACTTAATTCATCAAAAACACAAAAAATAAAACTAATACACACATATCATACTGCCATTGGCAGGAATGTAAAGTTACTACTTACAAAGGAAGAATGGAAGAAATGAAGTATATTTTCCAAGAAAATCGCTACTCTAGAGAAATTTTTTTTATGTCAACAATAAAAATTGTAAGTGGGACCTAAGAAAAGCCAGAATTGGGTGCATGATCAATCAATAATATGTATGATTAACTACTGAGGGAAAGCAATGTTGCCAAATGATAGAAATAATTAAATGTCATGTCCCAAAATACCAAGTTATCACCATCAACGGCATAATTGACCTCTCGATAAGTACATGCTAACTGAACATGAGAAAATCGATGATATGCAGGAATTAAATATCATGGACTAACCACCAAATTTTCCAGTGTTCTTAGAGTTCAATATGCTGCTAAATCATTTATTTTGATGGCGATGTTTCACTAGGTTAGATCGGGTTGGCTGTTGTTAAATCATTAAATCAATAAAATTTGATGAAAAAACCTTAGAGAGAACCAGAGTTTGCAAATTGTGCTGATAGGCCCAGATCAAACCCTCCTAAGAGCTGATGACAACTTTAGGAAGAACCTCCAAAACACTTGAACCAAAGCTTCTTTGAACTGGCACATTGTGGCCAAATTCTTGTGTTGTTCTGGTTCTGGATAAGAAGCCTGCAGAAGGGCATCCATCATTATTGAAAGATTAGCAAAATTTAGTTTTGCTAATCCTCCATGAGGAATCAATTTAATAGATGAGACCGAGTATGCTTCTCCCAAAAGAGAGCACGTCACATCAGTTCGGAATTTAAAAAGTTGGAATATGCAAGGGTATTCTAGTTTGAGTGATTAAGAGCATTTACTTCTACACCCAAGGTCCTAAGTTCTATTCCCCCTTCCTCAATATCACTTGTATAAAAAAAATATAAAAAAATAAAAAGTTGGAATATAAGTTGGTGAGGGCCTGTTTGATAGGGAGAACTAGACTAACAAAATGCCTATATTTCATGTGCATTCAAGACATCATATGGATATGTTGCGTAACTAGGAGGAAGAATACGGGACTATCTCTATTTTAGTCATCAACCTCTTATGAATAGTTTGGCTACATCCTCCTAGTTAGACGACAATATCCAAGTTTTGGTTGTGTTTGATCCAAAAAAATTGGGATAAAGGAAAAATTTACTCGCTCAAATTTTGTCCAATTATTAGTAATCTAGTGTTTCATATCTCCCTGATCTGATGGAGTAGGCAAGAAGCCAAGGCTATTGTACAAATTAAATCTCACAACAGAGGGAGTTTACTTTAGAATTTCTAAGGTGGTTGCAAAAAGCACAAGTAAAGCCAAGCCAGACTTTTGTTGGTTTGTAATCTATTTTGTAAAACCTTTTATATAATTTTACTCTGTAACCCCTCCTTCCTATTACATACATTCTTACAATATTTATTAATTACAAAAAAGTGGAAATGAAATAAAAAAATCAACGAAATTTTGACCTACTATTTTCTCCATTCTAATTGTACAAAAGCAAACTGCAATTCACCAATAGTCTAACAACGCGAACTTTACATTCAAACCAATTTTACCCCCCTCTTTTACTAGTTTAGCAGCTGTTACTAACCAATGTCCGGGAGCATCATGCGGGCCACGAACAACCTCAGCTGTTTCTACAAATTTAAGCAGCTTTGCTGAGCGATCTAGCATTGGTGGTCCTTCTGGATACACACCTGAATTAAGTGCAGCTGGAGCCTGCTTTTGCTGATCAGTTACTGTCCGCTGAGTGAATGTAAACGTTGTACTCAGATTCGTAAGGAAACTTGATTTGTGTGAAGCCTCTGGCACAGCAGCCCACTCAGTCTTCCGGATTCCACAATTGGGTAGGTAGGTAAAATGCAGACGAAGGTGAAGTACCGTCTTGGGCCATTTCCCTTTGCTAATGAGCTGTGCACCAGTTACAATATACACACCATTTGAATCTCCCTTCAACCAGTTGGGGTCATGCTTAACTACGGATGAACAGATTTTTGAGTATCTCTTCCATTTAATTGGCTCTCAGAATTGTTCACTCAACTCAGAGTCATCAGAACCTCGCCACCAGCACGGCCTTGTTGTGCTGGTGTTACCCACAGAAATATCCATAGTATTTGGAAGGCTTGAGAGATGTTGTACATGTAGGGCTAACCGATTTCGTCTTTTCCCTTCTAAGTACAGGCGTAGGCCAACAACTGGCTTTTGACCAGTTGAAACCTGAATAGACAGAAAATTAGACCCACCATAAACAATTGAGCAAGTATACCATAATAAAATATTGAACTGTATACTCCTAAGCTTTTATAGGTAAATAGAGCAAATGCAGTGATGTAAATGAAGATTTCCCCCCAGAAGTTGATAAATAAAATAATGATAGTACTTCATGCAGGTTACTTTAATCTGTATTTTAGTGCATGTCTGTGAAAGAGTGCCTTTTTGTGGGCCAAAACCAAATCTGCTAAAGAAAGCCCCGAAGATCCCATCGGAATTTTAAGATGTCAGACTGACATGCAACTGTAGGTACAAAGAGATCCAAAATAACAGATTGAGGATTCTGAACAGACATTGCAATTATATCGAATATGGATGTCCATTTTAAGAGGCATCATTCAGCCTCTATAATAACTTTCCATTCCCACTCCAACTGATATTGCATGTTTGCACATAGCCAGTATATGCCAGCCTTGACAATCCAGTATTTGGAGAAAATGCATCACAATATTCTTTGTATGAAATAATAGTAAAAAATGCATGAGGAAATTATGAATGCATACCTACGAGAACCCTGGCTTATACGACACAGAATCTATCAAAGATGGATAAGATTTGGTGATCATGCAGCCATCCTCTGATCAACTTTGGTAATGGGACTAAAAATTGGTATGCTATTAATAATTTGACACCCTGACGTCACAACTATAGATTAGAGATTGATTCCAAACTAACCAATAAACCTTTCTGGTCCAATAATAACCGCCCATGGTTTCATTTAGTAAATATTTTTTTAATCCAGAGTTGGCTTTTTTCTTCAAAGCTTATTGACTATTGAGTCAGATTATTTCATTGACTATTGAGTCAGATTATTTCATTGACAATTGTAGTCAGATTATTTCATTGACAATTGTAATTACTAGATATATGCTCGAACGGCAGGCCAAGATTCCCTATTCTATTAGTAACAAAGTTTAGTTGAATCATTTAGAGTTTCTTCTACTTTGAGTTTATTAATCAAAGTTTCAAAATCTATCAATTTCCAAATTCCTGTGTCTGTGCATGTGGAGAGAGAGAGAGAGAGAGAGAGAGAGAGAGAGAGAGAGAGAGAGAGAGAGATCTACGCACCTGTGTACAGCTAACATTAATCTTAGGGCCCATTAAATTGAATTGCAGGGAAGGACACGAAGCCTTTTTCTGTCGATGTGAAAGAGGCAGCTCACAAAACATAGGTGCCCATTGCCTAGGAACTTGGAACTCCAAGAAATGTTGTAAATCCTCTGGAGCCGGCTTGTCTGAGAGGAGGATTATGGATCAATGAAATGCCCATATTGATGTAAACAAGCTCAAGGAAAATTTGTCATTCATTGTTGGGTACATGCTTAAAGAATATAGCCATTTAATATAAGAAAAGGTAATGCAATTTGTAAGAGGCCACGATTATCATTTTCCTAACAGTCATGTGAACCTTCTAGTTCCAGCAAAAGTCAGCCTCATTGTGACCATTTAAAATACTCAATATTGGGAGCCAGGTGTAAGGTTGAATCCCTTTTTTCTCTTGTCAGAATTCACTATAATTATCTCAATCTCAACTTCGTTTTCCAAAATCCCAACAAATTACCTTCTAACTGACAGTTAATTCAAGAAGAAAGACTTTTGGGTGGTAAGTATGTACTAGCAGAAAGCTGTGCAATGAATATGAACCCTAACTGCAAAACTTAACCATTGGTTGGGCAGTGGAGAACTTACAACGTAGATACAAGTTGATTGCATGACTAAGATAGCCACTGCCTGGAATCCCAGTAAGAAGAGAAGTAATAGGTACAAACTTAAAGCGGATAGCTTCTGGTTCAGCAAGCACCGTCTGGAGCCAATTGGAGTGACTATTCAAGAATACATCCCCTCCTCTTTTTGAGCAAACGATAGTAAGACCCTGTTCCAAGTAAAAAAAGAAAAAAAAAATTAATCACAGCCCAGGATGGTGTCCGTCATATTAAAGTGCTCGATCTATTTGCTTACATCCTTGCTTGATGTTTGTGAATTAGTGGTTAACTGCATGGTGTTTGACTGCAAAATACGGTCGAATACATCTGGGACCTACAGAAATGGTTGCCTTCATCAATTATATTCATGTAGAAAAATGTACAAAATATCAAATTACAAGATTAAGCACTATAATTTATGTTTGCCATCTCTTGTTTTTCCCCGCAGTAAAGTAGGGCTTCCATCTGAAAATAGAAAATCACCAAGATCCTCCAGATGTCTTCTAACATCAGCAGGAGGAACTGGTGAGGAAGATTTCTGTCTGACACAAACTAAATCTTGACCTCCAACAGCCATGCCTACTATTATGTGTGTCCCGTATGAATGGATGAACCTGCATTATAAAGCTTATCAACTTAATTGGTGATATGCACTGTTCATGTGCACTGTTCCCCAAAAACAATGTTTCTATTACATTTCATATGCACTGTTCATGCTGTTCCACCTTAGTATAAAGTCAATTACTTTTCAGTAACCCAAACCAGACCTTTTCTTCCCAATTGGAAAACTAAACCCTCAATATTTTCCACATCCATTAGCCCTCCTCAGGTAACCTCCAAAACAACTTGAAAATTATAAAGCATTGTTACTGGTCCAGACTTTCAAGCAACCTATTTTTGCCCTACTTGCTTTTTTACAATATTCTTCCAAAACCCTCTTTCCAATACCTAAACCACAACAAATTGAGATGCGCACAGAGGAAGCTGCTTTGTGTCAGAGACACATGCAAACATTTTTATCCTTAATGTAGTATAATAGGGATCACACCTTAACTATGCCACACTCCTATCAAAATGTTAGCTATGTCTTACAACACAAACAGAATAAAAGTTCTTTCATTGTGGTATAGAACATTTTAGGTACATTTAACTTTCTCCTTTTACTTGAATTTAAAGAAGGGAAAGATCAGGATTGCAAATCAAACATGCTAACTTTCATCACCTCCATCATCTATTTTACTAATAAAAGTGTTCCCCATAGCATCATATTCTGTTGCCTTCTTAAACACCATCTGCTGCATCTTGCTTTCTTATTACCCTGATGTATCACTGTCTAATTTTTACCATTACATACTCTGCTTTAGCAATACTACTTGGTTTTCCCTACTGCAGCACTCCAAAGTCTAGCACAAGTGATTTTTTCACAAGTCCCTCCTATGATCCTATAAGTGTGTAGGTCAGGTTTGGTTTTGATATTTGAGTAATAGAGAACTGCAATACTCAGTTTGGCAAAAAAAATTAAAAAAAGAGCTGCAAAACTCAGATAACGAACTTCACAATAATTACAAGATTTGATCCATGAATTTTTATACAGCAATAAGAGATTCTAGTAAACTCAAGCGTAAACTAGCTGGCTCCTTCTGTTTCTAATTAGTTTGTAAATTTTTATTTTTACTTGCATTATTCATACAGTTAAGATTAGCCTTTTTTAGTATTAGGATTTACTTTTATAAAGGGGATCTTACTTCCCTTTTTCTTGCCTTTTCACCTCCCCTACTTGGTGCACTCTTTCCCCCAATTCCCCGATAGCTTGCAGTTGTAACTAAGGAAGAAGATTTCTTCTCATTTTCCTGGTTTCCTTCTGTACCAGAAAACCAGCCCCCTTCGACTTTGTTTTGATCCCTACTGGTCTTCTTAGCAAGTATTAGTCACAGTAAACTAGCATGCTCAAACAGTTTCCATTAGACAGTTGATTCTACGAAAGCAATTCTAATCAACTTAATTAGCTTTGATAAATTAAGGAAATCAACCTAAAGCTTTCTGGGCACCCAAATTTAAACAGACAAAACAGTATGGAACACACTTTTATGATTTTGCCGCTAAATTGACAACTTGGTCACCACAATCAAACACAAAGCAGCAAAATTCGAAAACTAAATAAAGAAAGATTGAAGCTTTCACCTGATTGAACTCAAGAACATCGGATTTGAACCGGATTCTATCCCCTTTATCGCATCGAATATCCTCAGGAACTCCATGAATTGTTACTCCTCCACCACTAGGAATCACAATGTCTCTCTTATTAGCCTCGTTTAGCACCACCAACCTCCCATCACTTCCATTCAACCCTTTGGAAAACTTCAACCTGAAATCACTGCTCAAATCAAAGCCTTGCCCCAAAGCCTCCAAGGCCCTCACCTCTATGGGCTTCTGGGTAGCCTCCATTTTCATCGCTCTCTCTCTCTCTTCTCTCTCTTTCTTCTCCCTAAACAATCACAAGAAATAATATCAACCCATCCGCTGATTTCAACCCAAAAATGCCCCTGATTAATCTAGAAGAGGTGGAATGATAAGCTTTCAAAGACTAGTCAAACGTCTTTGATTTGAATTGGACATCTTCCAAAAAGGCACCAACAAATCATTCAATCAGAGTACATGTCATAGTACAACAATTTAATCACACTTGTAAAAAAGGTCAACCAAGTTTGCTGCTTGCGTATACTTTATTGATATACAGTCTTTAAGTTTATACCCTAATTAAACAAAATATTGTAATAATTGCTAGATAGGAAAAAACTGGAAAATGGTTTGAACGTTGAAGATTCCGCTTGTAACGTCAATATACGGATCAAAAAAACTCCAATAATTTCTTGGGTTGTTGCTTTCTCAGATGTGCTTTATTGAAAATAACTTTCTTTCTTTCTTTTTTTTTTCTTGTTTGGTTGCATAGAATTCGTAATTCCAATTGAAAAAATGTCTTATGATGTAACAGGAGAGAAGAAAAAATAATAAAAAGAAGAAAAAAAAGAAGGGCAAGCGGTGTTGTTCACAGTTGAACATTGACTTTCGACAAAGCTGGCAGGCTGTGGCTTGGCAAGTCAAACGTTGATTACCAAATTCTTTACCGCCTCTCTTGCTTTGTTTGTACGTATGTATTTCCTCATTGCACGTTCTGGTGGTGGTGGTGGTGGTTATTCTATCTTTGTAATTTGGACAGCTACATAATTTGGCCGACATTGGCGCGCGCTGTTTCCATTTTTCCATTTTATAGGCCTCGAGTCAATGGTCCAATTTTACATTTCATTTCAACTGCGTCACGTGTTGTCATTAATCTATATTACGAGAGAAATTTATGATTTTAGTATCTTTTTTCTGTTTTTAGTATAAGCGAGACGGAAGTTTACATAAATATTTCATTATCTTTTTAAAGTTCAAAGTAAAAAGACAATTGAAACGTAAGTATGAAAACAAAACAGGACTTCCTGGAGAGAGTCACATTCCCAACTGTCTATCCTTTCACTGTCGTTTTAATTATGGCTATGGCTAGAATCAGGAACTGCCTGGCTACATTGAAGTGGACCTTGCCCCTATTATTATTTTTCTTTCTTTCCATTAAGACATGACAATTGTGAATTCTCATCTATGCTCTATAGTACCTTGGAAAAAGAAGAGTAATATTCAAATATAAAAAATAAAAATAAAACTCATAAATTCAAATCTGGAAATCCAATCGATTCAATATCATTTTCTGCATTAGTATTTTCTGGGACCATATCAGTACAATAATCGCACGAGACAATAGGTGGGGTCAAGTGCAAGCAGTGGTTGATTCTTTTTTCCATCCAAGCCAGCCTCCTCTCGAAGCTCAACACCGCAATATGCATACACCGGATTTCAACTTCTGCAACTCTAGCGCAAGCACGAAGCAAGATGTAATAATCAGCATGTGCAGCATAAGTGTAGGCACCTTCATCCTTCTTCCTTACATAGTGAAGGTAATCAAATCTTTTGAGGTTGACCCTCGGTGGAATATAAAAGAATCTCTTCTCCTCCATGTCTAATTTCATTCGAGTAATGGCTTCCTCTTTGAGAGTTTCCGCATCATTAACTTCTGAGTTCTGACTATTCTGTGAGCTACTACAAGAATTATCGCCATTTTTGCTCCTTTGTTGGTCGTCCGCGAAGTGAGTTTCATCACCAGAGTAAGGGCTAGAAACACGGCATTTATTACTAAACTTTTTTTCTTTAGATATATCATCAGTGCATTCTTCATTGTCCCTCAATCTTTTCTGGTTAACGGTTTCACCACAAAGCAATCCTTGTTCGACTGCTGTTTCAGAATCCTGAAAACCAACAAAATGCATTATGAAGTGGTATTATTCACATGTCAAACTAAAAGCTTCTGAAAGTGAACACGAGCATCAAGACAAAAAACCATTGAACCAACATTATTGAACTAAAAGAGAACATGAGAATCTATCTAAGCTCCATATTCACAAAACACACAGTAAAAGTCACATGACTGGAAAGCTGCAATAAATTGATGTATTGTGATTAAGTTGGAAGTCTGATCTTTTAATTTTAATGTGTGTAGTCTAGGCACGTTAAGAGTTCTTCTTTGCTGCTGTAGTTGTACATTTGACCTTTTTTTTTATAAATTTATGTTTCTTCTTCTAATTAAAAAACAAAAAAAACAGTCACAGGACTCAGTCACTGTTGCATGTCGTCAAAATTATAAAATTTGAACATTCGTCAAAGCAAGGATTGATTTGGCCAAGATAGTGAATATTATAACTATATATTTCTAACACATATAAATAACAAAGACGGTTCAAATCTACAACAAGCCCTGGTAAATTAATTCTACCTAGAGTACACTTGGTGCTGCTATTATTTAGATATACATCGTACACCATTAAACATTAAATTATATATATATATATATATATATGCCTAGTAAGAGTCAGAGGACCATGCATCACCATCACTAATTTAAACATTCATGAAAGGAGGTTTATCCGGGATAGTGAAAATCAAATTATAAGGTTTCCCATGCTTATGAAAAACGACAAAGATCATCCAAGATAGATTAGTTCTAATACCCATAGTACACTTTGGTGGACATCTTGTCCACACTTTTGTATCTGATCTAACTTCAATAAAATTTGTATTTCTTTTCAAGAAAAAAACAAATCAATAATTCCTATAGCCTACCCTCGCCATTCTGTTTTCTGTTCTAAATCAGTAAACATAAGCGACCACTCTTCCCGGTTAAAAATCAATAATACCCATAGCCTACCCTAGCCATTCTTGTTTTCTGTTCTAAATCAGTAAACATAAGTGACCACTCGCCCCAGTTAAGAATCAATAATACCCATAGTCTACCCTTGCCATTCTTGTTTTGTGTTCTAGATCAGTAAACATAAGTGACCACTCTCCCCAGTTGTTTGGTACAAGGAACTTATATACTTCAGATAGGTGATGCGAACAAAGAAAATTTCATAACATTCAGGAACCAGGCATATCAATCATGCTGAATACAGACTTCTTCTTCTGTTTTACTATGCTTGTATGGGAGATATATCAGTGAAGCCTCTTTTCAATCAAATCTAACTAAGGGCTAGCACAAAGTACTATTTAGCTGACTACAAGAAAACTTTGTAAATGTGTGCAACAAAACATATGTTTGAGAAGACAATATCACAACTGCATTCAAGCTACACATTACCTTTCTACTCTGATAAAAGTTCCATAACAATTCAATTAGCTCTTCTTCCTTGTAATCCTTGAATGATGATTTTGATCCAGCAAAGACTACATCCTTGCAGAACTGAAGATACGTTGGTAAGTCCTTGCAATATTCTGTCAACAATAAGGCAAGAATTTAAAACTTCAGAATTAACAAATTGAAGGGAAGGGTTGGGGGAGAAGTAAAGTATCTAGCCTATGTGATTTATTAATATGAAGAAATAATTTTTTTAAATTGCATCATCATTTTCAACATAGAACTACTCCAATATATTTCAAATTTACCATAAGTATCAGCAATTTCATTATGCTTTGCTTCAAGACTGGATAGAAGTTCTGCGGCGTCCAATTCAGAGTTCTGAGCATTTGACAAATTTCTAACAAACTCTGTATCTGTATCATCCAAATTGTGGGATGGAGAACCTAAATCCTCTGCAGTACCAGACCGCATTTTGGAATGGGATGTGGGATCCAGATCTCCCATCTGATTAGATGTGGAAGACAAAGTATGAATTCTGGACAAACTTTTTTCCCATTCTCCAAAACCATGAATATTATAAAGAACTCTTACTGCTACAATCAGTATTGACATAACAAACACACGAGTAGGAAGCCTCAACTCATTTGTTGATAACCATAAATCTGGAGGCATTGACCACTCATATATGCGACATGCGTGAGGGAGAACCTTTCCGACTGGAAGAGATAATGTTTTCAGATAGCGAGAAGCTATAGCAAAAAAATTCACTGGAGGTAAGTGCAAGCCTATGGACTCAGCAATGGATGCTGCCAGTGCTTCCAACTTTTGCACTGGCACAGATTCAGAAGGTCTAAACATTAAGCTTGAACTTATTGGGCAGGCACGTGAAGGCCTTCCCAAGTCTTTTTCAATTTCAAGAAAAGCAGAAAAATATGGGAGCTTTCCTTCAACTGACCATTTTACTATGTCTGTCGGTAGGACTGCTTCCCTGGAAAGATGACAAGCCAGAAAGGAAATAGCTAAAGTATAAGATAATGGTATAGTGTTTCTCAAGGACCTAAACCATACCATTACTGCTCGCTGACCAAACCTTGTGTGAGGTTCGTCTCTGTATTTAGAGCGCGGCTTAAAATCTTCAGGTGGTTCCCCTGAAACAAAGAAACTCAATGATTAAAGACAACATAAATCAAACAACAATACAAGAGATCAAGAATTTAAACAAAAAGCTAATGCAGACCACAGACAGTCAGTTTCAAAATTAACATTAATTGATTACAGAAATCATATTTGCGCATAAGAATCAAGCTACAACAATGCAACATTTGTTTTATTTATTAATTTTTATTTTGGTACTTACGCATTCCTTGAAGAACCAAGATCCACAATAAGAAAATTGAATTCAGACGAACTATACCATACATAGGTTGAATTCGGTAAAGATGAAACTGGGTGCCAGCAAACAAACCTTGTTGGCGTATCTCAGCGTCATCAAAAGTCCGGTCACCCCAATCATCCTGAAAAACACGAGTCCAAGCCAATAAGCGTAGCCAAATGGACCCAGACAACCCACAAATCAAAGGGTTCACCTTAAACTCCCTAACCAAAGCCTCACATTGGAGCTCAATCATCCGCTGCACTCCTTTCACATACCTAAGCCTAACCTCACTGTAATAGCCCTCCACCGTGTCGAATCCAAAATCCTCGGGTTCCGTGGGTCCCACGGCATCAGCAGCAGCATTGTCATTTTCCATGTTGGTTTGACTCAAAGGGTTATTATCCAGGGGTTGGGAAAGGAGCTCGGGTTTGACGGCGGAGATGTTGACGCGGCGGGTGTTACGGGCAGAGTAGAGGCCTCCCTGTGCATCGCCAGTCTCGTCGTAAAAGTCCTCATCGGCCACTCCGGTGTCCTTGAAGCCCTGCGCTTGTGAGTTGCACTGGCTGCAGTAGAAGAAGCCATTATTGCCGTCTACCAGCTCCTCGTTGCCACAAGTTTCACAAATCCACGAATTCGACATCAACAGCCTTAAATTGAGATCTCAAATCCTCTCAACCAAGTTTGTCCTTGTTTTCTTCTTAGGTAAGCTTTCAACTTCTCATCAATGCTCTAAGCTTTCAACTTCTTATCAATGCTCTAAGCTTTCAATTTTATTTGGGTTTTTGGTTTTTCCCTTCCATGAAGGCGTGTGTGTGAAATTCCGAAAGAGAGAGTACAAGAACGAACAGCTACAAAATTCGATAGAACCCAAATGAGGGAATGAACTTTGAGAGGCACGACCGAAACCCCCTCTACGTCTCTCTCTGCCAACTACTCTAGACACCCAACTGAATCTGAACCGGCGAAAAACTCCGATTTCGATGGTTTAAGAGTGACGGTTGGTTGCAGTGCGATGGCTCGTGTGTTCGATGGTGATGGCTGGTTGCAGTCCGACCGGTTGTCGAGGAAAGAGAGACGGAGGAGAGAGAGGAAGGAGGAAGGAGGTGGCGGTGGTGTGGGGTTTAGGGTTGTTTAAAAAAATAACTTTTTTCATTTTATTGTTATAACTTATAAGGAAGATTATTTTTTTTATTAATTTGTTTTTAGGGTCAAACTTATCACCAACTTTTTATTAATTTTTTATTATCCATGTGGACTCTGCGTCAGTAAAAAAAATTGGGTACATGTTTGACATGTCAGCATTTAACAAACCTACTCAGCGGTTATTGTAGCATAATGTCTTATGGTGCGTTTAGATGAGGGAAATAAACTTGGGATTTTGACAAAAGTCAAATTTTCTAAATTGACAAGAACGAATTCCCGTGTTTGGATTAAAAAAAAATAGAAATTTAGAAATTTCGCGTTGGAAAAAACATGGAATTTGAAGATCATAAATCCCAACTTTAAATTCTATCTAAAAGTCGTCATTTCTAAAATCTGAAGGGAGATTGAGTTTTATAAAAAGATAATTTTACAAATAAAGGTTAAATTCTGTGTTTTAAAGCCGTCACCCAAACAAGAAACTTTACAAATTCTAGAACATTAATTTCCATCATTTTAAATTCCGTCATTTATGAAATCCTTTGTACTTTTAAATTTCCTCATCCAAATGCACTATTAGGGTTTCTTTAATTTTTCTTTAATTTATAAAATTCTCGGATTGCTATTCATAATTCAATTTAAAAAGTCACTATGCACAAAAGGCCAATACAAACTAACCACAAAGAGTCATTACAATAACGGAGCAATCTAATATCAAATTAAGACAATTTGGTGTATCTCCACTAAAGATCACACATGATCGAAGAAACTTTGTCATATGCATCTCAACTAAGATTGTAACCCCAGAATAATAATAAAAAAGATAAAGCTTGAAAAAAACAAAGTCATAACAATACAAATAAAACTCTCACAAATGAGATATGAAAATCTCTCACAAAGGAGAGGTGAAATGCTTTCACAAAATGATAGGTGAAAACTACACAGAGAACCCAAAAAGTCTCTGTGACTTATTCCAAACATAAAGAAACTTCAAAAAGGATGGTGGTAGAGATCTGACGCCAAAACTAGGGGAAATCTAATGTCGAAACGCAGGTAGAGATCTGATGCCGAGATGCAGTAGCATGCAGAGCCGGTCCCGGGTTTTTTAAGGCCCAGGGCAAATTTTCTCAAGTGTGCCCCTTTATACAACTAATTAATTTTATTAAAATTATAAGAATTTACAAAAGATAAGGAAGAACACTTTGGGGCCTCATTAAAACCTTGTTTGGAGAAAACCCAATGGGACAAAACCCCAAACGAAGAAAAAAGAGTACCCCGGATTGTAAACATTGCATTAAAAAATGAAAACTACATATTTGAGTCTACATGCTTCCTCCCGAATCTCCGTAAGCATTTCTTGATTTGATCAATCTTCTTTTCATCCTCCACAACTAATCGAAGCAAATAATCATCACATGTACCTACAAAATAAAAATAGCAATGAAATCTGAACCACAAAACATCATTTAAAATGTCTTCTTGATGCACTTTTAGATGCAAAATCATCAATTATGCTATCATATTTAATGTTTTCTAACATATCCTTTTCAATGCATAATATCGCTAATCCATTCAGCCTATCTTGACTCATGGTGGTCCGCAAGTAAGATTTCAATAATTTTAATTTAGAAAAACTTCTTTCAGCAGATGCCACAGTCACAGGTATAGTCAATAATATCCTATAAGCAACCATTACATTAGGAAACATATCCACACTCTTTACAAACTCAAGAATTTTAATGGATGTCCATGGTTTATCTGTTTCATATGCTTCTTTTGGTAACATCACTTGCAACACCTGTAATTCTGAAAATAAGTCTCTTGCATCAACGTCAGAAACATCACCATGTTTTAAAGCATTTTCAAGATTCACACAAAAACTTTTCAATTCATTATCATCAAACGAAGTCAACTTTGCAGCATCAAATAAGAACCCAAAAATAGATTCAAAACAACGCAATTGTTCAAACCTACTCTTCAATTCACCAAGAGCAATATCCACTATAACAAGAAAATAATCAGTTCTAAATGATTCTTCAGCTGATTGTTGTTCCCTATCACTATTGGAAACCTCATCAAAATGCCTTTTTCTACAAACTTGACGTTTTTTTGGAAATACAGGCTCAATTCCCATATCAAGGGAAATTTCTTTAGCATCAATCATGGCAGAAATAAACCCATTTATTCTATAGTTTTCAAAAAATAAAACAAGTCCTTCTAATTGTCTTACAGCCGCATCAAGACGCATGTCTTCCGATTGTAACTTTTTACTAACTAAGTTAATCTTATGCAAAATGTCATGCCAAATAACCAAACTTAATATAAATTCAAAACTTGAAAGCTCTCCTGATGCTAAACTTTGAGCATCCCTACTCAATTTGGCATCTTCACTAATTTCTGTTAATTTAAATAAAGCTTCTCTGATTTGGGAAGCTTGAGATTTTATTGCTTTGACACTTTCAATGTGACTTTCCCAACGTGTAGTTGACAATGATTTCAAAGTCAAACCATCTATGTAATCAAGTAACACATTCCATCGCTTTGTTGAATTAGAGAATACCGTATATATGCATTGACATGCTCCAAAAAAAGATTTTTCTTTAACACATGAGTTGGCCATATTACATACTATTAAGTTGAGACAATGAGAATCACATGGCATATAAAATGCTCTAGGATTTATATCAAGTAATCTTTTTTGTACACCTAGATTTTTTTCCTTTCATATTAGAGCCATTATCATAACCTTGTCCCCTCACATCATCAATATTAAGTGTAAGGGACTCAATTACATTTTGCAATTCTTTAAAAATTCCTAATCCAGATGTATCTTCCACATTTAGAAACTCTAAAAAGTACTCTTCTATATTTATTGGAGTACTTGACACATCTACGCACCTCAATATTAAAGTCATTTGTTCCTTGTGACTTGCATCAGGAGTACAATCGAGAATGACTGAAAAATATTTAGCCGTTTTTATTTTTTCAATGATTGCATATTTAACATTTGATGCTAAAATAGCTATCAACTCATTTTGAATTTTATGGCTAAGATAATGATAATGAATCTTCTTATCTTGAATGAGTCGAAAATGGTGTTGCATTACTGGATCAAACTCTGCAATCATTTCAAGTAGGCCTAAAAAGTTACCATTACCATCTTCATAAATTTTTTCATTTGTTCCACGAAAAGCCAAATTATGTATAGCAAGACATTTCACAACAGCGATGATTCGGACAATAACATTTTTCCAGTGTAGTGTATCTTTCTTGATTAGCTCTTGTAATTCGGTATCAATTGTTTGATTTGTTTTCAATCTAATTTGCAATTCAACACAAGACCTCAAGTTAGTGAGGTGTTCAATACTGCCTTCATGTTGTTTAAGCTTCTCACCAAGATGTTTTCAATCTCTAATTCCTTCACTAGTTAACTGACTTCTAGAATTCATTGTTTTAAACAACTTACAACAAAAACAAAACACTTTATCCAACTCCTTTGAGTACACTAGCCATTTTCGATCCTTAGTTTCCCCATTTGGTAACGTACGAAGATAATAATTTGAAGAAAAATGTCTATTGTGTTCGTCCATGGGGAATTTGAGATTAGTTTCTCTTTGGGGACCTTTTTCTACAAGTAAATCTCTCATTTTTGCATCAAGATTATCTCAAACTCGTGGATCATAAATGTTCAAATCAAATCTTGTTTCTTGACTTTCATTTTCATCAAGGAAAGGTTCATCAGTATTTTCATTTTCATCAAGATCACCAATTTCTTCATTGACATCATTCTCATTTTCTACTAATTCTTCCAATTGAATTGGTTGTTCATATTCATTTGGTAAATCTTCATCTAAATTTTCAAGTGAAGCATTGGTTTGTTTAACAAAATATTTATTCAAAGACCCTCTTAAACTTTGAGCAATTTCTTCTTCTTTTTTCTTTCTTTGTCTCTTGAGATTTCCGGAAAGTTGTTTCTTAGGAAATATTTTTTAATTTTTATAATAAACACAACACAATAAAAAACAATAAAACTAATTAACAAAGAACAATAAAACCTGGATTTTGAGCTTATTTTCTTCCACTTGAAACTTCCAAGTATAAAGAACAAGAATCCCAGCCAAGTTTTCTGTTGAATCAAACAATAAATAAGAAAAAGTTAACAAAGATATGTATTACAATTTACAAAATTTATACATCTACATTCTATATGTATCTATATAAAAAAAAAAAATTACCTTCAAAGAAAGGCACTAGTCTAGCTTGTGGATGATTTATTTTGGAGAAGAGGAGAAGAGGAGAATCACCAAAAAAAAAATTACTTGAGTTCAGAGAAGAGGAGAATCACCCAAAAAAATGCTTGCGTTGGGTTATGAACTGAGAAGTCTGTTTTGTGGCTGAAAAAGTCTGTTTTGATTTATTCCATAATTTGTTTATTTATTTTATATTATATTGTACAATTAATAAGGACTTTCTTACTCTTTACGTTTCTTGAGATTGAGTATATAGAGACTGATTGTGATTGATTGACTTCCCTTTTCATTGAGAAGTACAATCGGCAACTTCCTTCTTTTTTTTTTTTTTTTTTACACATATATACATAGGTTTAGAAAAAAATTTTGGGCCCCCTTCAGCTGTGGGCCCCGGGCTGTAGCCCTGGTGGCCCTTGCCTAAGGCTGGCTCTGGTAGCATGTGATGGTTGGAGGAAAATCATTAGAAAAAACGAAAATAAATGGGGAAAACATTCTGTCTCTGAAAATGGGAGAAGAGGAGAAGGGAGGAAGACAAGAAGGGAGACGGGAGGGAGAACAATGACTTCCTCCCCCCTCAAAGTGAAAACGGCTCTAGAGTGTTTTTTGTGAGAGAGAGAGAGAGAGAGAGAGAGAGAGAGAGAGACTACGGTTTCTTTGGAGAGTTTCTATAAGTTTAGGTATTCATTTGCAAGGGTTTTATATTTCATCGTTTTATTTATATCATGTGCTAAACTTATTTCTTTCAAATTGGTTCATTAGTTTATTCCAAAGAAAATTTGGTTCTTTTAATGAGCTTTTTCTAATGTGCCGCAACTGATATTATTTTCACAATTAATTTTCAATCTTACATTGTAAAATTCAAAGATAATAATTTCATTTGAATCTTTATAGTTTCATGAATTTTAAAAAACAGTACTTTTTTTTATTTATAGATAAAGTGATATATTGCATTCATAATTCATGTGACAGGATCTGCTCCGAATTCTTCAAAATCCGTAACGAATCCTGTGATTTGTCCAACATCCAACTGATGTCGAGCCCACTTACTAACAATATCCTCCTTCCCAAAAACAAAAGAAAAGAGGTTCAAAACCTTCTACTAAAATTCCAGCAGAGTCTTCTCTGAAAAACTGACTTTTCCCAAAAATTTCAACCTATCAAAACACAATAAAACAATCCCAACCAGCAGCATACACAATACAAAAACACACAATTTACAAAATAGGCCTCCAGCTTTTCATCCAACCCTAACATGAGCGATAACAGAGCAGTTCTAAGGAAGTTCAGTTTAGAATCGAAACAAATGTTCGACGGAAATAAAACAAATAGGAATTGTCCTACAAAGTTCAGGGCCCCGAAGTGTGAATCTTGGCTTGGTTGCTCGGCTCAGATCAAGCTACTGCCTGAGGCGCAAAACAGAAAATTGTGAGTGGACACAAACAAAGTTTTGTCATAATTGAAAGCAACATACTAACCCCACCATTTAGAAAATGATGCCGATATATAAATATATAGTTAAATTAAAACCAAGGTAAAACCCATAACCCATAATGGTATACTAATACCCAAACCCACTTAAAACTTTTCCCTTTTTTCCCAAGCCACTCTCATGTTTGAACGCGTGCCCGTTGGCACAACGAGCGAGGAAGGATCCTCACCAATAAATAAAAATAAAGGTATATATATGACCACTACCAAACTTGTACCGGGGAAACAATCTAATCGGGGTATTGTTTGACTAGACCACATGGAATAATCCTCAATTAACCATGTGACTAGGGAACGAGTCGTCCAACCAGGGGACTACGCTCACCAACACACACAGTAGAATCCTCAATACTCATGCGCCTATGACAAGTCCTACGCGCGCAGACTACCCCGCTAAGGGTCTACGAAACACCCCGTCAAGGGTGCCCGGGTTCCGACATATCTAATATCCAAAGTTTCCAAGTATCCAAGTGCCGGGGAGGTACATAGGGTAATGCTAAAACCACTCCAGACTAGCATAACCACAACACAATCCCATTCCACAACCTCTTTCCAATAATCCCACGTACCCAACATATATCTCTAAACAACCGGACATCTCTTGTGTCCAAAACACAAATCCCAAAGTATACATATTCAAAGTATAGATAATAGCTCTCAAGATAGCAATAAGTCAATCCAAGATAAACACAACCTTCAAGTATCCAAAAACATACCGATGATTCCATGAATACTGAAAAGTATTATTAAACAATATTAAAGTTTCAGCATTTAAAAATATCTAAATTTATAAACATGCATAGCATTCCACCTTTGAAAATAATTATTATTTAAAAACAAACTCCACTCACAGAAAGTCCGAAGCTGCGTGATGCTGAGAGGATCCTTCTTCCTGAGCACACTGAGCCTGAATACCTATTGAAGAACACAAGGACTAGATTAAAATAAGGGAGTTTCACTAAAATACCCAAAATGGGGGCTGGAATTATAAAAATACCCAACACCCAAAACACTTTATAAACATACCCAAAACCCATCATTACACACACTCAAAACCCATTTATAAACATACTCAAAAAATATACAATTGTTGATTGTGGGGTTGATTTTGGGTATGTTTCTATGTTTAAATAGTGCTTGGGTATTTTTATAAATACATGTCTAGGATTGGGTATTTTATAAATATCTATTAAAATAAAGCACTTCGAACGAGAACTTTAAAACAAACTTCTAGTTTTTCCCGAGACTTAAGGTGTGTGTGCACGACGAACAAGGAGTTTCTAAGGTCCAACTTCGTGTTTCGAAAGGTGAAATAACCTCGAAAGACTCTCGGTCAATCGAGTGGTCAAACTTCCCAAACATAGTCAACAGTGCCCGCAGGGCCCACGACCTCCGATATTTTATCCAAAAGTCCCTACGGGTTCCACAAGGTTTACTAAACATGTTCTGTAAGATTAGTCTCGATCGAGCGGTCGGATCACTCTCGATCGCAAGATCGGACGGTCATTGTTTTATGTAATCTTTGAATCATTGATTTAGAGTATCAAAGAATCCGAGAATCCGATTCTCGATCTATGAGTTCCTACACAATCCTAGATATACTTAGGTCAACATACTTGGAAATGGAGCCGATCCAACGGTCCGAACACATCAAACCCAGATATTGCCTAATAGGCGTAAATCTGTTCGACTATCAAACGATAACCAAATTTGAATCCAAGCATACCGTTGTGCTCGGAACGACATGGGGAACATTTTAGGAGAAAATAGGCCACCACCCCATGCCCACGCGCCGGAAAATTCTCAAAACACCCGACAATACCTACACTTACGTGATCATAAGAACTAGGAGAGCAACTTTTGTTCTTGGGCCACGACCAAAAAGTGGCAGGAGCTTGCAAGAAAATCAAGCCAAAAAGGGGTTAAAACTTAGGTTCTAGATTGAGCTTCAAAACTTCGAAATCGATCCTAACTAACCAAACCATCAGCTAGATCACGTTGAGTAGGTGAAGAAGCATACCTGAAAATGAAGATGGAAAATTTTGAGAAAACCGAAGCTTTCTCAAGCTCTCACTAGGGCCGGAGCGGTTTGTTTTGTGGCCGAATGTGGCTGGATGGGGAAGTTACCGGCCAAACAGTGGCCGGCTGTGCGAAATTGAGAAGAGAGAGAGAGATCAAGGGAGGAGAGAGGAGAGAGAGAGGTTGACTAGGTTTTTGAAAAATCTGACTTTGGAATATTTACGGTTGTGCCACTGCACTTATGTTGACCATAACTTCTTCGTTAAAACTCTGATTTGAGCCCACTACGTGTCTACAAACTCGTATGAATGAGCTCTGCACAATAATACCACTCAAATCCCAAATTTCTTTATGGATCAAAAAATGACTAATGTGACCTTACCCTAAGAGCAAAATTGTAATTTTACAACTAAATAAATTAAATAGATTAAATATATGGTTAAAATTGAGTCGGGGTGTCACATCATGCCTAAAGGTCGTGAGCCACAATGGCCAACACTTTTTGTGAGAATCTTTATTCTTAAATGTTAATATTTTATTACTTTGGTAAGTATTAAATTATAGTAATTGTATATATAAATAATAGTTGCTTTCTTGGTTCACTTAGTTGACATTCATATGACACTTACATATGAGGGACGTCTTTTAGGGTATCTTATAATTTTTTTTTTCCAATGATCCAAACTTTCTAGGTCTTCATTTATAGATCATCCTTACAAAAAATTAGACAAATCGGAAACCGTTTCGACATCTAATTGTGTCCTACAAAATTTATGAACACGGTGCTTCAAGAAAGTACTAAAATTTCAATAACTCAATTGAGTGGTCAAATGATATAGGATTCAAGTGATTTTTTATGGAGATGATCTTTGAATGAGTATCTACAAAATAGACGGTTTGGATTAGTGAAATACAATCCAAAGTGGACCTTATAAATGGAATCTATGTTTTTAATAATTGCTTTGTTATTTTCTTTATTAACTATGATTTTTTATAACTATATATGTAATTAATTAAATTATATATATATTTGTTATACTTTTATAAATGGAATCTATGTTTTTAATAATTGCTTTGTTATTTTCTTTATTTTTTTAATGGTGGTTTGATAAATTTTGGTTGGGTAACTAAATGATAAAATGGGTCTCTACTTTTTTGAAAGAAGTTGGAAGTGTTGTTCATTTGAGGCATGCATATTCATCTTTCGTGTAATGCATTGTATCGTGTAGTTGGAATTTTCCACTAGTTTGCATATCAGTTTTGCTGTCAAAGCATGAGGTGTCTACTTGATATTGTTGGAAAGATTGTGTTTAAACTAAGTGTGAGGAGCAAGCAAGTTGAGTGGCTTTTTACATAGTGATGGCGTTATGTAAGCTGAAGGTGGCATGTTAGTTTTCATCTTATTAACACCTCCAATAACATGCCATTGTTCAAACAAAAGGGTTTGATAGATATTTAGGCTTTTGCTTGAACAATAAGTTGTTATGTTGCTATCCTTTAGTAGCCGCCAATTGCTTCATCCAATAAAAAATGAAAATGTAGCCGACATTCCTTTAGTATAAATAGGAGTGCAATTGTTTCATTTTGAAATGCACGACATGCATGGTTTGCATGGGAAAACAATAAGAGATAAAGAGAGGGAAATACTAGAGAGAGAATTTGAGTGTGAATGCGGTGGAAATTAGGGAGTCGTCTTACAATTCTAGCAAAGCCTTTGGTGTCAAGATAAGGGGTTTCTTTGGGGCCTTTTGCAAGAATTGATTTAATTAAATTTCGTGAGCACTATATTATGCGTGATATTATAATTTGATGGATGTTCTTGATGTTGGGTGTTTACGTGTTACTAACCATTTGAACAATATTGGCATAATTATATATACATTGGTGATGTTTTAAATTGTTACATTGTTAGGATATGTAAAAGACATAATTATATCATGTCATGAAAATTGGCTGAAATTGTTGGATTGAGAAAATAATGATGGAAAAAAGGGTATGGGAATAATCTTTTGTGCAGTTGAGTCTAACTCTTAGTAGGTACCAAATCTCAGGGATCCCACAGTGCACATGGTTTTTATTGGGTGATGCGGGACTGACGACAGAGAGTTAGACAAGATAACTAACAAAAGGAGAATTATGGGATGATTAAGATGTGTGTTAGTTCATATAAATGGGCATTCAGGACCAAGTGGTATAAGCGTGATATGGATTAACGGGAGTAGTTGAAGAGCATTCATGCACTATTATTATTATTATTATTATGATAATTGGTTGTGTGATTGCATGTCACTTAATTTAGTTATATCAACTTATTGTGGAAAGGTTTATGTCCTTATTGAGTTCTGGTTTCGCTCACCCTTTAACAAATTTTGCAAGTACTGAACCTGAAAACTAGGATTTGAGATGAACTGGCATGTCTGTAGAATGTGTTGTGTACATAGCTTGTGGTTGAATAATGAGTTACTTGTTTAAAAAACCTTAACTTGTAAAATATTGTAGTGATGTAATATTCTGAAAACTTCTGTTGGAAATTCTATTTAGGAGACGTTTATTTATTTACTTTAAGTTCTTCACATTTTAGTAATAGTTTTCCTTAAAATTCTATAATTAAGGTGTGAATTACGTCTTAATCCAAATTTACGTAAATCCATGAGTTGGGGAGTGACACTTTTTTAAAGATTGCATTCATAGTTTAATGAATTATAAAAAGAGTCCTTTTTTAGGCACTCATTTTATATAAAAAAAATTCTCGTCAATAGTGAGAGCCTTATTTAGTTATTAATGACATCCCATAAAAAGAAAAAAGAAAAACTTTTTAGTGCATATTACATCCTCATCCTATAACTAAATTTGGCAACATGTTGCATTTTTGCATTCTTTTTTATAGAGTGTGAAAATTAGCTCACCCGTTAAACGAGCATGTGAAGAATTGCAAAGACGAATATGATACGACATGTTATCTAAAAAAAATCATTTTAAAAATTCACATGTTACAACAAATTTATTGTTTAAACATTATACATAAGAAACATCTATTCAAAAAAGCCCAAATTAAATAATCAAAAGCCACAGATGACCTATTAGTGTAATTGTTTGGAGAAATCGCTTCCCCAAAAGAGATTCTGGGTTAAAGTCATAACATCCGTGTAATGTGTGTTAGTTTAGTATGTTATCACCATCTAAATAGAAAAGGTCTTCAAAACAAAAATCAAAAGTCTTAAAAAAAAAAAACATAACATCTTTACTTCTTAATGAGTCACTGATGAGTTTCTTAAGTTAATACAAACACGCATGAGTGTAAGTTGGCTCGAGAAACCTCAAGTTCATTTTAAATTTGGATTGGATTTGGGTCATTTGAGCTCTCCTCATAATAGAAACAAGACAAGTCGAGCTTGGGTTGTTTCGAAACAAGCCAAGCTTGAGATTTAGTATGTGTTTTGTTGGTAAGCTTGTGAACATATCGATAATAAGAAGTTTGTTTGAAATTATGTATTGAACAATAATTTCAAAGAAATTCTATCCGCACACACACACAAAACTCAAAAATTTTGTCTTTGCTTTCTTCTTTTTGAAGTTTATATCTGCATTGTATTGTTTCTAAAGTATCATGTTTGTAATTTTATTTTTGAAGCTTATGTTTAAAAAGTATTTTAGTACTAAATATCAATCTCTTTGATGTTAGTTTATTATTGTAAATTGTCTCAATATAGTTTGAGCTCGTATCAAGCTCAACTTATAAAAGAACAAACCAAATCAAGTCAATCTACAAAGACCAAGGTGGTTGTGGGTTGTGTTTTATGTTTGTAATATTGGTCATAAATATGAAGGAATTAGTGTTAATTTACAATAAAATCTTTTGTTCTATAAGGTTATTTTGTGATGTATAAGTAATGGGCATAAAAAGCTTTTGATGGCAATATATCTTCTTAAAAAGCTTTTTAGCAATGTAGAAATGGGCACCAAAAATACCAAATGAACATGGTAAAAGTAATACTTAAGCAACATAATAACATTTACCAAATAGTCAAATCCAACATCCTTCACCAAAATACAATCCAAAATAGACCTTAACATTACTTAATCCAACATTACGAGACCCTTCAAAATAAATCAAAATGTGTTCATCCACAAAGTACTTCAAAGTCTAAACGAGTTCAAAATAAGTCTCCAACCAAAATAGACATCCACAAAGTACTTAAAAGTGAAAATGTGTCCAAAATAGATGTCCATCCAACATGTTAATGTTTAAAAGTTGTTCCTCCTCTTTTGACAATGTTGAATCTTCCATTTGTATTTTCAAACACTCTAGGGTTTGTGTTCTATCTAGTAAGTGAAGACGATAGTGGTTGGAAGGGCAAATGTTGTGAGGATGCCATTTGACAGATTAGCCCTTCCTTGCCCTATACCTCTTGCCACCTAAGATTAAAAACACAAACAATATATAATATATATTACGTACCAAATAGGCAAATATAAAATAATAAAAAACACTTAATTTAAATGCTTCCAATATAAACAAAGCTGACTAACAGGTTGGGAAGATGAGGCCCTTGCAGCTTGATTACCTCTGCCTCTTTCTTGAGTTAGTTGTGCAATGTGCACATGAAGCAATTTCAGGTTGGTTGCCCCTTCCCATGCCTCTTCCTCTACGTCTAGGAGCTTGAATTTGGGCTTTAGGAACTCCAGTTTGGGCTACAACCACTTGAGTTTGGGTTGAGGCACTTCATTTTGGACTAGAGCAGTTTGATTTTGAGCTGGGGCAGTTAGTTTGTGCTAGGCTCAGGTGGGAACTTCATTTTGCAAACCTCTACTTGAGGCTCCATCTCAGCCATTTAAGTGATCTCAACGGCTGGGGAGAAAAAGCAAGCTCACACTAGAATCGGGTACGCTGCAGTTTCTCCTTTGCACTTGTGCTATCGCGCCTTTTCCAGTCGCGCCTTTTTTTCCTTCCTTCTGCCATTTAATTCATTTTTAAATTTTAACTACAAACCCCCAAATCTGACAACCCAAATACCAAAAAACTTGTTGTAATTTGTTGAAAATCTCAAAACTGCAGTCGCAGTCGCTCTTCCTCTCGTCACTTACCCTTCCAGTGGACATTCAATCTCCATGAACTACATCCATCTTTTCTCATCTATCTTTCCATCTACCCATATCCTTGCTTTCATTTCTGCCGTGAAAATTGTCATGAATGGCTACCAATCTGTATTCATCGCTTTCCTAAAATTCCCACACCCACTCTCGCTCTGCCTCTCTCTCGTACTATAGCTCTCTCTCTAGTCCTATCTCTTCCGGCCTCTTTTCCTCATTCACTAGAAGATTAGCCAGCAATCTCAACACTCCCTCTCATCAGCTGTCTGTCTGTCTGTCTCTGTTTTACCTCTCCCTTTCCTCATTTATCACTCTCTCTCTCTCTCTCTCTCCCTCTCGTTGTGGCTACATGGTCTCCAAGAAGAAGTATGATTGCTTTGTAAGTATCCATTTCAAGAACTCAATTTCTTATTTCATATTTGGGTTTCGAGTTTTTGGTTCAAAAGGTTGGATCTTGGTGTGTATTGGCTCTAAATTTGTGGGTTTTGCTGGCTTATTAGATTTATACTCAAGTGGACTGTGGTGGTGATAATGGAAGAGAATAGAATGAGTAGTTTCTCTTCGTTAATTATTGAATTTTAAGTAGTTTATGGGTGTTTCTATTTTGTAAGTTCTGAACTTTATGTTTGGCTTTTTTGGGTTCACAGTGATAGCAAGGAGTTTTCTCACCAATTATTAGGTTATTTTTGTTGATGTTCAGACATCTGAGGTTAGTAACTATTAGCAAGTCTTATGAAAGCATTTATTGTGCTTGATTTTGGCTTTTGTTTTTTCTCCTTTGGGAACCCAAACTCCAGCTGCCTTCTCCAGGAATTGGGAACCCAAACTCGAGCTGCCATCTGTTACCTACTTGTAATTAATGCTCAGCTTGGTTAGCAAGTCTTTCTCCTCTTGTATAAATTCTGTTGTAAGTAATAAAAAGGACAGATGATTGAAACCTGAAACCTTTCTTTTGATACTCTGTTTAGTAGTAACCATTTTCTTGTTCAATTTTATTCCAACTCATCGTTTCATTTGCTTGTGTTATGTTGCTGGCTCATCTGCTTAGTTTTTTTTTAATTTATGTTGTAAAACTCTCATCATATTTGCTTTCTTGGATACACTGAAGCAAAGGTACTGCCTCTCATCTTGTTTCCCAATCCTAGACTTCATTAATTTTCTAAGATACATCTTGTCAAAATAGTATCCGAAGAGTATCAAAAGGTATCATAAAGAAGGTTTCTGGTTTCTGTAGAACAGGTGAGAAGTGTAGAGAATGAGAAGAACAAAATGAGAAGAACACAACGTTTTTTCTGATTTTCAACTAGTTTACTTTCTATTTCTGATGATACATTTATTTCAACGGTCAGGTACATAGGTTTTTAGCTTGCCTTTTGGTTTGGCAGAGATGACCAAGTTGAATGATTATGTTACATCATTTGTTTCAATGCTCACAACTCTTTCAGCATATTTCCTTGCCTTAAAGTTGGAAGTTTTTCCTTTTCAATCCAATTTCCTTCCCTTTTGGAGAATCCGAAAGCTTGCTTTCTAACTAATTCTTTTTTGCTTGTAAAGAAGTATATGACATGGTAGTATAGGTTGGAAATTCCATTCGAAGTTGGCCTGGAGGATATATCACCATCTTTTCTCATTGACAAATGTGGTATCCATGATGTTAACTGCCCAGAATGTCCACTATTTCTTTATGACCAGTTTGTCAAAGAGGAAATTATCACCAATCTGAATTTGAACCAACATTTAATTATCTTGTTTTTATATTTTAGTATTCTAATTACTAGCTATTCTGATGTAGATGTTGAAATTCTGTCACCAAAATATGTTTCGTAAATGCTTCAAAAGGATTCACTAAAGCTTCAACATTGCTTGATTTACTATTCCGTAAAGCTTCAAAAGAATTTTTTTGTGTGTTTATTTTTATGCATGATATTTAACATATGAACGTGGCAAAACTGAGTGATTTATCAAGTGCTTATACAAGACTAGCCAATTGTCTAATGATCACTTAGGTATATGTCAGGTGTTGAGAATTGGTCTGCATCAAAATTGCTTGGGGAACATGTTGGTGGATTCACTGTGAGATCAATATGCTCTGTGACAAAGATAAGCGTAGTTCCGTCAAATGTGACCGACATACCTGATATGAGAAATGGACAAAATGCAGCAATGGACAACAGAGAAACACCGATTCTGTTGATTTCTGTTGGTGCAAAGTGTGTATTGACTTCTTAGCTACTGAGTAAGAAGGTAGACAAGGAAGAACAACATAACATCACTGGAAATAGCAATAAATGCTTCAAAAGGATTCATTAGAATTTCAACATCACGTGATTTACTATTCACTAAAGCTTCAAATATATATATGTATTTGTTTTTTACTAAGAAGTTTGTAGAATTTTTTGTATGTTTTTTTTTTTTCTGCTATTTAATGAATTATTATGATATTTGGAAGTTAAACCATTAAAAAAAATAATAAATGGAAGAGAATGACAAGTGGCAGAATTTGAATGGTGTGTCATCAATGCTTAAAAAATTAAAGAAATGTGATAAGGAGTTAGAGGGATTTTTTTGGTGAATATTTTTGGAACTTAAAATATTGGAAAATACTAATAAATGGAAAAAGAATGACACGTGGCAGCGTTAGATTGGTGCGTCATCAGAGTTTCTGTATTGAGTAGCAACATGTGTTATCAGTGATTCATTTTTGTGTCTTAAACTTAAAAACTTCACAAAAAATGAATAAAAAAATGAAATAAAAAAATCACTTGCTGACCCAAAACTTAAATTTGACGATAAAAACAAGAATTAAACGTAAGGGAGAGTGAAAACAAGAATTAAACTCATTCAACGCGGTCATCTATGATGTTGAATTTTAATCAATCGTTTGTGAGACTTTTTTTTTTGGTCTGAATCGTTTGTGAGACTTATGTATGTTCATATCTGATACTGAAGGTTAATCTAAAATTGACATAAACTAGCCTGTACTTGTGTTGAAGCCATAGTGAATCCATTGGGAAACAGAAAACAGTATCTGTAGAAGCCATAGTGAATCCATTGGGAAACAGATAAATACACTCAAACATGCTCCAAAGTAATCTGAGAAGCTGAAACCATTTTTTGAAGTCGAACGCAATCAATAGAGTATCAACCGGCATTCTGCTGTGTCAGTCAGTTGTTCCATTATGCTTCATTAAGCTCCAATCTTGGTTATGAAAATTTGGATCTAAAATTTGATGCACATGTGGTGGAGGATTTGCCTCCATTTTTAAGCTTGTAGAAAAAAATGAAAATGCATTTCTAATAATGTAATACGATGCCCAAAAAATGGAGACACCGAAAGCGGATGGAGACATTCATTCCATGCTAAGTTGGGAATTCACACCTAAAGCAATAGTTGGGAATCACGCTGTGCTCCATCTTGTCAAAACTCTTATCTTGCATTCATGCATGTGTTCTTGGTTCATGGAAAAACTTGGATGCAACAACCATTATGTTGTAAGTAATACAAAGGACATAAAATTCAAACCAAAAACCTTTCTTCTGATACTCCGTTTAGCAAATTTTAACAAAAATTTAAAAAACAAAGCAGATGAGCCAGCAACATAACACAAGTAAATAAAACGATGAGTTCGAATAAAATTGAACAAGAAAATGATTTTAATGTATGAAAGTGGTTGTTAACCTCCGTTGTCCCAACATCTTTTGGAAATCCCTCCTTAGTGTGAAGTCAAGATATGCGGCTGGTATTTTTCCCTTTGCAAAGCACATGGATGAATGTATGGGATATGCATGCATGGTCATTAATTGATGGCTGAAAAGGAAAAGGAAAATAAGGGAGCTGCACATGCTTTCGGAGCCTTGGGTTTCCTCTTTAGTGGAGGAATAGTTTTTGTATTAATGATGTCTTTGGTGGGAGACAAGGTGTAATGATGGGGGAGGTTATTTGATCAACATCATTATGGTTTCTTTAGCATGCACGTGGGCTGTTTTTTGGGAGTTGAAAATCAGCCTTTCTTTTATGGTTTTTTTGACCAACATAATAGTTACCAAATTTGCAGGCAACCAGAGCTTCCTCCCTGCTTAGGATGGTGAAACTTACAAGAAGTGCCAAATTTGCAAGACCCTTTCCTCATATAATACTGCCACTAAAGAATCACAGCACATCTTATCCCGAAAAAAAAAATTCACAACACAATCAAACAAAGGAGATTCACAAACTTTCAAGGACTATCAAGATCTGCTACTTTTTCTACCATTAATCTGTACAATTACCTTACTTAAGATGGTTGAAAATTTATCAAAATCGTGAACTAGATACAATGAACCAACAACAATATACCCATTTTTTCAGAACAAATATAGAAAAATTAATCAAGAAACATTTAAAGAAAAAACAAATTGGCATTTAGGAATTGATACAAACCATGAGTGAGAGGGTTACTGGAACGAAGAGGGAGAAAGTAGACAAACCAACCTAGATTCTGCAAAAATAAAAATAAAACTTGAAACCCAAATACGAAATAAGAGATTGAATTCTTGAAATGGATACTTACAAAGCAATCATACTTCTTCTTGGAGCATGTAGCCACAGAGAGAGAGAGAGAGAGAGAGAGAGAGAGAGTGAGTGATAGATGAGGAGAGGGAGAGGGAGAGCAGATAGTGGGTGTGGGAATTTTAAGGTTTGGGTCTGGAAAAGATATAAGGAGAGGGGAGGAGGGAAGTGGTTTCAATTTGGGGCTGAAAAGAGAAAAGAATCGTCAATTTTTTTAGGATGAGGGGAACAAGATGGGTAGCGCGAAAATAGAATTTCGCCCAAAAAAAAGAGAGGCAGCGAAAAAAAAGGGAGGAGAAATCAATGTCCAAGACTCTGCCACATGTCAATCTATTATATTTTATATTATTTCTCTACAATTTAATTTCTAAAATTCATAATAAATAATTTTTTTTTTTTAAAACACAAAAAATTCCTATGAACATCTTGTGATATTCTCTTCTCCTTAAAGCTCCAAAATGCTAATTCTAAATTATAAAAATACAAATCAATAATAACAACTCAACTTTGTTCATAGATATAAATCAAAACATTCTTTCACATACACTCTTGTTTCTTTGATCAAATGATTCTCATTAATTTAAATATATGAAATCATAATTTTAGATCTCCATAATCGAATGTTGTGTCATAAGAAATTTGTAGCAATTTTTAGTATATTTTTCTGATTTTTATATAATTTTTTAAGAATTGTTTAAGATAAAACACAATAAATTACAAAAACATGACACGTGTTATCATCTTATAAGGCCACACATGAGAAATACTCACAAGGTGCTCTAAAATTCATAATTAAAAATTAAAAATCATAAAAATTAACCGAAAATTCATATATTCTCTTCTCCTTAAAGCTCCAAAATTCTAATTCTGAATTATAAAAATACAAGCACAATGATAAAAACTCAACTTTGTTCACAGACAAATCAAAACATTCTATCACATACACTCTTTTTATATGATTTAACTTCTAAAATTCACAATAAATAAATTAGAAAATTAGAAAATTACAACAAACATTCATAATATTATTTAATACCCATCCCAAGTTATTATGTTTTGATAGCATAAAAACACACACATATATATAGCATGAAAAGTTTGTCATATGAAAACGCTTTCCATAATACTCTTTACCCACAAACTCTAACCCTAACCCCTAACCACTAAACTCTACCATTTTAAATCAATTTTAAAGTAAAAAGAAATAGTTAATTGCATGAGATGCCAAGTGGCGGCGTCCCTTGCTGACACGTGGAAGTGGATGGGATGTTGGGCTCACCTTTTGCTGACACGTGTCATATTTGTTATATTTTAATCATATTTTGTTGTAAAATTGTTTAAAATATAAAAATAAATGAAAAAAATACAAAAAATATACATACATATTTCTCAGCACCAATACTTGTATCCCAAGTCCAAAAAGTGGTTTACAATTGTTTTAAAATTAAAATTTGGGGGTCATCCCTAAATGTGAATGATGCAAATAAAAACATAACTACATTTTGTAAACCCTAAGCTATTGTTTTTTTGATCACATAAGGATCGGATCAAAATTTGAATGCACTGGCAAAATTTGACGTACGTGCTCGAAGAAAATGTCATACCAATCCCGACATTATTTTTTGGAATTTTTTTTGAATTATAAACGATTTTTAAATCAATTTTGAAGTAAAAAGAAATAGTTAATTGGATTAGATGCCAGGTGGCGGCTTACCTTGCCGACACATGGAAATGGATGGGATGCTAGGCTCTCCTTGTGCTGACATGTGTTAAGTTTGTTATATTTTAATCATATTTTGTTCTAAAATCGTTTAAAATATTTATAAAAAAATACAAAAAATACAAAAAAAAAAAATTACATACATATTTCTCAACATCAATACTTCGTATTCCAAGTCCAAAAAGTGGTTTACAAAGTATTGAACACTACTTTACAACAACTCTTCCTCTAATTATTACTTCAAATTTCCCAAAGTCAAAATCTTGTTTTCACACCTCATAGTTTAAGTTTCAAAAATCACAATCACCATAAATTCTCACAAACTCATTATGACATTTTCTTTATCTTTTAAGCTTTAAAATATAATTTTTACACATAAAAAAATTCAAATAGTTTATCAAAGTTTCAATTTTCTTCCTCTTGCAGCACCACATGTCATCATTTGTTCTTTTTTTTTTTGTTTAACTGACAAAATTCACAAAAAATGATTTTTAAAAACACCGTAAATTTTCTCCCTATATTTTCGCATATTTATTTGAAGATAATCATGTTTTGGAAAGTGTAGAGTGTCATAAATGTAATTTTACTTAATTTTCTCCCTAGATTCTCCTTAGTAAAAATGTAAAGTGTCATAAATGACTCAAAAGATTATCAACAGTTTATCATGTTTTGGAATTTTAATATACATATTATGTCACAAACACTGATATGATTTGATTTTAATCTCTTGTTGTGCCACGTGTAATATGATTATGATTATATTTGTTTTCATAAAATTCATAATCCCCTTTTTTTTGTTAGCTTATGAAGAATCCTATGACTTATGAGTTGTCATCATGTGAGTTGTCATCATCTGAAACACCAAGACCAAACATAAGTCCCTACACTTGACCAAACCTTTCCCTCCTTAATTCATGGAGGACACTTTCCCTACACCTTTTCTCCTTGTCTCATGGAATACTTGTTTCATGGAAGACTTTCTCTCCTTGTCTAATGGAGACCTTGTTTCATGGAGGAATCCCAGGTAGAAGTTGTGTAATTAATGTCAGGCAACACTTGTATAAATGTTTCATGAGAAATAGAAAGTAATAAAAAGAAAGAAAACCAGAAAACATCTTTGTGCTGTTCTCATTCTCGACATTTCTCACTTGTTCTGTCGAAACCAGAAACCTTCCTTATGATACCTTTGTGATACTCTCCTGATACTATTTTGACATTTTTTAGGGTGGGGCATGTGCCAGATATATCCTTAAAACCCCACACAAATCTCTCCAACTCCTCCTCTTCTCCGCCTTCTTCTTTGCTCTTCGGAAAATCCAATCTTCTAAACAATGTTTTGATACAGTGATGTTGAATATGTGGTACATAACGATAACCATAATGATACATAATCCCCATAGACAGCCTGAAATATGCAACAAGCATGATACACAATGATGCCATGATACAAAAGAGTTTCTCAGTGAATATTATCCTGCTTTTAGTGCATACAGATCATACAGCTTCAACGCATCCTCAAGGGAATCAAATTCAAGTCCTAGTTTTGGTTTGAACTCCACACTAACTTCCTGTTTCACCTCTGCTTCAGACTCCATTTCACAATTCTTGCAATTTAACCTTGAAAATCATATCATCATAATAATATTGTCACATGCGTTTAAAGAGCATTCAAATGTATATTAACCACGATACTATAAACACAAATATCAAAATTTCAACAAATATCAAATAGACTATCAAACATTAGTAAATAATCGAGTCTGAAACGAAATAAGCTATGAACCATTAGTGAATGCACGTGCTTCACCTACGAAGCTGTTTAGAGTCACTAGTGAAACCTTAAACAACCTACATCCAAACTAGCGTAAATTATGTCCATATACTCAAATTAACAATTACTGGATATCAGTTACCTCGTAAGTGATTTTGATCTTCAAATTTTCACCAAATATCAAATAGACTATCAAACATTATGGTGTGTTTGGATGAAGTAATTCTAATTTCCATGGAAATTGTAAATGACGGAATTTCCAATTACATCATTTAAATTTTCCGTCAATTGCAAATTTCAGTGTTTGGATGTCATATATGCGGAATTTAAGAAATGACAGAAATTACAATTTCACCTGTTTGGATAGTCATCACATAATTAGAATTTACGTAAGAACTTTTTTTTTTTTTTTTTTTTACAACAGTCTTGTATATAAAATCTGATAGGAATAATTAGCATGGTTCAACACATTATAATTATATATATAATTAGAAAGACTTGAGATGTACGAAAATGTCTAACAACACATACCTCAATTGTTACTAATGTAAAGAATTGCAACTGTAGCTTGTCTAATTTAAAAAAGCATAAATCACGTAATTAAAAAAAATGAAGCTAATCATCCCAACCAATGTTTCAACAAAATAGCAAAAATTAAAAATGTCAACTGAATATAAAATGTGTCTACGCTTTTGGTGAAATAAACATCAACACCATTCCCTTCTTTCTCTCAGTTGGAATTGTCTTTAACATGAGAAACTGTTTCTCATTTTCTATAAACCAAGAGCATGCCTTCAGTTGTTCATCTGGACTAAGATCTGGAATTGCAATGACTTCATTATATACTTCTGTTGGATCAAGCTTTTGTGTAGTAGAATTGATAAAGTGTTCCAAAGATGAAGCCATTTTAGCCACTGAATCAGCAAGAACATTAGTTGTACCTCTTTTTTTTGGTGGGGGAATATCAGAAGGTTTTTGATTTCTTCTTTTTGGACAACTAGAGCTGGGTGAAACATCATCAACCTGACAACTCTCAAAACCTTGAGTATCACTTTCCAAATCAACAATATTATTGGGATCACTCTCAGGAGTCATAACCTCAGCAGCTTCTGCACATGTTTCAGCACCCTCTCCCGTAGCTCTATCTTTGCCACATAAATCCACTATGTCATCCCAGTTTGCAATCACTTTAAATCGAAAAGTTCTAGCATCTTCATGAGACTATCAAGCAAAAAATCAAAGTTAACCATTTATTTACCACAATTTTAGTCATACAAAAAGATATAATTGCATTATAAATTACCTTCACATACTCATCCCAAACATTGTCTTCATCTACATTGATCATCTTCTTTGTTGCATCCCAATTGAATCCACTCTGACTTAATATATCACTGACTATACCATAAAACCTTTTCCAGGTTTTAACACGATTTCTTATGTTATCAGCACTTACTTCAATATTGAATTGTGCAGACAATATGGCAGCAGCAGTGTTATAAGCAACTGCTTTCCAACCACCATCTCCTTTGTGACCGATCTGACGTTCTTCTCTAAGTATATCCGCTAATGAACGCTCCATTTGTATATTCCATCGAAAATAGGCTTTGTCATCTCCTTCAGTGTCATTAATTTGCTTGTCTTTTCTTCTCCTCTGCTTTATTTTGTTTACTTTTTCTGCCATCTTATGTATTTAAAATGATTACAACAACAATATTAATAAATATGATCAACATATATTTGCATCAAAAAATGATCAACATATATAACAAAATAGACACATAAAGCTGAATAATAGGAAAAAAAACGATCAATAAAGAAGAGTACACATTTATTAAAACTGATAAGAAAAAACATGATTCAAATGTTTACAACTCCATACATAAATTTAACTTGAGACATTATAATGACTGAAAATCATGAATTAGTGGCGCCTCGTGCTTGATAATCAAGAAACATCTGCATTGCTAATGTGTCACGGAAAGTAGTCCATTGATCAGTGACTTGAACACTTGTAATCCTATTTGTGTTACCCTCTACTGTAGAATGATTTGATATCTCATGATCCACAGAAGCTAAAAACTCCAGATCTTGATCTTGTAACACATGGTCATTCTGTTGCTCAATTCGAATGAAGTTATGCAACACAAAGCATGCATTTATAATCCTAGTTTGTGTTTTTATGTTGAAAAATGAAGGTGTACGTAGTATACTCCATCGCTTTTTCAACAACCCAAATGACCTTTCAATTACGTTCCTTGCAATTGAATGACGCAAGTTAAATAACTCTTTGTAATTTTCAGGACGATTGTTTCCAATCCATTCATTTAAGTGATATCTAGTTCCTCGATAAGGTGCTAAAAAACCAGGTCCATTAGCAGATGCAAATTCTTGAAAGCAGTTTGAAATCTCCTTCAAGTAAACAAAAATAATTACAGTTCGGAGAGAAAAACTGACTCCTTTTTTTCTTTTGGCAAAAGACTCAGAAAGTAATTCATAAATGAATAAGAATAACTTCCCTGAACCATAATTTTAGGGAATGCTACCTTCCAATAACAACTTATTGCACTCAGCTTAACATCATAACTGTTAGTCATGCATTTATGATCCCTTGTCAACAATCAGTGAAGAGCACAACCAATGACTTGGTCAATTATTATGCAAACCCAAAAGTTTGATTGAAAAAGGAGACAGGAAACTAAACCTACAAAATTAGACTTAGAAGTTTAACAAACACTACAAACGTGGTTTCCAGCTGAAGCATAAAAATGTTTTGATCTCTTTATGACCCGCCTCCAGGAATACTTAAGGGCCAGCTGAGCCCTTAAAAAAATGTGTATATATACACCCATATCCATCAATTCTGATGCAAAGAGCAAGTGATGTTCAACACCTCTATTGTGGAAGTGGTGATATGAAACTGAAACATTCTTCGTTTTCTTTTACTAAACTGTATGCTATTGAACCAGATCAGATTCAGTAGGGGGAGGAATCATATGCCACTCAAGCAACGGTGTGCACTAGATGAAAAAAAAAAAGGAAAAAAAAAAAGAAAGAAGAGAAATCCATGACAAAGGAAAATACTCAGTTTGGGGCTCTCAGCAAAGCGGTGATCACTAAATATAATAAATAGAATTGCCATATTGAGAGCCTGAGGCTGAGACGAACAGGTCCTGACAATTAAAGAAGCAATCTTGGGCTACAGAAACCGAAACAGATATAACACAAAGCACAACCAAGCACATAGCAGGGGCAAGCACAAGGAGAAGAACAGAGAATTATTATCTTGTAAATAAAATCAAGAAACAGATTCAGAAACAGATTCAGTTCAAGGAAGAATCAGAGAAAAAGCAAACAGATTCAGTTCTTGCTTTCGAGAATGATCAAGAAACAGATTCAGTTCAAGGAACAATCAGAGAAAAAGCAAAGAGGAATTCAAACTAAACAAATTTTGAATATGGACATCGATTCAGAGAAAAAGAGAAAGAGAAGCCAGAAGAAAACACTTGAGAGAGAGAGAGAGAGAGAGAGAGGGAGAGAGAGAGGACTTACCGAAAAGTCGGAGGCGCTTGAGGAAGAAAGGCGTTTGGTGAATGGAGGCGTTTGCAGTTTGACCTTGCGTATGTCTATGTCTCTACACTCTGAAATAAAATTCAATTAATTGAAAAAAGGAAAAATAGATAAAATATGCAAAACCCATGTCTTGTTTTCGAGAATGATCAAGAAACAGATTCAGTTCAAGGAAGAATCAGAGAAAAAGCAAAGAGGAATTCAAACTAAACAAATTTTGAATATGGACATCGATTCAGAGAAAAAGAGAAAGAGAAGCCAGAAGAAAACACTTGAGAGAGAGAGAGAGAGAGAGAGAGAGAGGACTTACCGAAAAATCGGAGGCGCTTGAGGAAGAAAGGCGTTTGCAGATAATAGAGAGAGAGAGGACTTACCATATAGCAGACCAAAAAGAGGCCAACGACAAGGAATGGGTTATCGCGGGCAGAGATGAAAATTTTGGCGGGTAGAAAATTGTTTATCGCGGGCAGAAGATGACAATTCCCTCTCTGTTGGGAATTGTACAATTCCGCCTATTACCATGGAATTTCAACTCGGGATTTTAGATGTGCAATTCCCACGATATTTTACGCGTGTAATTTGGCAAATCCTGAGTTGATTTTGCCAAACGCTGAACTTTCCCTTTTCCACGCTCCAAATCCCGACTTTTATTAAAATCCCGAGTTATTTTACCGCATCCAAACACACCAAGAGTAAATAATGAAGTCTAAAACGAAATAAGCTATGAACCATTAGTGAATACAAGTGCTATATCTACGAAGCCTTTTGGAGTCTCTAGTGAAATATTAAACAACCGACATCCAAAATAACGTAAATTATGCAAATATATTTGGTAAAAACAATTCCTCCAGGATACTGAAATTAACAAATACAGGATATTAATTACCTCATAAGTGATTTTGATCTTCAAATTTTCCACAAATATCAAATAGACTATGCAACATTATTAAATAATGGAGTCTGCAACAAAATAATCTATGAACCCATTAGTGAATATAAATGCTACACCTACGAGGTCGTTTGGAGTCTCTAGTGAAACCTTAAACAACCTACATCCAAACTAGCGTAAATTATGACCGTATACTTGGTCAAAACATTTTTTCAAGTATATTGAAATTAACAAACACAGGATATCGCTTACCTTGTAACTGATTTTGAGTTTTGAAATTTCAACAAATATAATAATGTCGTCGATTTAGAGCGGCACATCTACCCCAAAAAATTCAACCTTCCTCTCCTCAACGATTCAAACTCAACTCTAGTTTCCCGTTTGCTCCAACACTTTAAACCGACAACTCCAGAACCAAAGGGTCTCAAATCCTCAAGTATTCGAAGTCAACGCCAGTTTCGACTGTGCTCAACGATTCTAACAAGGTGTCACGCTCACTAGTTTTTTGGTAACTAGATGGGTCCTCAAGGCTTCACAAGAGCGCAGAACACAATCATCAAACCAGAAAAATAAAAACAGAAATAAGAATTACAGTGCTACATGTGCTCTTCAGGATAATACCTTGCTTTGTATGCTTTGAATGACCAAACCAGAAAAATGAACAGCTGTTTTGGAGGGGGTAGATGTATGCACTGTTTTTCTTGAAATAGAATATCAAACCAGAAAAAAGAAGAAAACTATGTTCTCAGAGAGAGAGAGACTGAGACAGACAGACAGACAGAGACATAGAGAGAGAGAGAACTTTTTTTGGAGGGAGATATTGTGGTCGTCAAGAGCACAATACATCTGTTTTGGAGGGAGGAGGCATCGTTCCAGTGGAACAGTTTTAGACACTTTCAGTTACAATTGCTTCTTAGCAGCCGTTGGATTTGATCCAATGGTGTTCCCATATAGAGGTTTGCAAAAAGAAGTTCCCACCAGAGAATAGCCCCCAAAAGTTTAGGCTAGAGCAGTTGGATTTTGGGCTAGGACAGTATCATTTTGTGCTGGAGGCACTTCATTTTGGCATGCATTTCCATTTTGGCTATCAATACAACCACTACAGGCCAGTACCAGACCTGAAAACTGCTATGCATGAGGTCTGGACATGAGTTTATTGGCATATCCTTCCGCTTCCATTCCCTTGTACATTGGACCAGATTGTCACAAAAGACATGTCAAGAACTGGAACGTGGATGGACCTTCGGAAGTCCCAAAAGTGAAAATGCTTTAGTTATGGCTGAGTCAAATGAAAAAGATAGCATTTTGAACTTGTAAAACACAATCTGGCTTAGTGTCCATGCCGAAAACCAACGTTCTGGTTGAGGCAGTTGGAAAGCAAGTCATATATGTGCATCCAGAGGATGAGAAGCAACATTTCACCAATTAAGAGGAGATCTTCTTTAGCTGTCCTGGAGTATCCTGGATCCAATATGAATTGGCTTTGCAACTTTGTCAACTGAAATCATGTAGATAGCATAGAATCTACCACATCGAAAAACTATGGCTCCCTCGGCTTCCTGGGCAACAGTTGTCACATGAAACATCCTTAATGGATATGGTTTGCATATACTCTCTGCAAGAACTCAAAACTGATAGGTACCATTTCTTTGTCATTATCCATGTCAAGCACTGAGGCTGTAATGTAGAGTTGTTCTTCTTCTTATAAATGTAGATTCTTTTAGAGGGTTGGAGAGTTGTGTTAGTTGAGGGTGTTCTTGATTTCATTCATTCTTAACTGTGTTGCCTTGTGAGCTTTGAGTCTTGTGACTGATTGGTTTTTTTTTTTTTTGGAATAGAATAGAGATAAAGAAATTACAAAGAAAATAAAAGAAGTTCATGCTAGGTTTTTCCACAAGCTTTGATTTCGTGACTGAACATCTATATTTACAGATAAAGAAATTGTATGAAGTTACCAGAACAACATAACCAAATCTCTAAAATTAATTTCTGACAAGGGTGTTATGGTTAACTTTCTTCCTTTTCTTTCCCCCCAACGATGGGGTCACCGGAGCTGCTGGTCTTTTCTTCTCAAATGCTTTGGTTCTGCTGTCTAAATCTTCATCGTCGTCATCATCATCGCTAGCAGCCGATGCGGCGGTGGACTCCTCGGCAATTTTGGCAGCAGCTCTTCTTCCAGCATCCAATTTGTAGTGTAATTTCCTTTCAAGGGGATCATCTGAAGGTACAAATTTGGATGCCCGGGGAACTTTAGCACCTAGTCCAAGCCTGAGAAAACCAATAAAGATAAGTATACTCCCTTCATCCCAAAATAAATAAACAAATAAATAAACTTGCCTAGCAGGTCGACTCTGTATTTCAAAATACTCATCTTCTGCTGGTTCAGTCATGTCATTGACCCATTTTTTAGCCTGCATATTGGTAAATTTTCAATTTTGAAGCACAAACAAGGCAATAACATTGTAGTGGAGGATTAAATTATCATACCAATTCCAAAGCTTTATTCAATTTAACTATTTGAGGACGATCCTTTTTCTGCGACGTCTTGTTGGTGTGAGAACCCGTTGCCGACATCGTAGCAAATCTTTATTAATCCACTGTTACATTTGAAATTGCTTCAAATGTGTATAAAGTCGTAAAAATATGTAGGAAACATGGCTTTGTCAAATCTGTGCTACTTGTTACGTTAAAATACTGGCCCTATTTATACATACATTGAGATCTAAACAGTGCCATCATGCTTAGTTTGGCAAGCTTAAGTTGTAAAAAATAAACTAACATGTTTTATATGCTGATTGTTATATTAAAATATTATGCATATTTAAATATATCAAGCAGCTATTAAAACATCAAAATATGAGCAGCCTTGAGCTTCATATTGTTCAAAAAAACTTGTGCAGACGTTTATCTATAATTTAATGGGTGGTGGACATGGATTTTTCTTTTTTGATGTTTCTTGCAAGGGTATCTAGCTGTTGCTGCATTTGTTGTGTAGCTGGCTAATGTTCCTTCTCCATTCAAGAGGTTTTAACTCTGTTGGTATAAAGTCGGAAAATGGCAAGCGTTAATTATTATGATAGACTTAAGTTAAAAAAGTAAACCAGAGAAATAACAATTTACATACATCAAACATTCTATTAATCTGATGGATAAAAGTATAAGGTCAATTTATTGAATCCATTGAAAATAAACTGAAAACAATTGTGACAATTTTAATAGAATCAAATCAAGGGGTGTTGACTCTATTGGCATAAACTTGGTAAACGGTCGGTGTCAGTGTCGACAAATGAGAAAATTTGAGCAAAGACAATGGCTATTGTTATAGAATTCAGGCCAACAACAAAAACTGCACAAACCACAATTTAAATGATCTAAAAATACCTAATAACCTATAAACAGAAATAAGATGATCTAGTGACCTAATGAGCAAATTTCTTGCAGAAGTAAGATAATCTAGTGGAGAAGTAAGCTATAGAAGCAGCAATGATGTATAAACAGCTATATGTTATAGAAGTAAAATAAAGGTTGAGATAAGAGGCTATAGGTTAAAGTTTTGTTAATTACATTTAAAACATTTAATAACGATGTTTCAAATTTGAAAAATGTAATTGAAAGTCAGTTCATGTGGGAGCTCCAAAAAAATATGGGAAAAAAAAGAAATTTTTTTTAATAATTAATAAAAAAGAGTAAATAAATTTATATATTTATTGAAGTTATCGAATATCCATACCCCAACTTCAAAAAAAAGGGAAGTTTCTTAAAATTAACAAAAATTTTGAGTGACTAAAATATTAGAATCAGGGAGAACTGAAATATATGTATATCACTTGTGTAAACCACAAAAATTAATGCAAGGCAAAGCTTTAAAATCAAACACATTGGCTCAAAGGAATGAAACCAAATTGCATTCTAAAGACATTTGAGAAAAATCATATTTTAAAAGAAGAGTTGATAAATTTTCTTTAAAATTGAATCGTAATTGAAGACAATTATGAGAAAGGAAACTTTGCCCAAACTCAATGCAATCAACTACCACTTAATATAGAGAAATTGAGTGGGGAAATAAGCTGTGAACAATGAAATATTATGTATGTAATGTGTACGTTAATGAGATGAATGATTTGAAAAGGAAAGAGCATAAACTCTGATGTGGAAGTAGGAGAGGCAATTTTGGAACTGCCCTGGGCCTTTTTCTTCTTCAAACTAATAATTGGTAAATTGTCAGAATCTGACACATTTTCTTCTCTGGTTTTATGTTTATCATCGGCAAGGCAAACACTTTCATAAGAGATTTCTACACCATTTGAAATGGCAAAACTATGAGCTTCTTGCATCATCTGATTTCGTTTGCTATTGTTTGCTATCTCTAGTCCTTTTGCACATTATGCACAGAAATTTAAAACCCCAAGCAACAGATTGATAACTGGAAAGGAGAAAAAACATGCATTTATAAAATTTTAAATTATCAATCACACCTAAACTGTAATTAAGCAACGCAAATGCACCGTGATATTGACAGAACCACAGAAATGAGAATTTTCAATTGTCATAATATTTGGCAATCAATAAGCTACAGCCACCATGCATGCAGTCGTTTAGAAAATGGATGAAACACTAACCTGTAGTCAAAGAAGCTATCAAGCACTTCGAAAAACAGCCACACAAAAGCAGGATCACAACAACTATCTAAAATACAAAGACAGAAAAACAAAATTAGGTTAATAAATATAATTTTGGTTTTGCTTGTGAGATAGGACAGTCTCAATTAATTAATCTGTTTCAATACTGATTTTGGTATTGAAGAATATCAAGAATTTTTTTTTTTTTTTGTCGTAAATATCAAGAATATAGACCCCAACAGAAACTATACTTTTTTGTTACATTTCCTTTTCTTACACAAACAAATGAAAACATGAAAATATGATGATACGAAGTGAAGACTGGTTTCTTTTCAAATTCCTTGAGAGGAGAATCACATGTTAATTGGTTGAAAAGTAACCGACACCATAAAGAGAAAACTAAATAAATACATCACAACTAATTTCAAAATCCATATGCATGCAAGACAGTGTAGACCAATACCAAATGTTCTGTAAAAAACAAAGATAAAACCAAACATCGACGAAGCCCTATATAATTAGTTAAGCCAATGTGATGAATTTGTTTCTGGAAATTAGTTCAATGGCCCATAATTTTGACTTGCAACAAACCATTTGCAGAGGAGCAATTTAAAATAAAATCAAGCAACAATCAAAAGAGCGAAAAATAAAGACATTCTAGATTCTAAAACAGGGCTCTGAACAACCTGGTGATCCCTAATTAGAGTATTAGTGCCACATGTGCTACATCTTTGACAGTGTTTTGATATGTAGCCAACCTTTCTTAAAAAAATCTCATCCTCATTGTTAAAAATTGATGATCTTTTCCCACTTTAAAGTTATTTCCACTATGAATTGAAAAGAAAAAAACATTTATTAAGAAAAAGTTCTTTCACTAACTGTATTGCAATGGAGATGCTACACTGTCTATTTAAAAACTATTAGATGCTGCATTTGAAGTAAAGAGTATACGATTACTGATTATAATGTCAAGCTTTTTAATAATGTGTTCTTTAATTTGAATAACTTTGATACATAATAATCAAGCACCGTGTAGCTGATTTACATGGGTTCTTACTACAAAGTTAATGTATATATTCGCAGGGGTGCTTTGATATCAAACTTGCATACCAAAAATTTATCATTAAGAAATTAAGAAGAACAGTACATATGTCTAAATGATCAACACAGATGGGAAATTGATGCCATTGGCTAAAGCAAAATGGAAAACAATTAATTTCAGCCAATTAATTTCAACCAAGAAATTCCCCTCTTGCTTAACAGAACCAATAGCAGGAACCTAAAAGCTCTATCCAAACCAGTAAGAATAAGCCAACACTTTGATAGCACTGCATAGTTTACAATATCTAAGTTTTCTTTTTGGTCATTGGTGGAAATTTCACTATTCATTGTATTTAGCTATTTTTGGTTAATAAATATATTGATGCCATTTAATGAAGAATTTAGAACAGATGCTAAATGTAGATGCACCCAAGTATGAAACCGGTGGAAGATTTTGAGTAACTGTTTACAACTCAACAACATTTAATGCATTCAATATCGATCTATTATAATTTAACTCAGGCTTTTTCTGGTTTTTGTAATTCTTTTAGGCATCAGATTCAAAAATTACAAATTCCAACAAACACATCAATAGCTGGAAAGGAAAAAAAACATGGATGAGTTAAATTACAATATTTTTATTACATCTATAGCCTAATCAAGCAAAATGGACACACACCAACAGTATTGTAGCTATAAAAATAAGAATTTTCAAAACAAACATATAAAAACGAATTAAATACAATTTCTATAGCCTAATCAAGCAAACCATATAAGCAATAACATCACAACAATAGAAATAACAATTTTCAAAGACACAATATCCAAAAACCAATTAGCCACAGTTGATATGCATGAGTTCTTCAAAAGACACAGAAAACTGACCTGTTGTCTAGCAGCAATGGGAAGAGCTACCAAACAGTCTAAAAAACAGTTATACAGCACCTATAAAAAACGCAAAAACCAAAAATTCAGTTTCTTCTTCTCATAAGGCATATAATCCTTTTTTTTGCGTCTGAAAATTGTTGAAGTCTATTTTTGTACAGTTGCCATATTTCTTTAGGACTTGAAGAAAAAATTAAGAGGCCCACACTTATCCCAACCAATTGTCAATGACACGTTTAAAAAAAAAAGGAAGAAAAAACAGAATAAATGGAGAATAAATTAGCTTGCGTATTTTATACATGCACAATCTTTTCATAAAACCAAAACTTTAGCCTCAGCAAAATCTGCAAGGCAAGAAATCACTCAAGACTACCCAAATTAATGTGTTTTGGGCAAAGAAAAACACTGTAAAAGCACGGGAAAAGGGCTGTTTAAATTATCCTAGATGCATATGAAACAAAGAATATAAGATCAAAAGATACTGGTCTAAACAATCAAAAGTTACCTATGCAAAAGTCACTCTAAACAATCAAGATTTTTTATATATTTTTCAATTCCATTTTTCTGTTTTTCCCTTGTTCCCCTTTAAACAGATATCAAAATTTCATGCTCTAATTCAACAATTGAGTCATTTCAACGTCTTTTCTAACAATCTAAAGATCAAGCTCCAATTTGTACTAAACATACATGTCTAAAAATCAACCCAAAACATCAATCAAATGAAACCAAAGGCAGCTACATCTCATTTTTCATATTAAAAAAGCTCTCTCAAAAAAACAAAAAATTTCAAAAAGCTTCAACACACGAAAATGCATTAATATATAATCAAAAGCAACATTATGCTGTTATTACTCTTATCAACAATCCCTCCAAATACATCATATCTTCCATAGCTAAAAGGAAAAGGTCAAAAATATTAATATGTATCTAAGCACAGATCATACATGAAACAACTTGTCATTGGTTCAAACCACATAAGAATTACTTGGCTTCATTTACAGCTGTACAACCAATTAGTTCAAATTTATCCCAACCAATTGTCAATTGATGCCATTAGCTAATTACCATGCTCTATTCACAGAACCGAAAACAATAAATTGGAATTTCAACATAGAAACGCACCTCTTGCTTAACAGAACCAAAAACAATCACCAAACAGCTCTATCTAAAGCAGCAAAACAACACCTACAAAACATCAAAAGCAGACATGGTTAAGAAAGAAGAGAAAAAGCAAGAAAAAATCAAAAAAATTGCAGTTTCTGATTTTCTAGTACCAAAACTGTCCAAATATGTTTTTCTTTGTAGTGCTTTATATGAGATGCCTGAACTTCGTTAGTTCACTTCTAAAACAAAAGAAAAATCCAGGAAAACAAAAACAAAAACAAACAGAGATAGAAGAAAACAGAATATCAGCATCATCAAAATCCAAAGCAAAAATCAGAGTCAAACTTCAACCAACAAATCAATAGTTGGGAAGGGAAAAAAAACATTCATGAATTAAACTATTATTTCTTAATTGCATCTATAGCCTAATGAAGCAAAATGGGCACACACCAACAATAGCACAACTATAGAAGTAAGAATTTTCAAACAACACAATATCTAAAAATTAATTAAACAGAGCTTCTATAGCCTAACCAAGCAAAACAGATGGAATCAATAACATTAAATGACTGTGTGACTCCATGATACCACAAACAAAAATTAGTGCAACCCCAACTCCTCTTACACCTCCAAACCTCAAACAAAGAAGCTCTCTGCATGGTCAAATTTTATCTCCATTGAAATGTGTTTTGTTTTTTTGCCAATTTGTTCCAGATAATAGAGGTAGTGTTCAAACTTAGAAAGAGAGAATAATTAAAATTCAGAATTAGAATTCAGATATTGGGGGTAGTGTTCAAACTTTGAGCATCTCTAACATGACATCACCAAATCAGTAAAGCAAGAAAGAAGAGGAGAAAAAATTGAAAAAATTGAAAAAATTGAAGTTTTTGATTTTCTAGTCCCAAAACTGTTCAAATGTGTTTTCCTGTGCAGCGTTATTATATGAGATGCTTCAACTTTGTTAGTCCACTATTAAAACAAAAGAAAAATCCTAGAAAACAAAAACAAACAGAGACAAAACAAAACAGAATAACATCTCTCAAATATAAATCCTTTTCGACATTGGCAATATCGCAATGCAGCCATAATGAAGTAATTAATCAATTTAATTAACAATGATAGCAGAATTGTAGATCAATGGGTAGCAAATTCCCCCAGCAAGAAATTTGAAGAATCCTTTTGCTTAATTTATATTCATTGTATTTCACTGGATACTAACACTAAATAAGGTATTTCAAATCCCATTTGAAACTATATTCTTTGCTGCAGAATGCATGATCCAATATCAAGATTTTTCAACATTTTGGCATTAAAATGAGGCAAATCAAGACTTTTGAATATAATACAAAATCCATCATCCATTGTTCTGTTAGTTTTCTTGGTATTAGATTGCCTATTGGACAAGTTGTTCAATCAGGTAAAAGCTTTTCATGCCTGCCACAATGGTAAGGAATTAATCCTCATAGTCTTATACTTGGCTTTTTCTTTTAGAAGAACACTGGCAACCACATATTTCCAAAGGCTAGTTGCAGAGAATTCTCTCAGCTTTTAGAATATTACATGTAAAGTTCTTTGTCCAGTTGAAAATTCTAAATACTTGTCTTTTAGAAAAAACAAAGAGAATAAAATACTGGGGGCAATTCTTTTGAGCATAAATCAAACACAACCCAAAACAATTATAAAAAAGAAAAAGAAAAACAATCACTATATGAATCAACAAAAACGATTAAAAAGGAAGATCAAAAGAGAAACCAAATAATAAATATAACCAACAATTGAAATATTCATCAATTTTAATCTTTTTTTTTTCAAAACCTGCCTAAGCAATCAAAAGTCACCTTAAACAATCAAAATCACAAAAGAACTATATTTACATGGTTGTTGTCATCAAAGATTTGAAAATTCTTTTCTAAACTCAAAGAATTTCAATTCTCTGCTAAACCCTAAAAATTTCAATTCTCAACATATGTCTGTTAATTGATGAAATAAAGACCAAAAGATGTGCTAAAAATGTGAGGGGATGCATACCCGAAGACAAAGGATGCAAGAATTCGCAGTCAATCACAAAAGAACCGTAAAATACGTGGCACCAATAAACGTTATGACTCAAACGAATCAAAATTCAGATAAAAATTAAAATGTCCAAGAGCTATAGAGAAAATCTCACCAAATCCAACACGTTAATAATTTCTTTTCCTTAAACACAGAAATAGAAAGCCCAATTATCAAAACACTCAAAGGATTCACCAACATGCTCAGATATTGTAAACATCTAAATCTATCACTACAACAACAAATTAACACCAACCAATTGTCAATTGATGACTTAAAACAATTAATTGCAATTTCAGCCTAGAAACTCACCTGTTGCTTAACAGAACTGAAAACACCAATCAAACTGCTCTATCCAAAGCAACAAAAGAACCCCTGCAAAATATCAAAGAAAACACGGTTTTTAAATAATTTTTTTAAAAAAAACAGAAAAATTGGAAAAGAAAACGCATATATCAACATATGAATCAATCAAAATGAAAACAACATGAATTAACAAAAGAGAAATTACCTGAACAATAAAAACCATAAATCAAACACAACCCAAAACAATTATAAATAAATAAATAACAAAAACCTGAAATTAAACACAACCGAAAACACAACAAAAACCAGAAATTACCTGAACAACAAAAACGAAGAACGATGGAATGAAAGAGGAAGAAACGATGAGAGAGATGAAAAAATTTCGGAGCAGCGGAGGACAGAAAGGAAGAGAGAAGAGAGAGCGATGAAGGAGAAGAGGTTTTCCTCCTCTCACTCAGCAACTCCAAGGAAGAAAAGAGAGGATGAGATAAAACGGAGAACGATGGAATGAAAGAGGAAGAAACGATGAGAAAGATGAAGAAATTTCGGAGCAGTGGAGGACAGAAAGGAAGAGAGAGAAGAGAAAGGAAACGAAAACTGAAGGCTTGGGCAGATGTTCTGCAAAAACGTCGAACATTCTAGATGTAGGCATCGAAGGAGAGGGGGGGCAAAACGGGAAAGAGATGAAACTAATTAATCAAGGACAAAACCGTGATTTCACTGTGCTGATGGAAAAATGAGTGTGTAAAACAGTAAAAAGAGAGGGACACAAACGTCAGTTCACTATTGCGAATGAATAGTCTAGTAACAGTGAATCGGTGAACTGAGTTTTAGTATATATATAATTTTTTACAATTTTAACCCCAATATTTTATGCAATTCAAATATGTCCACAAACCTCCAGTTTTTTTTTTTTATACAATTACTAATTGGTCCTTGTGGTGTCTTGACTTTGGGTTGACCAAGTTGAAATCTTTTTGTACCAATTTCTTTGTCTCCTTTCTATCTCCTCTGTATTTGAGTGACACATGTCCCAATTTATTATTAAAGAAACACCATATTTTGTAGTTTCGGTTTTACCCTTGCCATTGGTAAGGAAGGGACGATGGGGGAGGGGGGGAACGATGGAGGAGGGGGGAACATTCAGCCAGATCTATTTTTTAATTAATACAACAATAGGAACTAAAAAATATAGTGTTTCTTTAATAATAAATTGGGACACGTGTCATTCAAATACATAAGAGACAAAGAGGAGAAAGAGAAATTTGGTATAGAATAAAAGATCTTAACTCGTTTTGACCATATCCAAGGTCTAAAGGTCGTCAGTTACAAAGGTTAATACTTTTTTAAAGATTGCATTTACAATTTCACGAATTATAAAAAAATAGTATTTTTTTAGGAATTCATAATTTTTTTAGGAATTCATATGCTTTCTTAATTTTTTAGTCAATAGTGAGAGCCTTATTCAGTTACTTGACATTCCATGAAAAGAAAAACTTTTAGTGCATATTACACCATCATTCTATAACTATATTTGGCAACATGTTGCATTTTTGCAGATTTGTTACGTAGAGTGAAAATTAATTCACCCGTTAAACTAGCATGTGAAGAATTGCAAAGACAAACATGACATGACATGTTCACCTGTAATTTTATATAAAAAAATTCATTTTAAAAATTCACATATTACAACGAGTTTATTGTCTATACATTGTATAAACATCTATTCTAAATTGTCCAAATTAAATAATCAAAAGTATAAAAAATAGTAATAATAATAAGCATAATATATTTAATTCTTAACAAGTCACTGATGAGTTTCTTAAGCAGGTACCATAGTGGCGGCCTCCCCCTTCCTCCTTGCTTGATATCCAGGTTCGAAACCCCAAGGGGTTTCTTTCCTCCCAATATAACCAAAAAAGAGTTAATACAAACATACATGGATGTAAGTTGGCTCGAGAAAGCTCGAGTTCATATTGAATTTAAATTTACTTGGGTCATCTGAGCTCTGCTCATAATAGAAACAAGACAAATTGAGCTTGGTTTGTTTAAGAAACAAATATGTGTTTTGTTGGTAAGATTGTGAACATATCGATGATAAGAAGTTTGTTTGAAATTGTGCATTGAACAATAATTTCAAAGAAACTATATAAAAAAATAAAAATAAAACCTCAAAGCATTTGTGTTTGGTTTCTTCTTTTTGAAGTTTTATATCTGCTTTGTTAATTTTTATTTTTTTGTAAGAAAGTACTTTGTATTGTTCTTAATATATCATGTTTAAAAGTATTTTATAAATATCAATCTCTTTGATATTAGTTTATTATTGTAAATTAGCTCGATACATTTGAGCTCATATCAAGCTCAACTAGTAAAAGAACAAATCAAATCAAATCACTCTACAAGTTTTAAACAATTCAAGCTAGAACACTATGATATTCGACTCGACTTGTCTTGTCACATATGCCCGTACGAATATGACATATTTCTAATGGGTATCTGATGAGTCGGCTTGATCCAAATTTGCAGATGGATGGCATTTGAAGAGTCAGACTCAATAATGAGAGGTGTAATAGAAGCATCCACTACAAAAGAAATACTAAATTTGAGAGCATACAACTCAATAGCCAAGATTGACAGCGAGCTAGGAGCACGCATTGCCACCACCCCACATAAATGACCATAAGAATTCCTGACCACTACACCAAACCCACGTAAACCAGAATTCAAGCTAAGCGCACCATCAACATTAAGTTTAAAATGGCCAGGAGGAGGAGATTGCCACTTTTTATCAGGAATTGGCAAAGAAGACTGCCTATGATGGATTATTAAACCTTTTGATACTTAGCATCATAATTCTTTGCACTAAAAACTATTTGTTCAGGGGGCAACATAGGAGAACCAAACAAAGCTGCATTTAGAGTAATAGTAAACAAAGAGTGTTGTGAGCTAGGGAGGGTATCCCATACAGCCTATAGCCAGATTGCAGCATCATGACAGGGTAAAGTAGCAAAAAGTGGAGCCTAACCTAGTAAGCACGAAACAGAAGAACTAACCGTGCAATCGTGAAGAGCATGAATCACAATTTCAGTCTGACCCATACAACAAAAGCAAGTAGTATCTTGGACTATTTTTGGCCGAAAAAGCACTACACGGGTAGAGTGAGCATTGTGGGCTAGACGCCAGAGGAAATGTTGCATTTTTTGTGGAACTTTAAGCTTCCACAGATGCTTCCATCATTTAGTCTCATTAAGAAACAAATGAAAATAGAAACATTATTTAGTCACGAGTTTTTCCTGTTACTAGTGTAAATTGGTAGTGTATTTGCTTTGGTAAACAAAACTACAAACTCAGATCCAATTGCACTGAAAACTGAAAACCAATTCATTTCTAACAGAAGAAAATTCGTGTTAACAAGGTATCTAGTTGACCTATTAACCTTTTTTAATAATTTTTTTTTATACAGCTGGTATCGGAATTTGACAAAAATAATGTCTACAGAAAAACTCCTTTAATGTAACTGTGGAATGTAACATGATTCATCTATGGCACACGCTCCAATACTCGCTGTAGTGCTTTTTTGATACCTTCCTGATCAAGTGTTGTTGTCAGTTGTATTTCCTGCACCTGAATCACAGATCGTATAAGCTACGTTTGTACATATGCATGAGCATTTGTATATGTTCTACATGTGTTGAGAGAGAGAGAGAGAGAGAGAGAGAGAGAGAGAGAGAGAGAGAGAGAGAGAGAGAGAGAGAGGAGAACACACCTGCCTTCCTGCTCGCGCAAGAAGAGTAAACTTCTGGTTAACGGCTGGTGACTGTTTAAAAAGAAATGAAATATGAAGATTTTAAACTAAGAAAATGGAGTTACACTTAGATTGATTCACTGTACTTTCAGGAACTCACATCTTAAAGCCTTTGACCAAATTTTAAAAAAAATCACTCACATTTGAAAGCCAAAGCTGCAGGTCCTGTGAAACCACTCTTTTCTCAAACCCTTGGCGATTGATTCTTACATCATCTATGCTGGAACATGATATCATACAAAGCAGCAAGCATCAGACATCAGTTTTCTTAAAAACCAAAGACTTCCTATGACTTTGAAGCCAGAGATCACATTAATACACACCTAAAAAAATATTAACCAATGATAAGAATAAGTTGAGACTGCAGAAAACCATTCAGACTCCCATGGACATTGTACATTGTTTACAATCCTAGTAACCTCTCTCATGGCCTTCCTCATTTAGATATGCTTCTTCCATTCTGGAAGTAAATATTGACCATGTTAGGAATACTGTTGTTATAACTAATAATATTATGACCTCATATATTACAATTAGTTATACAACGAACGGATCAAAATATAAGTTATGAAATGGGCAAATAATGTATATCATGCTACACTCTCCCTTGTGTGCATCCCCATCCTACATGTTGAGATCCGAAGAAATGGAGACAGAGAAACACACAGGAAGTTGTTGGGCCAACAATGTATATCAAATGAAAAACAAACACTATTCCCAACTGATTAATAGTCTGAACTGCAATAGCTTACCAATCAGTCTATGAAAACAAACATGGTCACAAACCAATGCTAGAGAGATTTTCATGTTTAAAAGGGCGAATTTTGAATAATATATTTGACAATTATCATGATTCATGATTTAACTTTTATCTAATGTGAAGCCAAAGGGGCCTGGACTACTTTGTTGCCAAAATAGTCATTCTTGTGGCCTCAATTCCATCCATAACCGCAAGTGCTGTCACCAAAGGAGTTGATTTTGACCCGAATTGCATGCATGAGTCTTGAATGGAGATTGGTATTTAATCATTTATTTCTTTATTGACACTTCTTAATTATTGTTAACATGCACAAAACATTAATCTATCTGTGAGTAACAGCAGAGTACCAGTTAATAATACAAATATTTAAAAGTTTTGACCAATTCAAGTTTTTAACTTTCAGCAGTTTCTGATGAGATAAATGTTTTCTTGACACGAATTTTACAGTTTTACTGGCACATTTTCCACTTAAAAATAAAACTATCATTCCTTCATTTTGAATTGAAAGGTAGCATCAGGAAACAAATGTTATTACCAAGTCATCTCAGCTAATTCCTAGGCAGTAAGTTTCTTTTGTGTCATTAAATAGAAGACATCTGCTCTAGCTGTATAAAGATATTTTACATACTATAACAAACACCCCAATATACACAAGTCTAGATGTTGCAACCAGGTTTAAAAGATTTAACTATCAGATTTAATGTCTCCTAGAATAAATAAAATATCATGCAGCAACTATTATAGCATATTGGTCCACACTCCAAACTTGACCATCTTGGAAATTTTCCAAATTCTAAATATTCATACAGATTTTAGTTTTTCAGTTGAAGTCAGATTTTAGTTTTTCAGTTGAAGTCATTAAAATTTTCAGACATAGTTCTTCATTAACCAAGAAATGTGAAAACCTACCCATCTTCCCGTACTAGCTCTTCAAATATCGCTTCAAGGCCTGGAAGAGGTTCTATATTGCTGCTATTGTCAGTGCTCAAAGAATCAGGACCTACAGAGCCATCCTGTGAATGGTCAAAATCATCAAATAAATAAGTAAGCAATTCAAATTACCAGTTGAGAACTATGAACATGACTACAAGTGATATATCAGAGAGTTTAGCATGTTACGAACCTGTGGTATTACTTTGTCCAATGTTTCTAGAAGTGGATCTTCCTCCAACTGCTTAATGGAAAGTGTAATTCTTGACTTTACTCTGCATGGATTTTTAATATGAAAACTCATCACATTCATCTTAATTCTCAACTGTCCATATCAGATCAACAGTTCAGAAACATGGCTTTATTTAAGGTAATTTTTCATGTGTTTGTGTAGTAATAACTAAAAGTACAATCATACAATAGAACTCACCTATCGATATTAATAATTTTGACCCTTACATCATCACCCTCATTTAAAATGTCTCGTACATCCTGAACTAAATCCCATGAAACCTCTGAGACATGTACTAGTCCAGTCAGATGATAAAGACCTGTTTCAGAGTTTGATGCCAATTAGGATTTCCATTTTTTTCTCTTCCCTATTTAAAATAAAGTGTAGAGTAGGTTATATAACTGAAAGAAAAATACCATCAGGAAATCGTAGGTGAACAAAAGCACCATAATCCTCCATAGACCCCACCCTAGCTTCAAAAATATCCCCAACATTAATTTGCTCAGAAAACTTCGACCAGACAGCTTCCTTTTCCGAGAATATCAGTTTCTTGTGCTCTTCGTCTACTTGGATTACCTAAAATATCAAGAGACTGAGATGATTTGTACATTAAAAACAACTCTTTAGTGCATTCCAGCCAGGAAAATAGAAAATCTGTATATTGAGATGCACTCTCAAATACTTGTAACAACGATATAGTTGTATATACAGCCAATGAAATAGAATGAAACTTAAAAATGAAATCTCATATCCTCCTCCTCTGGTCTTTCAAAAAGGGCAAAAACCAACTACAAAAGCCAGTGTTCAACTTGGTGTTAGAGTATCTAGATCCGACACAGATGTCAAATATTTCTCTAACCATAAAAAAGTGGAACCTGCTGACGCCAGTAAGTAACAATGCTAACATCAGTTTTGCATCCATATAGTATCAGTTTCATCTCCCTCTTCTAAGACTCTCGACGGCTTTTATCTAGTCCGCCTTCTAAAATTTTTCATTAATCTCTTCACCATGTTTTATGCACTTAGAAAAAATGTTTATAGCATACAAATTCCTTTCAAAATATTATACGGTACCTAGAAGGTCAATATTGCAAGCAGATGGTCCTAGGGGTATTACATGCTGCACAGTTTTTAATGAGTAAGCCAAACATGAAGTTGGCACATTCTGTTTGGCCTGGCCGATAAGGTCACAAATAGATTGACCCAAATGACATGATTTTTGGACAAACATTTTCGGTTTACCTATCAAAGCAATAATGGCCCAATCAGCATGTTAGTTGTAAAGTAAAATGATATGTGCCTCAACCTAGTCACCACTCTCATTCACCCAGTTTTCTATTTCATTCAAATCTTCAATTAAGCAATTCAAGGGCCTATTTTCATGGAAATTATATTTCTTGTTTCTTGTCACTTTTCTTATCTTTTCCATTTTCGAAGGACGTTGCAACCAAATTTGCAATGTCAAAAACCTTAAATCTATGGATCTCACACCTGTCCTTCTCTCCACTGTCAGCATGGTTGTGACTGAACCACTGTAAAAATTAATTAATTAGTGTAGCCTCCTTGACAATTTAGAGAGAAACACTTCAAGAATCCAAAAAAAAAACCTCTCATCTATAAACTACTAATACCGGGTGCAATAATAGTCAGGTGTAATAACAGTTGGGTCCATGGTTTTTTTTTTTTTTTGGCTTTCTTCAAAATGATGCTTCAAGTGATTTTGACTATGGAAGTGAGTTTTGAGGGGATTATTTGTGAAAAGGAAATAAATAAAACCTCAAACACAGAATATCAGTTAGAAGAAGAAAAGGAAATAAATCAAACAGAATAGACAATACAACAAATGACCCCCTTTTAAAAAGTTGGTTTTTCTAAAAGCAGCCAACAATTTGGAATGAAGGGATTATTTAACAAATTAATGATAAATAAATTTCTGTAATTAAATTCATTACCTTCACAGATATAAGTGAACCAGGTAAACCTTTTGCAATGTCTTGGAGGCTTTTTCCCCGTTCTACATGAAATGGAATCATAAATATAACAGGATATAAATTGCAAGTACACTTCTTAGTAAAAAAAGTCGGCAACACAAAACTCATTTCGATGGACAGAGATGTATGGATATCAGCATACTAGTATGAGTGATGCAGGAATGGTACCCCTAATAATAGCGACTGAAAGTAAGAAAGGCACTGTCAAGGACACATATACAAAGGTTGACTTCCTATGTTATGACACATAGAACAACTACATTGAGTGAGAGACATTACTCGTCCTAACAATTTCTATGGCCAAACTTGCTCTAAAGTGAAAGCAAAAAGTATTCTCAAACCCATCCACATTTCAAACCATGTGTCTTGATGGATATATTATCAACAACAGATATCGAGAAAAATTAATTAATCAAGAAGTGTCTCAAAACAAGAACAGAACATGAAGAGAAACTAAAGTCAGGAAATCAATACCTTTGCAAAAATGTGATGGGCTCAACTGTGGAAATGGAAGAAAACCCACTAGAGAATGAAACCGAACCAGCAAACCTCCGCCATTATATCCTTCAATCATCCCCTCAAAGATTAATCCACTGTCACTATAAGCCTTTGCTACCTTCCAATCAGCAGATATCTACTTCTTTGCAGTAATTAAGTATTAGCTCATAAAGTGTATGGAGAATTTAACTCCAAAAACAGACATAACAAGAGAAATCAAACTAACTGTTGAAAACTTTTTTCTATATCATGTGCTAGCTTCAGAAGTTTCTTCTGTGCTTAGTTCTAGTATGAAAATTTCCACTCAGCATTAAGAATTCTGGTAATTCAAACAAATTCATATACTGGCCATACTTACAATAACAATGGTGCAACAATATCTAAGGAATCAATGCTTCATGTTGTTCTATGATGCCTAGTGTTGAGAATATAGAGTCCCACATTGTGTATTCTAAGCCCTGTATCCCTATTTGTAAAATCTCAGGTGTCACAACTCATTGTCAATTTGAGTTGGATAATCTTTAACATGGTCTCATTGCAAAATACCCTTAATGTGACAAACACAATCTGCCCAGTGGCCACACGTGAGGCGACATGTCACATTGGAAGTTCTAAAATCTTGGGTCTCTATCCCAGTGACCCCTTGGTTTTAGGCCAGATACTGCAACTTTAACACTTTGGCACTAAAAATACTGAGTAAAACTAGTTCCAGGATTTTAGTATCAAAATTCACAACGCAGTGCAATGTGTCTTTCTGCCTTCCCCTGTACTACTTAATTTACTCACCCGACCCTACAGAGATGGAGTACCATTCTGCTCGAGAACCATGCAAACTATTTGGAAAAAGTGTTCCTCCTAAATTTTACATAATTCTTCCAGAAAAGCACACATACTTTTGAACTGGTATATATTTGGGAGATAGATTTCTTTCTTTATCGTTCTCTTCTATCTTAAATATGAACAAAGCAAAAACTTCTGGTAAAAGCATGTACAATGTTTCCAACATGTAGGAAACCAACCACTAATACCTTCCAAAGAGCCAAAAAGGGTAGTAGATTATTAGAACTGTAGGTCAGTTACAAGATGATAGGGAAGAATTTTATGAAAATACCTCAAATTTGACCCAATGCATGCCTCTGTGTGTCCAAAAGTATCAACTACCATCTCAGCTGACTCTTATTATCACACAAATTCAATATGTTCTGTTTGATTCTAAACAATTATAACTGCATCCCAAAGTTCTATAGTTCGCCTACTTCACTAAGAAAAGTATGATAGGATAGCGAATAAAAGTGGATGAGAATAGTCACCACTATGCGTTCACGCGAGCATTACTAGATCAAGTGTATGGTACTTGCAATGTCTTCAGTTATATTAACACATAAAACATAATCACTTATATTGTACATTTTCAAATAACTAGTAATTAAGCTTGAAGAGTAAATGATAGAATCATCTTCTTTTTTCAATTTACATGTTTGATAACCAATAAACTTAACAGACAACAATAAGGTCTTCATGTATTAGGATATATCCTTAATAATTAGAAACTGCATTAGTTTTAAAGCTAAAACTAAGTAACCTTTTTTTAGAAAAGGATAGTATTTAGGTGCAATAGTGTTAAGTACTTCAATATGAAAAAAGAAAATATCATGCTCTACGTCATCAGATGAAAACCTAAAAGGTAATACGAAACATAATACTTGTACTTCGAACCCTTGTCATTATGTTCATCCAATGGTTAGAATACAGTACGTTTCCTATTAAAGTACTTAAGTTTATTATGCGTTGGATGCTCCCATTTTAAAGCCAAAAGATAAGGGTTTGCTAACATCCAACGAAACAGGGATGCTCTAGTTACAACTTTCGGTCCAATGTAAGGATGTCAAACAAAACATCAGATTTACCTCTTATTCCTTCCAAGCATCCTTATTATCACATGTCTCTTTTTCAAATTAATGAATTATTTTTTATGTCATTACTTGTACTAGAATGATTAAATATTCTAATAAAATCAGCAAGAAATGGGTGCAACAGATTCTTAAAGAAAAATAATTTCTTATAGGTTTCTTTCCAAGAGGCAACTGGGGTTCTGCAAACTCAAAGCCAATACATATATTCATGCTATGGAAAATCAGAAACCCAAAATGAAAACAAGGCCAAAGGTGCAGCAAAAAAAGAAGCGACACCGAATACAAATCCAAAACAGATATTACCAGTAAAACCAAAATATAAGAAAGGGAAGATAGAACACACCCGAGCCTCTTGAAGGTCCTCGTCTGTAAGGTAGACGTGTCATGCAGAAGGCCGGAATTTTCAGTATTGGACACTCTGCTGGCAGCAAAAACCGACGATCGTTTCTTGCAAAGAGACTTGTGAGAGAGCTTTGAGAAGTTGATGTGATTGAAGAGACAAGATACGGAACAAGAGTTATGGTTCTTAGAGGAGGCAAAGGCATCGCCGGTAATAAAGAGCTGCGAGACTGAACCCAGTGCCAGAGTAGCACTATAGAGTGGCATTTCTTTGTTTTGGACGACAATGGAGACCAAACTCAGTGATTTGGTGACGGTAAAAGCGAGATTCGGATTGTTGGTTTTGCAATTTGGATTGGGTTTTTCGAACCAGGTATGAGGTATGAATGATTGATTGGATAACGTTTCATTTTTTGGTGGGGAAAAGGTTTTCGACTCTTTGAACGTTCCAAGTGTCTTCTCGTAGCCCACAAAAAATCTCTGTACCCTTTCCTGCCTAAACGCCAAATACCATTTTCTTGTTTTTTTTAGTTAGGAGTAAATTGAATTTTTATTTTAAGAATGACATGTCCAATTTAAGTCCATTAAATTAAATTTTAATGAAGTGACATGTTAACAACAAAAATCAAGTAGAAAAAATCATAATAGAGGATCCGGATCCACGATATAGACCTCAAATTAGTAACAAAATTGAACCAAATCTATCTATTACTATTTGGTTTGGTTTGATAATTAACCTTTATAAGCAATAAATAAATGTTCTATATCATTTTACCTACATCAAAAATAAATTTAACCTTTTGAGAATAACTTTACCTTTTTAGCTTTGCAGATCGAGAAACTTTGAGAGAGAGAGAGAGTGAGTGACAGCGAGAGTGAGAGAGAAACAGGGAGAGAGATTACAAATGCTTAGGGATTTTAATTTTGGGAAATAGCGGTATATGCCACCAAAATTATAATCTTAACTAAAAATACCACCCCCTCCCAATTTTTTTACAACTAACACCTATAAATATAAAATTATTGTACACTTATTGCTTAGCTAACACTTTTTCTGAAAATCACCTCTCGCGAATCAGCTCTCTCTTTGGCTCCATCTCTCAGTCTCCACTCTCTGGTCACTGAGCTCTCACTCTGTCGTCGCTCGTGGCTGAGCTCTCACGCTCTCAATCTCTGGTCGCTGAGGTCTCACTCTCTCTTCTCTCTTCCTCTCCCAGCGGAATCCGTTAATTGAAGATCAATGCCATCGATTACCTGAACCAGGTACTGTTCATCGGCATTTTCTTACGGCTTAGGGTTTATGGGTTTGTATGAAAATCGTTTATGGGTTTGTTTGAAATTGGTTTAGGGCTTTCTCTGAAATTGGTTTAGTGAGTTCTCTGAAATGGGTATAGGCTTTAGGGGTTTTTCAGAAATTGGTTTAGGGGTTTCACTGAAATTGGTTTAGGTCTGAAATGTTGTGATTCCGATGATTCATTGTATTTACGGCAGTGAAACAAACACGTCATTGATAAGTTTAGGGCTTGCATATTGGATATGGATAAGTTATCTTTGTTTTTCATATGCTGTTGTGATTATTTGGAATTTCAGTTTGGGGATGAATATTGAATGTGTAAACAAAGGGCAAACAACCATATGCGGGGATGTATATTAGTTTTTGGTGCACAATGGGCTAGTTTAGAAGTTACAGTACCTGCAGATGTGTTGCTTGTGCTATCTTTTAAATGGATTTGAAGAGCCTATACTGAAATAGCTTCTCCTTCCCATTTCCCTTCTCATTCGGGAAGCATTTTCGTGTTAGACCTTTGGTTTATCAGTCACTTATTTGTTCAAACAATATTGGATGTAACTAGTGTTTCATATCTAATTGTAGAAACTAATTTGCAGGTTTCTAGTGAGCAGAAGTCAGCATAACTTGATCTTTTGGAGAATATTGTAAAGAATAGCGGACGGGACTACATAAAATATTTTGTTGTCAGACTCCCTGAGGTTAGATTTCTGTTTTTTGTGATGCCTCTCATTTCTCAGCATGCTTTTTGTGGTTACGTAACGCAGCTTGTTGATTTATTGACATGTAACAATGTCTGAATCAACCTGGAATACACAACATATTTAGTTTGAGGTTTAAATAATGGCAATTGGGATTAAATTATCTTTGATATCCACACTGTTCACTACTTACGAATTACATTGTTTCTTTAAAATAAAATGATGTTTTTCTGCACAATGTGTCATTATTACCCCCTTGTGTCAAATCCGACGATAGGCTTCACTTCACTTCACTCCGTAGTTACTTTGTAGTCAAAAGTTTTTCCCATTTTTTGCACTTGTAGGTGTATGAAATGTGAAAAACTTTTGTAGGAAGCCTTATGAAGATAAAATATAAGAGAAGGTCGTGGGAAAATATAAGAGCACGGCTTGTGGACAGAAAATATAACATAAGGAAATTGGAAAATATAAGAGAAGGAAATGGGAAAATATAAGAGCAAGACTTCTGGAGATAAAAGATAAGGGTTGAAGGTACAATGAATGTGTATTTTTTCTGTCATGGGCCATTGGTGAACAAACATGAAATGCATATAAAGTTCTATTGGGGCTGTATTGTTGGTTTTTCACTGATATATCTAGTGCATATTGCCATGAGATGCATCTGTATTGCGTGTTTATTGCTTGTAATTGTGTATATTTAAAAGGCTTGAAATTATTCGTATAATGGTGTTGTGTAGGGAAATATGGTGTCGAAAGCAAAGTTGATGATTGCTGCGGATGAAAAAATCCAGGGAAAGGCATTGACCCTTTCCCATACAAAAACAGCGATCTGTACAATTAAGGACAAATTTAGTGAGCAACAGTTAGAAAGGTTGAAGGACAGTTGTTTTGGCCATTTGTTAGTAATTGAGGACCTGAAGTGGACAACACAAATTATCCATGGCTTGTTGTTGAGAAAGGCAGACCCGAGGACAGTTTCTCAAGTCAATGGGATCAAATTCATCGTTGGCAACAAGGTCATACAGTTCACAGCGCAGCAGTTTTGCGTCATCACAGGGCTGCAGTTTGGAAAACTTCCCATCATTCCGACTGCAACTAATGACAACTGCTCATTGAAGAAGAAGTATTTCTGCAACAATAAAACGGTCAGCCTTTCCGAACTCGAACAAGCCTTCATCGACTGCAGTGATGAGGAGGACGTCTTCAAGTTTGGGCTGTTATACTTCGCTGTTTTTGTGCTGTTGGGCAGTGAAAAGCATGTCAACATTGACATGCGCTACTTGAAATTGGCCGAAGATGTTGAAGAATTCCAGAAGTATCCGTGGGGTGCTGTGTCATATGCGAAGACAAATTCGTCATTGTTGAGGGCACTGTGCGCAGAGTACCAGCGAGTCAAAGTGCCCCAGAAAGCCTTAAAAACCAAAAAATCAGCAAAGCAATCGAAGACAATGGCAAGTGGTAGACCAAGGGAGTACCACATAAAAGGATTTGGCTTTGCACTTCAGGTGAGGAAATATCCGTTTATGTATAAGTTCCATTTACTTTGTTTACAGTGATTGATATATATTTCTTGAAAACAGATATGGGCTTTTGAGGTGTTTCCAGCATTCGCTGCATTGCATATCGTTGTGCGCGAACATAATGCCCAAGTCCCTCGTATACTACAGTGGAGAATCAATAGTTTGCCTCGTTTTCACGAAGTAATGAGCCAAGTCTTTGAAAATGCAGAGGTTAGTTCTGTTTATAATACTAATGTTATGCTTCTGATTCAAATTATAGGTTTAATAATATGTTTTTTGTCTCTCTAAATTGCAAGTTGATGTGCAACCTCTCCGCCCATCTGTAATTGAGAAGCAGCAGCCGTATTGGAGTTGGGGTGACGATGTTGACGAGACTGAAGAAGTTGTTGAGTTGTGTGGCGATGACGAAGAACCAAAAACCACCACTTCTGCCTCTGTGCAAGAAAAAGACGACGACATTGCTGAAATTGCTAGCCGTCCATCGTCTTCTAAGGCAAGCATTACATTTTTTCGAATATATATGTCATCATACAATAGGAAAAAAACTGCTGTTGATGGGAAATATTTTCGAAAGATTGTAACATTTGCATTATAACTTAATGCAGGGTAAAGTCGCGTCCACTGATTTACGCACGTTGAAGCGTGAGTTTGAAAGGACAAAGGATGAATTGGCCAAAGTAGCCGCTTCGAATCGAGGACTTCGCACGAGAGTGCATCAGTTGGAAGAAAATGTACGGATGGAGTCCTTGAAACGTGAAACAGAGGCTGCAAAATATAAAAAGTCAGTGGAGGATTTTTCCAAGACCCTAGCTTCCATGGAACAGTATTTCAAGGGGGAGATAGAGCAGCTGAAAAAAAAAATAGTGGGTTGAATGAGGGTGGGGAAGGACATGAGGACCTCCGTAGTCCTCATATGAATGAAGGACCATTACATGACTATGGTACTCCGCATATAGAACCGGCAGCAATGGAAACAAAAAGCCCCGGTCATGGAGCCGAACCATCCACAGCCTTGGTAGTCGAAGAGGCACAAATGGTCACTTCCGTTCCTCACTTAGAAGTGCATGAAGCAGCTGACCATGCACTTCTTGAGAAGCTGCCTACCCCGGAAGATGTGGCCGGGTGTGACGAAATCTGCAAAAGAATGATGTTTGTGTTAGAAGGTTGGAAAATAAGTGATAGTATGGCATCGGGAGGTCCGATCAATCCTCCAAGTATACTGAAAGTGAGTATGGCTGGTGATAGAGAAGGGTCTAAAAGTGTTGAAACAAAAGAAGAGAAAGGTAAAGGCTGTAGACAGAAGCGTCCGTCCCACACTTTGTGTAGTCCATTTACTGATCCGTTGAGGAAGAAGAGGACGATGAGTGTGTCGGATGCGACTGAAACCCCGCCATGTTTTGATCCATCAAAACCCCTTCCCATTGAAGATGTGAAGGCAGTAATGGAGTTTTGCATTGGCTGGAAAAATGAGATCAGGTTAGGATTCTTTACCTTCAAAATCCAATGTTCATGTTATGCTAGTATGTGCTGATATAGAAATGAGAGAATTACCAAGTTCGCTTTAATATACATGTGTATATTTGTGATGAACAAAATTCAGACTTTGTTAAAGGAAAAAAATATTGACTGCTGCTGTTAAATGTATTTTGTTAAATATAGGTACTAAGAAATTTTGAATTGTAGTTTATTATTATAACATTTAGACTCAAAAGAAGACAATAAAAGAGATTTAGAAGGGGTTGTAATAGCGGCTCCTTCCGCCCATGGCATCTGGTCTTCTCCTCCATGTTATGTTCCTCATGTTCCTCGACTCTGCTAGTGTCTTTCCTCAGTGATATTAATGCAGTCGAGGATCTGGAACATTTGGATGGAGGGCAATCGAAGATTTTGTCACGGTCAGTTAGGAGTAAGGGCTGAGGAGTTATGGGATAGAGTTAAATTCCGGGCTTCTCTTTGGGCATCGGGTTCTAGGCAGTTCAAGGATTATCATTACTCTATAATCTTGAGAGACATGGCTGCTGTCTTAAGATGATGTTACCTAAAGTCTTGTTTTCTTCCTATAGTTTTATCTTCAGTCATAGCTGCATAGATTTTCTTCAATTGTTCTGGAGTTTTCCTTTTCATTGTTTAATCGAGGTTTTTTCCTCTTGATTATCAATAAAACGTTTCTATTCATAAAAAAAAAATATTAATGCAGTGGCGGATGTTTTTAAAGTGTATATGGCAGTTACCTCTTGGATTATGGTTATGTGTTCAAAGAGTTTCTTAATCTAAAACAAATTATTACTCGAACAAAGAATTCAACTTATGGTCACATTTGAAGTGAAGAAAAACACAGTTGAAATAGAAGACAAATACAATTGCTTGGTTGTCGTTACAATTTGAAGGCCGAGAAACAAATAGAGATAAGTAGTTTACCTAAGAATACTCAATTGTAGCCGGACTGTAGCCAGATTTCAACTTATGCCCGTAGGGCCTCTGCATGACGGTCATGTTATTGATTGCTCACGGCCCAATGTGCTTATAGTATAATTTTACAGCATGTATACGACTATTATTTTACAATATAAACGATTTGAAATGGGAATTTACGTTTGTGCCTAAGTTCTGAAAACTTTTATTTTCAATGGGACAATATTATTTTATATATGTTGTGAAAACTGTTACCACCTCAGTTCTGATGGGGAATTTACGTTTTTGTCTCTTGTAGTGCGGAGGTCCAGCTGGAATCATGTTCCGTCGGGGCTGATTTTTTCTACAAATTGATCGATGATACGGAATGGATTAGCTCAAGGGTAAGAATACACAAATCTCTACTTTATTACGAAACTTCAAATGTTTTCTAACCTTTATTAAGTGTATAGTTTTATGAAATTGTGCTGATATTATATACGTGAACTTTCAGCACTTGGACATGGCAACCTTTCTCTTCCGGAAAAGGCAACTCACGCATCCGTTGGTATTTGGAACTCAGTGGACAACGGCTGATTGTTGCTTGCAGGTCAACATGTTTCCATTTTACATTCACTGCTTCATTTGCTTTTGGTTGTCATTTTGTAATATGCCTTCATTTCAATGTGTGCAGCAATTTCTAGAGCCGGTCAAAGTGACTGGCAAGACACGTGGAGCGAAGAAGGCAGCTGCTTCAAAAATCAGTGAGCTTACACCCAGCAAGCTCAACAATATACATCACTATGTGCGCGGTACGTGGCAACACGGGTATGGCCAAGCTTGGACAAAAGTTAGGAAGGTGTATTTTCCATATAATCTGAAAGGGGCCCACTGGGTTGCAATCGAACTTGATTTCGTCAATCATACTGCAACTGTGTATGACTCGTACTCTGATTTTACCGCCAAGAAGAAGCTGGTTGGACTGCTTCGCCCTATTTCGGAGACGCTGGCACGAGTGCTGTTTGAAATGCAGTTTTATGAAGGTTCTGAGCTTGAAGAGGTTAAGCAAAGGGGGCTGCAGATGTCAAGCTTTACGACATTCTCAGTTTGCACCATTGGAGATGTGCCACAACAACGAGATGGGTAAGGTTTGTCAATTTAGTCGAGTTTAGAAAATATTTGACAGAAATGCATTTCTAATTTCCCAACTTTTTGGCTTGACAGTGCGTCTTGCGGAATCATGACCGTAAAATTCTTGGAGCATCTCAGTGCTGGGATTTCGTTAAAGCTGGACCCCTTGCTTAAACGGCACACAGTGTGACCCAGTCGAGCGGGGGTGTGCTCGGTCTCTCCTTCCTGGTCGGTGCTCTCAGCCTTACACTGCTTGGAATGGCATATTCCTCTCTCAACCGTTGTAATTTCTATTGGGTCATCGTGCTCGGGTGCTCATCAGCTGACCACCCATCTTCAATTGCCTCTGAATCGGCATGACCTTCTACTTCGCCACCCGAGCCAGGTACAGCCACTGTGACTACCTCTCTGACTCCACCATCAACTTCTACTTCACCTTGATCGGCAGTACTCACTTCACCTTGCTCGGTGGTGGTCATCACTTCGCCTTGCTCATTAGTAATTACTCCACCTTACTCAATAATATCTCCTCCGCCTTGATCGGTTGTACCTACTTCACCTCGCTCGGCTCCCCCAACCCCTTGGTACTCAAAACTCCCACCAAGACCGATGGGCATGTCTTCCCCCATCTGGTCGGCTGCCTGGTACATTTGCTCCACCACATCATCGTCCTCCCTATCATTCCTAAAAGCCGACCAGTTACTCGCCGTTTCTTGCAAAACAGATCAGCTGGACATCGTTCTACTGCTTATAAGCACTTCAAACACAACCAAATAGGGCCAGGGGTGGAGCCTAAGAATCAAACCATACCAAAACACGAAAAAACTGACGAACACCGCCGATCTGGTATGGACTCCTCTTCAGTAGGAAGCAATGCAACATCTGATTTATGGTCAGCTCTAACCCATGTACCCGCTGCCACAACGCCTGGACGCTTCCCATGGTCCTATACACGTTGGGATTCATCTGGTGTGGGGCCACACTAAGCCGACCCATCCACTCTTGTAAGAATGGAGCGGTGGGGAAGATGATAGAAAGCAACCCCTCATCCCAAAAGACATGGAAACCGCACTGGTTCTACGCCTCGGGTGCGGGGGAGTTCCCAGAAGGGGCAGAGCAGAGACAACCCAGAATTCAGAGGCGATTTAGAATGCCAGGTCTGGTTGGTGTGCTGGATCATTTTCCCTAGGTTTTTGGATCGGCTGTGTCCCTCTCTGTGTGTGTGTGTGTGTTTTTTTTTTTTTTGGGGGGGGGGGGGTGTCTCTCCCTTGTCTGTTCGTTGTTGCTTTATATATATATATATATTTCATATGATCTGACACCTGCCCATGCCCAATGCAATAAAGATCTCCCCTTCGTGTACATTCAATGGTGGTGAAGTAGTGAACATTCTAACTTTGTCCATGTATTCAGGAATGAGGCCAAACCGGAATGACCCCAATATGCAGGCAATGTTGATGAAGCTGGCCAAGGGAACTTCAAGTGGGTCAGCTGGAGGATCACAACCTGCTCGGGTGGGGGGATCTCCACATATGTCAGTGGCTAGGAGCCAAGGCACGAGTGTGGTTGCTACGCCAACCCGAGCGGGGCAGAAGAGGCGTGCCAAGGGTGAGCCGAGGCGAGAGACGGGGAAACGGCCAGCAAGTTCGGCTGTTCCTGAGTTAGGGAAGAGGGTAAGTGTGGACCCTGTGACTGGTCCGTTGGAGCCTTGGATGAATGGTGAGCTAGCCTTGAGGTCCTACCAAGAAGCAGCCAAGCGGGTATTGAAGGTGGAGGTTGTAGAGGGCATGTTTACCGAGGAGATGGGGTACAACGGTATGACCATGTTGGCTCTGGAGGACCAACTGAAGGTAACATATTCTGACCCCATTCTGGCTGTTCTGTGCGTTGCAGGCATGTCATTTTGTATTTATGTTACATATATTTTTGTTATGTAGGCTACCTTCAAGCTTTCTGTCGCTGCTCAGAACATTGCTGCTCACGGGGATTTTGACCGAGGCAAGCGAGAGCATGTCGTGACCATTGCTGAGCTGAACAGGACTACTGGGGAAAAGGCGAAAGTGGAGGAGGAGCTAGAGCTGGTGCGAGGTCGTTTAGAAGCAGATATGAAGAAGAACACCGAGCTGCTATCGTCGGTGAATAAGCTTGCAGCAGACAAGCGTGGCCTCGGCACGGAACTGTCAAAGACACAGAAGGACCTGGACGAGGCCAATCGGAAGATTGAAGCCTTTGCGTCAAAGCTGCGGTCCTGTTATGATGATGTCGTGAAGGACTACCTCGGGTCGGCTGAGTATTAGGAGAGACTCACTGCTCAGTGAGTCGAAGGATACTTCGACCTAATTGAAAAAGTTGGAGAGAAGTATCCTTCTCTGGACTGGAGTTTCCTTGGAGAAGAACCTGAGGATGCCGAGGGCCAAGCCGAGCAGGGTGGCAATGCCGAGGTGGCAACAGAGACTGGCTCCGAGACGGTGGTAGAGCTGAGCCTAGGACTGGTGATGGCATATCTCAGACTGCTCAACTATCCACTGACCCGATCCCACCAGGCGAGCTAAGTCATGAAGTAGTGATACCCATCCCTGACAGTGCAAGGGATGTTTAGGTGTTTAGACGTTCTCATTTTTTGTACCCATGTAAGCAATATTTTTGAACAACTTTGGAACAATTTAGACGAGCCTTTGGTCGGCTCGATGAATGTGAACCTGTGTAAACACTAAAATTTCTTTTAGCACTTAGTTGTTTTAACCCAGTTTGTTTGCTGTTGGAGTTTTTAGTTAGCTTTTATTTTATTTTATTTTTTTATAACTCTTGTTCGAACATACATGTGCGTAAATGGTGTAAGCAAAGCCGACCAGAGGCAAAGATGAAATTTAAACTAAAAAGGGACAAGGTACCGACTAGATCCACAGAGGAGAAAAACGCATAACATTACTTAGTACAGAAAAGAAAAAAGGGGTTACAATGATTTCAACCCGAGCTCTTGACAGGTTCGAAAAACTTGATACTGTGCTCATGCTCGGAAGAAAATATTGATAGGTGAAAAGTGGGAGCAAAAATAGATGGTGAAGTCGCATCCTACTACCTACGAGTAGTACTTCGTTATGTGCTCGGCGTTCCACGCATGGGGCAGCTTTTTCCCATTCAACTCAGCGAGTCGGTACGTGCCTGGTCGGGCGATGTCCATGACTTGGTAAGGTCCCTCCCAATTAGCTCCAAGTGTACCAGCAGTCCGATCTTTGGTTCTGAGTAGTATCTTTCAGAGGACCAAATCGCCAGGGCGAAAAGTACACTCGCGAATGTGCTGGTCATAGTACCGAGCCATTCGTTGTTGATACGTGGCGAGATGAAAAGCTGCGCGGGGTCGATGCTCTTCTAGCAGATCCATGCTAAGGTTGAGCAGACCCTGTGGGTTGGTATGCCGACCTCGATGAGAATCATTGCCTCGGTGCCAAATGCGAGAGAAAATGGGGTTTCTCCTATAGATGTGCGCTCGGTGCAGTGGTATGCCCATAGAACCTCTGGTAGGAGTTCCGACCAAGCTCCCTTCTTAGCCCCCAGCTTCTTTTTAAGGGTCCGTTTGATGAGCTTATTTACTGCCTCAACTTGACCGTTGGCCTGTGGGTGGGCTGGAGAGGAGAATCCTAGGTTAATTTTGAGGCCAGAGCAGAAGTCCCGGAACTTCGTGCAATCAAATTGCCTTCCATTATCTGTGATGATGGTGTGAGGGATGCCGAAGCGACATATTATATTTTTCCAGACGAAGCTCTGTACTTTCGCAGCCGTGATGATAGCCAATGGTTCTGCCTCTGCCCATTTTGTGAAATAATCGACAGCGACGACCACGTGGGTGGTCTGTCCCTTCCCCTTTGGCATCAGTCCAATCAACTCTAGCCCCCACTGTGCGAATGGCCAAGGGCTGGTCATGGTGGTAAGTCACTCGGGCGGCTGGTGAGGTATGTTGGAGAAGTATTGGCAGGGACGGCAAGATGTGGCGAGGCGTTTGGCGTCGGCACCTATGGTCGGCCAAAAATACCCTCGTCGGACCACCTTGTTCGTCATGGATTGAGCCGTTGCATGGTCACCACATATACCCTCGTGAATTTCTTGGAGGGCCTCAACTCCCTTCTCGGGGGTAACACAGAGGAGGAGGGGCAGGGAGTGACCTCGCTTGTACAGTTTTTGGTTTATGATAGTATACCGTGTGGCTCTGGTCTGAATCTGCCGAGCCTGGACTTTATCCTAGGGGAGTGTGCCATTAGTGAGGAATGCCCATATAGGGGTCATCTAGTTTGGTGATTCATCAACCGCCATGGTGGTGCATTCTGCTTGATCGATGCTTTTCTCCATTAGATACTCGATGAGAATGCTTCTGGTGAGCTTGGTATCGAGGGCCAAGGCTAGGGGAGCTAAGGAGTCGGCTCTGGTGTTCTGAGTGCGAGGGATCTGGGTGATGGAGTGCGAGCGGAAGTGTGAGAAGAGTTCCTTGACCTTGCAAACATAGGCGGTTATGTGCCGCTCTTGAGCCTGGTATTCGTCCGTGACCTGATTAACTACAAGTTGGGAATCACTATGAATACTGATATGCTCAGCCCCCAGCTCTTTCGCCAAACGCAAGCCTGCAAGGAGTGCCTCGTATTCTGCCTCATTATTTGACGCTCGGAATCGAAACCTGAGGGTGTCTTCTATAGCGACGCCGCCAAAAGATACCAACACTAGGCCTACACCACATCCTTGTAAGTTGGAAGCACCATCGACAAATAAGGTCCACCGTGGTCTGGTCGGGTTAGTTGTTAGGTTGTCGCCCATGCCGAGCCGTGTTGGAATGTGGGTCGGTTTCGATGTTCGTGGTATGACAAGATTTTGTGCTGGTGTGGTGAATTCGGAGATGAAATCGGTGATGGCCTGCACTTTCAGAGCTGTGCGTGGCTAATAGGTGATATCAAACTCACCTAGTTCTACCGACCACTTGATAAGGCGCCCTGAAGTTTCTGCGTACGCGGGTGTCCAATCGACTAACTTCTTATTCCCTTTGAGCTTCTTAAAAAAGGGGAGGCAATGGTCAGTGGCTTTGGAAATAAATCGGTTTAATGCCGCCACGCGTCCTGTCAGGCTTTGGACTTCTTTCCTTGTTATGGGCTGGGCCATGCCGATGAGAGCTTGGATTTTCTCTGGGTTGGCTTCAATGCCTCTGTGACTGACGAGAAAGCGTAAGAATTTGCCTGAGCCGACCCCGAACACACACTTTGCCGAATTCAGGATGGCGAATGTGACTTCTAGGTTGGTGACATGTTGGTCGGCTAGGACGCTTTTAACGAGCTTATCGTCGACATATACTTCCATACTTTCGCCTATCTAGTCAGCGAACATTCTGTTGACCAGTCGCTGGTATGTTGCCCCGGCATTTTTGAGTCCGAATGGCATGACTTGATAGCAGTACATGTCGCGGTCAGTGATAAACGAAGTGCTCTCTTGGTCGGCTGGGTGCATGCGAATCTGATTATACCCTAAGTATGCATCCATGAAGCTTAGCAGCTCATGCCCTGCTGTGGTGTCAACCAGCTGGTCTATTCTTGGTAAGGGGAAACTATCCTTAGGGCAGGCTTTGTTGAGATTTGTGAAATCTACACACATCCGCCACTTATCCTCCGTCTTCCGGACCATAACGGCATTAAACAGCCATCTGGGGTAATCCACCGGGTGAATGAAGTTGTTTTTCTGTAACTTGTCGACCTCTGTCTTCATTGCTGCATACCGGACAGCGTTGTATGCCTGATGCTTCTGGCGGACGAGCCGGTGAGCCGATGTTGTGGATCAATGCAGAGGCAGTGGGTGATTATGTCGGGGCTGATCCCGCGCATATCCTCATGGGATCAGGCAAAGATGTTTGCATTTTTCGACAGGAACCTAACCAGTTGCTGACGGACTGTTGGCGAGAGCTGAGAACCGATCTTTAAGAGCCGATCTGGGTGGTCAGGAAAAGGTGCTATGTGTTCCAGGTCTTCGACTGATTGGGGGTTGACAGGACTGATCTTTCCCCTTGGGTCCATGACAGCGGAAAAGGTGGTCAGAGCATCGTCTTCACCAGTTTCGACACAAAATGTTTCATAGGCCGACTTGGTTTTTATCTTTACCGAGGAGGCGTAGCATGTCCGAGCTGATGCCTGGTCTCCTCTGATGCTTCCGACCACATGGAATGTAGGAAACTTGATCAGCAATGCCTTCATATTGATTGACAGGTTGAGGTCACCTATAGCGGGCCGACCAAGAATAACGTTGTATGAGGAAGGGCACTCGACGACGATGAAATCAGTAGTGACACTGGCACACTTCGAATGCAGCCCTATGGATAAGGTTAGAGGCATGTGGCCAAAAAGTTGCACATGGCCTCCACCGAAAGTGATGAGTGTAGGTCAGCATCGATAGAGGAGATTCTCGCTGACCCCGAACTATCTAAAGGTACCTAAAAAAATGATGTTGACGGAACTGCCTTCGTCTACAAATACCCGGGCAACCTCGCAATGGGCGATCTCAGCTGTGATGACCAGGGGGTCATGGTGGGGAAAGGTGACACCCATGGTGTCGGTTTGGGAGAATGTGATCGGCTCTTGATCCAGTGAGGGTCGGCTGGGTGGATTACCTGCTATGTCCATCACCATGACCTCGGCATACTCGTGCTGGTAGGGCCTTGCGTATCTTTTTACGGCTCGATTGGAATTGCCAGCTAGAGTAGGCCCTCCTAATATGGTGGATATGTACACCCTAGACGCTACTGGTTCGTCGTTGATCTTGCTTTGTGCGCGTGTGTCCATGGGTGTGGCTTGTCCTGTGACATACTCCTTTAATTTCCCCCGCCTTATTAGCGCTTCTATTTCTTCTTTCAATTGGTAGCAGTCGTCCGTGTGATGACCATAGTCGCGGTGGTATTTGCAATACTTGCTATCATCCCTCCTTTCTCGGTAAGGGAACCTCGCCTTCTTTGGTTAGGGAGTTCGTCGGCTATTACTACAAATATCTCCCCCTTTGACTTGTTTAGGGGAGTGAAATTTGTATACTGGTTATGCTTTTCTGGCCTGATTTCGTCCTTCCGAGCCAACCCAGGTTCTCCTTTCTTTCGTTTCGCCGAGTGATCATATGCGTAGTCGTTGGGTTGTTTATCTCTAGGTTGGTACGATGTGTGCACCGTTGAGGCTGACCCTGCCGTGGCCTTCCTTGCCAGATTCAGTTGCTCGGCTCGGGAGTAACTGATTGCTTCGCGGAGGGTTCCTGGTGAGAGAGAAGTAAAAATCTCCTCCCTGGAGTCCTCCTATTAAAGCGTTATGTGCTGTGGCCTCATCGCATCCTTCACCACGTGCATATTCATTATTGAACCGGGTGATGTAATCTCTCAGTTTCTCGTCGGGCCGTTGTCTGACCGTGGATAAATCATTCGCGGTGTATAGCCGATCGGAAATGATCATGTATCGTTCTAAGAAGACTTTTCGGAGCTCAGCAAAAGAGCTGATAGACTTTGGGGCGAGTCGCTTGAACCAGCTCGTGACTAGGCCCTTGAGAGTTGTTGGGAACAAACGGCACTTGGTCGCCTCGTTGGCGCCGCGTCCCTCCATGTCGTAATGAAAATTGTCCAGGTGGTCATATAGGTCGGTCATCCCGTCATATAAAGGAATCTTTGGAGCCTTCGAATCCCCCACTACCCGAGTGTGCAACAGGTCTCGGGTGTTTGGTAATGGGATCTCTTCCTCAGTGAACTCTGGTCCCCTGGGCATTTTAGATTTCTCGACTTGGCCAAGCCGATCCCACACACTTTTCAGCTCGCCATTGACATCTTCCTCGGCTTGCTCAGTTTCCTCAGAGCCGACCTGATTTTTTCCTTTGCGGATGTTTTCTGCCAGGCACTTGTTGCGCTCCCACCAGGCTTTCTTTTCTTTTAGTATATCTCTCGCGTCGGCTGTGCTCTGCCCCAGTGTCTCAATGGCTATTGACGAAGACGTGGTTTCGTTGGCGTCTAGGGTGCCAACCGACTCAAATTCTTGCTGTGCGTGCATCTGGTCCGCCAGCTCGACGTGACTCTCTTGTAGTATCTCGTTTTGTGCGCGGAGGCTGTTGCTAAGGTTCTGTACGTCCTTGACTCCTTTGAGGTTGCGGTTCATCTTCTCCTCTGAGCCCTTTAGACGACCCGATCTCAGCTTCTCTCTCCTCCGCCTCTGGGCATTTCTCCCAGCTGCGCTTGAGGAGGCCTTCTTTCTTAGGTGTTGACTCCTCAACATGTCTTTGGTTTCGCTCGCGTCGGAGCTCAGATGGGCGAGGGGATGCAGCTTTTTCTCGTAAAGAATTAAATTCCCACAGACGGCGCCAATGTAAACCGAGTATCCTTCCCACTTAAGTAACAAGTATCGTAAGCTAGGACCTGGGCTAGTGTATGAGGAAGTGATTCGATTACTTGCGGGAGATAACCTGCACAATTGGTACACAGTCAGAGTAAGAGCGAACTAGGGGGGGGGGAATCCCAGTTGAGCCCTCTCCGATGATGAAGTCAGGGATAGGTTTGAGTTTAAGGAGAATGGATTTAGGGTTCTTGCTATCAGAAATGTTTATTACCTTTGTCCAGAGATTGGTGAGGGGTATTTATAGGAGGAAGATGGTCATCCAGATCTTTTAATGAAAGAGATCTTTTTATCTATCTCCTTGACTAAACCACATTTAATGTTCTGTTTCTGATTCACCCCCTTCCTTGGCAGGGATTTAGGGGATGAAGTACCAGGAGAACAGGGATGGGAGGTGCATTTAATGCTCTCCTTCTATCACCAACCTGTTTATCTAGAGTGTGAAGAACAAGACAACACCTGGCCAAGGATGGGATGTGCAATAAATCAACCTTCCTTCTCTGCCAGGCTGTTTCAGAAATATCTTTCTGAAATAGATATTTGAGCTACTTTGGTCGGGTCGGGTATTAGGCCACCGATCATTGGGCCAGCTTCAGCTTTAGTTGAGGACATCATACGCGGTCGGGTCGGTACATACATGGTTAACTAAAGCTGCATGGTCTTGTGGTGGGCTCGGCTCATAGTGATGATTCATTCTATCAACAATTTGTGCTATAGTTCATGCTTCCTGAACAAGGTGAGATATGGCCCAACCAAACACAAATAAAGAACAGCAGGAGCCAAAGAGACAGTAAAATTTCCAATCATAATTCTGTTATGGTACTTGAATCAATTGTTGTAAACAGGTTAGCAACCATGTCAAGATTGGGTCAACACTAATGGGTCAACACGATAAGAGAGAGACAGCTTCTTTTAAAGCTTTCACACTAATGGGTCAATACGATATTAACACGACACGATAACTCAGACCCAAATACTGAATTTTTCGAATGAATTCGTGTCGTGTTTACGAGTCGTGTACAATATTGTCAACTCTCACACCACACCAGGTTGTGATTTTCATATTTAATATTTGAGGGCCCAAGGTTCATTAAATTACAACTACGGTCCTTTCTGGTAGAAGTTAGAGTTATCATGTTCTAGAAAACTACTCTATCGCTTATCATGTGGAGAAAAAGCTTAGTTGCAACGGGGATACCATTATTTTGCTATCCTGGTCAATAAAACTATGTCACATGAAAGTGTTATCACGTACGTCATAGCGTTATTGAATGAGAAAAGCAAAATACTGTTATCCCGTTTCATGGAAGTCTTTCATCAAAACTCATTCAAAATAATTACTCAATAGCATGGCAATGACTGTCACTAAAATAATTACATTCCTCCTAGGACGTATGGACCTGGCTCCGATAAGGTCAAGCTAGCTCATGTGGCAGCTGGTGTTTGCCTCAACATTTCCTTACAAACCAATTAGAATGGTCCACAAAATGTCAACAATTAATTACATCACAAGTCAACACCGCAATCTCTGTTCATGTGTCTTTGTATAAGTCCAACACTGACCTACCAAACAAACACAAAAACAAAAGCTATCAATGAGAGCAAGCTTCTGGGCAGAGGAGAAGAAACATAATGTACACCAAACTTCTGGGCCGATCACCTATCGCATTTATAATATTAATTGTTGAAAGCATATGATTCTGCATATCCTTGGAATCACAGCACTCCTCTGCGAAATTACCCCATACCTTCCTTCCCTGAACCTTTATCTCCACATAATTCCTCTCTCTCTCTCTCTCTCTCTCTCTCTCTCTCTCTCTCTCTCTCTCTCTCTATATATATATATATATAGCTCCACAGATGTAAGTATAATTAGCTCGCCTTAATAGCATATAGCAAAGCTTAATTTAATTAGTACATCGTAGTGATGGCGTTAAAAGTCCTTTCTGCCCTCGACACCGCGAGGACCCAATGGTACCACTTCAAGGCCATCATCATCGCCGGCATGGGCCTCTTCTCCGACGCCTACGACCTCTTCTGCATCCCTCCCATCCTCAGGTTCCTCGGCCGCATCTACTACCAAAAACCTCACCTTCCCTTCGACAACAACGACGACAACTTCGTCATCCGCAGGCATGTCGACTCCGTGCTCCTCGGCGTGGCTTTCCTCGGCACCGTCATTGGCCAGCTGGTCTTCGGCAGGCTCGGGGACCGAATCGGGAGGCGCCGCGTGTACGGCCTGTCCCTCATGGTGATGGTTCTCAGCGCACTAGGCTGCGGCTTCTCCATATGCACCTCGCGGAGCTGCGTTCTGGTGAGTCTCGGGTTCTTCAGGGTCCTGCTCGGGGTTGGGATTGGCGGGGACTATCCGCTGTCGGCGACCATCATGTCGGAGTTTGCCAACAAGAGGACACGTGGCTCGTTCATAGCGGCCGTGTTCTCGATGCAAGGGTTTGGGATTTTGGCGAGCTCGATCGTGACGATGGTGGTGTGCGGGATCTTCAACGCAGCGTCCCATCCCAACCCCAAGGAGAAGACTCCGACTGAAGCTGACGTCGCATGGAGGTTGATACTGATGCTGGGAGCAATTCCTGCTGCCATGACCTATTATTGGCGAATGATGATGCCTGAAACTGCCAGGTAACTAATTATTTTTATTTACTCTAAATTAATTATTTACTATATTGATTATCATTTGTTTGACATTTTCGGTTGGATTTTATTTATATGGGCTTGTTGAATATAAATCCCTACATTTTCTATTTTCTAGACATATACCCATCACTCTATAAATCTATGTGTAAAACCTAACTTCATATTTTATTTATAATTTATTTCAAGTATTTCATTAACTGCCATAATTGTAACTAGCCTCTCCGCACGCGCTTCCGCGCATGCGAGTGGCTTTTTTTTTAAATTTAAATTTTATGTTAGAATTAAAAAAGATAATGGGTAGTTGTTTTCCATAAAAATAGGATACATAATTCGATTTTTCTTTTAATTTTAATTTTTTTAAATATGAAAAAGTGGGAATTTACCATATTATCCTCATTTAATTAATAATTTCAATTCTTATTGTTTGCATTAACCAAGGGTATTTTCTGGTATTTTGAATGTTTCACTATTCTCTACCTTTTGCTTTATATATATAGATTAATACTCCCTATTAATAGCATATCAATCACCCCATTTCTTTCGGTTGTCATTACCTCTCACATATCGGGCCCTAAAATTGCAAACCAAAAAAAAAAATCTATAAATTATGTATCCAATAATGTACCTATGAAAAATATAAATATAAACTAAGCCCTTGGCACATGCGCATGTGCTAATTGGTTTTCCTTTTTATTTTCTTTTTAGAATTAAGAAAAGATAACATTGGTAGTTATCTATATATATAAAGCAAAAGGCAGAGAATGGTAAAACATTCAAAATACCAAAAAATGCCCTTATATTCCATAAAAGTAGGACCTATTATCTGATTTTTTTTTTTTAAATATGAAAAAATGTGAATTTACCATATTATCATCATTTAATTAATAATTTCAATTCTTAATGTTTGAATTAACCAAGGGAATTTTTTGGCATTTTGAATGTTTCACCATTCTCTGCCTTTTGCTTTATATATATAGATATATACTTATAAATATATAAATATATTATTTAAATAAAATATAGGTATATTATTTACCAAAAAAAATTAAAAACAAAAAACTAAGTTAGTTACTTTGTAATTGACATTTCCATACATTTTTCATAAATCAAAAGTAGGTACATAATAATTTATAGAAAATATAGGTACATTATTTACTCATAGGTAAATTATTTTACAATATACCTATAAATGTGTATAGGTACATTATTTGGAGAGGAAAAATAGGTTTATTTTTTTAAAAAAAACAATAGGTACATTATTAGAGAAAAAAAATAGGTACATTATTTGGAGAGAGAAAATAGGTTCATTTTATAAAAAAAATTGTTTTTCATAAAACAAACAATAAAAAGATGATCAAATTATTTTTCATAAAACAAATAATAGGTACTTTATTTAGAGGAAAAAAGGGTACATTATTTAAAGAAAAAAATAGGTACATTATTTAGAGAAAAAATAGGTTCATTTAAAAAAAATTCATAAAACAAAATTTTCAAAATATTTTTCAACATAATTAGAATGTACACTATTATTCATAAAACTATAATAAAATAGATTACTCTAGTAGTATAATTCATAAAAGGGAAACAACATAATTTTTTTATTATATAAACCAAAACGTTAATCACATGTAGATTACTAATACGTTAATGTTGAATTTAATATTTAATTTCAAATAAGTTTCTAAATTAATTCCTACATCCATTACAACCATTTGAAGATTTTTCCAAATTCAACGTGTGTGTCATTAGTTACACCCCCACATAACACATTAACTTGTAAATAGGGGTAGTTTTGGAATCCGAAAAATATAATAAATCATATTTTAATCTAAATTAGGTAACTTATTGCTTACTTGGATCCTAGTCACGGGTTCTATTTGAAAAAATTGGGTATTTTAAATAGAAAAATGAAGGAAAGGATTGTAAGGATTAAAAATGAATTATATGGGTCTAAGCTCAATTTACTATATTATTATTAATATACTCATATTATACACATGTGTATATATTCATACTATATCCTAAATCCAAAGTTGATATGAGCAGACGACAAAAAATTAAAAAATATACAAATATTTTACTTTTTCCCATTAGAATTATCATAGATGAGGATTGCTTCATCCGCCAATTCATTTTTGCCACGCAATGGATTTATATGTTATTTATTGATTAGGGATGTTAGATAGAGAAATAGGTGAAATGAGAGTGTGTATGTAACTTACAAATGGGTATAATAATTGTTATTTTATTTTGAAATAAGTTGATGGATGAAATAGGAATCGGGTATGGTAGAATTCCTCTTACAAATTAAGATACTGGATATTGCATGTCATGCCTCTGTTTCGTAACAAACAACATAGTATTGACTTACAAATCAATTCCTTTGTTTGATCTAGATATACCGCATTGGTGGAGCTAAATGTCCAACAAGCGGCTAAGGACATGGAGAAAGTGTTGGATGTTTCACTAAGTCAAATTGCAGAAGATGAATCATTGACATTGCCTCAAGATCCACCGTCCTATCCCCTTTTCTCCAAGCAATTCTTAAGCCTACACGGCCACGATCTCTTCGGTTGCTCAGCTTCATGGTTTCTTGTGGACGTAGTCTTTTACAGCAGCAACCTCTTCCAATCTCAAGTTTACAGAAAATATCTCGGGAACAAGTACAATGCCAACGTGTATAAAGATGCTATACATGTTGCCCTATTGCAAACCATCGTTGCAATATGCTCAACAATTCCAGGCTACTGGTTCACTGTGTATTTCATCGATCGCATCGGAAGGCGCAAGATTCAAATGATGGGTTTTCTCGTCATGGCCTTGATTTATTTCGCAATTGGGATACCCTACACATCTTATTGGCAACATCACATAAATGCAGGTTTCATGGTCCTCTATGGCCTCACTTTCTTCTTTGCAAATTTTGGACCAAACACCACTACTTTTATAGTGCCGGCTGAACTTTTCCCGGCGAGATTTAGGTCAACCTGTCATGGGATTTCCGGGGCGACTGGGAAGGTAGGGGCCATTATTGGCGCAGTTGGATTTGGGTGGGCCTCACATGGTCAAACGGAGCATCCTAAAGCAGTCAAGATCTTACTGGTGATCTTAGGTGGAGTTTGTCTTTTGGGATTGGCGGTAACGTATTTTTTCACACCAGAAACGAATGGCAGATCGCTAGAAGAGAATGAGGAATGATGAGGAAACATTTATTAAATGCTCAGATGTTTGTTTCATAACTAGTGAGGTCAAATGCTGCTGCTATTCGTAGTTCCTAGTTTATAGTTTGCAGACGGTGATGAAGTTATTGCTACAATTAATTAGAAATTCAATCAATTTTTTCTTTAACTACGTGTGTTTATGTAGAAGCCCTCTGTACCGTATTCTCCCTCTATCTCATGTTCATAGTAGACTCTATCTCATGTTCATAGTAGACTCTTGGTATGCTGTTCGATCCCCATGAAATTGTGTGAGAATACTCCCTCCCCCTTCCTAACTTGTTAAAAGTACAAGCCGTTTTCATCAGTTTTAGTGGTCCTATTTTGTAGGTCTAGATAAGCAGGTTGTTGGTGCCTTGCTTAATAATCTCGTTTGTTATGGGATCCTTTTGTTATTTGACTTAGTCTTTTACCACGTTTAGGATTGGTTAAACGTGGGTTGCTTTTAGTTTATCTTGTTCTGTAAGGCTATATATTAGCCAAGGGTTCTATTCAATAAACATGTTTTACCTCCCATTATCAAATAATTTCTTAATACAGTAACAAGTGTTATCAAAGCCCACCCAGGGCCTGATCATAATGATTGAAGCAGTAGCTTGAATTCTTGTAGTAGCAAGTAGACATGACGACATAAAGCAACTTTGTTCAACCAGCAATTCCTAAGTTTGATGGTCATTACGACCACTGGAGCATGCTGATGGAAAACTTTCTGAGATCAAAGGAATATTGGCATTTAGTGGAGCATGGAGTTTCAGTGCTTGCAGAGGGAGCATCACTTGAGTAGACTAAAGAGGTGGTGGATCAGAGACTCAAGGATCTAAAGACCAAGAATTATCTGTTTCAAGCTATTGACCGGTGTATTCTTGAAACTATTCTGAAGAAGGATACTGCCAAGAACATATGGGACTTATTGAAGCAGAAGTATCAAGGAACAACAAAGGTGAAGATAGAACAACTTCAAGCCCTTCGGAAGGAGTTCGAGATGTTGCATATGAAGGGAGGAGAATTTGTAAATGAGTATTTTGCTAGAACTCTCACAATGGTCAATAAGATGCGTATGCATGGAGGAACGATGGATGATGTGGCTGTTATAGAAAAGATTCTTCGTTCACTAACTGCCAAGTATGACTATGTTGTTTGTTCCATAGAGGAATCAAATGACATAGATAGTCTCTCGATTGATGCACTTCAAAGCAGCTTGTTGGTTCATGAACAACGTATGAATTTTCATGTGATAGAGGAACAAGCCCTACAGATTGTTCATGAGGGAACCTCAGGGAGGAAGAGGAAGGGGACGTGGCAGTCGAGGACGTGGAAGAGGTAGGGGCAGATCTAGTGATTTTGACAAATCAACAGTTGAATGCTATTATTGCCATGAATTGGGACATTTTCAATATGAAGCCCTCTAAAGGAGTTTAAGTCGAATTTCACAGAAGCTGAAGAAGAAATGTTGTTGATGGCTTACATGGAGTTCAAGGAATCTAAGCACCATGACACTTCACTACTACAAAAAACACTTTGCGTGACGAAAAAAGTTTGTTGCGCAACGAACCTTGGTCGCGCAAGTTCTGTCGCGCAAAACCCGTCCAGAAAGGGTTTGCGCGATGAAAATTACTATTCGTCTCGCAAAGTATCTCTACGCGACAAACGATAACAACTTTGCACGACGAATACTAACTACTTTGCATGACGAATTCTAACTACTTTGCGCGACGAATAATAGCAACTTTGCACGACGAATTCTAACTACTTTGCACGACGAATAGTAACCACTTTGAGCGACGAATATTTTCTACTTTGCGCGATGAATATTATCTACTTTGCGCGACGAACCTTAACCACTTTGAGCGACAAACCTTAAAGTCGCGCAAATATACTTTGCGCGACAAATCCTAATGTCGCGCAAAACTTTGGGCGACGAAATATTCAATTTTAAAAATAAAATAAACTAGTTAATTTGCGCGACGAAATATTTTGTTGCGCAAGGTTTTTGACATTTTGTTTTATTATTTCTCTTATATCAATTTCATTATATTAATTTTTTCAAAATTTTAATTTAATTTAATTGTATGATTTTATTTTTTTTAATTACTTTAATATAAATTGACATATGAAAAATAAAATTACATATGAAAAATAGTGGTCAAATTATCCAATATATATAATATTCAAATGTACACATAAATTAACAAAGTACAATAATAAAATATACAAGCCTATTGTGGTGGTAGTGGCAGAGGATATGTTTTTCGATAGCGTCTAAATCCTCAACTTTAGCCGTCAAAGTCTCGACAATTCCCTACAAAAAAACAAATATTGTCAAATATCAAAAAAATAACAAAAAATTGGCATAAACTCAAAACTAACTCTAAAAACACATAATAATGAAAAAAAAATTAAAATTTGGAGAGAATATACCATTTGACAAGATTTTGAGTGAGTGAGAATGAGAGGGAGAAGTGAGTGTGAGAGAATTAGAGAAGATTGTGGGAGAGAGATGAAAGAGTGAGTGAGAGTGAGAGATGATGAAAAGAGAGATAAGAGAGTGAGTGAGAGTGAGAGATAGTGAAGAGAGAGATGAGAGATTAAGTGAGAGGAGTGAGTGTGAGAGAAAGGGTAGGATTTGGGGAGAGGGAAAGAGAGAGGAGAGGTAAGAAGAGTAGAAGACATTGAGAAAATGGTGCAGGAGTTATTTTGGCTTTAAAAACCGTATCACTTTGCGCGACGAAATAATATATTGGTCGCGCAAAGTCTTTTAAAAAAAAAAATTAATTTGCGCGACGAACTTTTGGTCGCTCAGAGTTTTGCGCAGCCAAAATATTCCCGCGTCCCATTCTTGGTACGCGCCCAAATTTTTAGAGTATACTTTGCGCGACGAAATAATATATATTGGTCGCACAAAGTCTTAAATTTTTTTTTTAAAATTCCCATTTTTGGTACCCGCCCAAATTTTTAGAGTATGCTTTGCACGACGAAATACTATATATTGGTCACGCAAAGTCGTAATTTTTTTTTTTAAATTCCCATTTTTGGTACCCGCCCAAATTTTTAGAGTATGCTTTGCTCGACGAAATACTATATATTGGTCGCACAAAGTCGTAAATTTTTTTTCCTTTTAAATTCCCATTTTTTGTACCCACCCAAATTTTTAGAGTATACTTTGCGCGACGAAATATTATATTGGTCGCGCAAAGTATACTCTAAAAATTAAAAAAACAATTCCCATTTTTGGTACCCGCCCAAATTTTTAGAGTATACTTTGCGCGACGAAACATTATATTGGTCGTGCAAAGTCTTAAAAAAAATTTAAAGCTACTAATAAATATATATACTATTCAATTTCTTAAGTGTTATACGTACAAAATAAAAAATTTAAATCTACTCAACGATCCAACCATCAAACTTGTTTGTTTATACTTCGAGATCACATACGCCAAAATTCGGAAAAAATAAACATTTAGAGATCAAGTAATGGGACAAAACATTTCAACGGTTATAAAAGAAAAATCAAGATTTAACGGTTATTTCAACTCTGATTTTGATGATATTTTATAGCTACACTCCTTGACCCTATATGAATACAATGAATGCATTCGATCGTCAATTTAAAATATTTACACTAGTGGATACCACAAAATCTTATGTTATATTTAATAAAAGTATAAATAAACTCTTAATTGTTAGTGAATATATTATTTTGATGGCATACGCATTCTACGAAACTATTTTCAACGATCCAACCGTCAAACTTGTTTGTTTACACTTCGAGATCAAATACGCCAAAAATCGGAAAAGTAACCATTCAGAGATTAAGTAATCGGACAAAACTTTTCGACGGTTATAAACGAAAAATCATGATTTAACGGTTATTTCAACTCTGATTTTGATGATTTTTTACAGCTACACTACTTGACCCTATATGAATACAATGAACCAATTCGATCGTCAATTTAAAATATTTACACTAGGGGATACCACAAAATCTTATGTTGTATTTAATGAAAGTATAAATAAACTCTTAATTGTTAGTGAATATATTATTTTGATGGCATGCGCATTTTACGAAACTAGTTTCAATGATCCAACCGTCAAACTTGTTTGTTTACACTTCGAGATCAAATACGCCAAAAATCGGAAAAAATAAACATTTAGAGATCAAGTAATGGGACAAAATGTTTCGACGTTATAAACGAAAAATCACGATTTAACAATTATTTCAACTCTGATTTTGATGATTTTTTACAGCTACACTCCTTGACCCTATATGAATACAATGAACCAATTCGATCGTCAATTTAAAATATTTACACTAGTGGATACCACAAAATCTTATGTTGTATTTAATGAAAGTATAAATAAACTCTTAATTGTTAGTGAATATATTATTTTGATGGCATACGCATTCTACGAAACTAGTTTCAACGATCCAACCGTCAAACTTGTTTTTTTACACTTCAAGATCAAATACGCCAAAAATTGGAAAAAAACAAACATTCAGAGATTAGGTAATAGGACAAAACGTTTCGACGGTTATAAACGAAAAATCATGATTTAACGGTTATTTCAACTCTGATTTTGATGATTTTTTACAGGTACACTCTTTGACCCTACATGAATACAATGAACCAATTCAATTGTCAATTTAAAATATTTACACAAATGGATACCACAAAATCTTATGTTATATTTAACAAAAGTATAAATAAACTCTTAATTGTCCGTGAATATATTGTTTTGATGGCATATGTATTATATGAAACTAGTTTCAACAATCCAACCGTCAAACTTGTTTGTTTATACTTTGAGATCGTATACCCCAAAAATCGGAAAAAATAAACATTCAGAGATCACGTAATGGGACAAAACTTTTCGACGGTTATAAACAAAAATCACGATTTAACGGTTATTTTAACTCCGATTTTGATGATTTTTTACAGCTACACTCATTGACCCTATATGAATACAATGACTCAATTTGATCTTCAATTTAAAATATTTACACTAGTGGATACCACAAAATCTTATGTTGTATTTAATGAAAGTACAAATAAACTCTTAATTGTTAGTGAATATATTGTTTTGATGGCATACGCATTCTACGAAACAAGTTTCAACGATCCAACCGTCAAACTTGTTTGTTTACACTTCGAGATCAAATACGCCAAAAATCGGAAAAAATAAACATTCAGAGATCAAGTAATAGGACAAAACTTTTCGACGGTTATAAACGAAAAATCACGATTTAACGGTTATTTCAATTTCGATTTTGATGATTTTTTACAGCTACACTCCTTGACCCTATATGAATACAATGAACCAATTCGATCGTCAATTTAAAATATATATTTTCTAACAAAAACACAATCCGAACTACAATAAAATATTTTTTTAACAAAATAATTTTTTTATTTTATTTATTTTTGTAAAGACTTTGCGAGACGAAGCATAGTCTTTCGTCGCGCAAAGTCATGCAAAAAAATTTTAAAATAATTTTTTATTTTATTTATTTTTGTAAAGACTTTACGAGACGAAACACACTTCGTCGCGCAAGACTTTGTGCACCGAATTTTATTGTTTCGTCTCGCAAAGTCATGCAAAGATTTTTAAAAATAATTTTTATTTTATTTATTTTTGTAAAGACTTTACGAGACGAAACACACTTCGTCGCGCAAGACTTTGTGCACCGAATTTTATTGTTTCGTCGCGCAAAGTCATGCAAAGATTTTTAAAAATAATGTTTTATTTTCTTTATTTTTGTAAAGACTTTATGAGACGAATTTTTTATTTTCTTTATTTAAATTCGCGCAAGACTTTGTGCACCGAATTTTAGTGTTTTGTCGCGCAAAGTTACTTTGAGCGACGATGTTTTGTCGTCGCGCGAAGATTTGTCACGCAAAGTGACTTTGTGGGACAATTTGTATTTCGTTGCGCAAAATTTGGTCGCGCAAGACTTTGAGCGACGAAGTTTAATTTTTGTCGCGCAAAGTGACTTCGCGTGACGAATTTTTTTTCGTCGCGCAAGGGTTTTTTTTTACTAGTGCTTGGTACTTGGATTCAGGGTGCAGTAACCACATGTGTAGAAACAGAGCCTTGTTTTCTGAAATAGATGAGAGTTCCAGAGAACAAGTCAAACTGGGAAATGACACAAGTCTTGCCGTGAAAGGGAAGGGCAATATCAGAATTCGAATGAATGACAGTATGGAAACCATCATTGGAGTTTTCTATGTGCATGGGCTGAAGAGCAATCTTATAAGCATTGGTCAAATTACAAGAGAAGGGGCTCACTATACTCATCCAAAAAAACAAGTGTAAGATCTTTCATCCAACAAAAGGTCTCATTGTTCTAGCACAAATGTCATCAAACAGAATGTTCTCTTCACACACAAAGTCAAACTCAAGACCAAACTTGTCTTGCTTCCACCACACAAGACATTGCGTGGTTGTGGCACAACAGGTACGGACACTTGAGTTTTAGAGGACTTAAAACGTTGCAGCAAAAGAAAATGGTGAGAGGACTTCCTCAGCTCGAGTCTCCAACAAGGATGTGTGAGGATTGCTTGATAGGGAAACAACACAGGGATGAGTTTCCAAAGAAAAGCACATGGAAAGCAACACAAGCATTGGAGCTGGTTCATTCAGACTTTTATTGATGATTTTAGTAGGAAAGCATGGGTTTATTTTTTGAAGGAGAAATCAGAAGCCTTTGATATGTTTGTAAGATTTAAGAACGTTGTGGAGAAGGAAATTGGATTAAACATAAAGTGTCTACGTACTGATCGTGGTGGTGAATTTACTAACTTTTGTGAGATGAATGGTATTCGTAGACAACTTACTGCTGCCTACACCCCAAAACAAAACGGGGTTGCTAAGAGGAAAAATCATAACATTATGAATATGGTTCGATGCATGCTTGCTGAGAAGAAAGTTCCAAAAACCTTTTGGCCGGAGGCAGTAAATTGGAGTGTACATGTTCTAAATCGTAGTCCAACATTCACAGTGAAGAAGTCAACACCAAAAGAGGCATGGAGTGGTCACAAACCATCTGTTGAGCATTTTCGTGTTTTTGGATGCTTAGCATATGTCCAAGTACCTGATCAAAAGAGAAGTAAGCTCGAAGAAAAGAGCATGAAGTGTGTGCTGCTCAGAGTAAGTGAGGAGTCTAAAGCATATAGGCTTTATGATCCAATCACTCAAAAGATTTTAATTAGCCGTGATGTGAGATGTGATGAAGGGCAAGGCTGGGAATGGAGTGAAAGCAGCAACCAAAAGACCATTCATGTTGATTTAGAGAGCAATGAAGGAAAGGCAAGCATAGAAATGGGTTCTAGCAATGATACAGAAGATGGAGGAACTGATGGAGAAGAGTTAAGTCATACAGAAGAAAAAGTTATAGCCTCTCCACCAAGAACTGGTGACGCTGGAACAAAAAGACAGCCAGCTTGGATGCAAGATTATGTTAGTGGTGAAGAGTTTTTGAAAGAAGAAAACACAGCACATTTTGCTATATATGTAGACAGTGATCCAGTAGGATTTGACGATGCGAAAAAAGAAGAAAAAAAATGGAGAAAACGCATGGATTTAGAAATAGAAGCTATTGAGAAAAACAACACTTGGGAACTCACCGATTTGCCTACAGGGGAAAAATCTATGCCGGACCCACTTACTAACAACATCCTCTTCTCCGAAAACAAAGGAAAAGAGCCTCGAGACTTTCTACCGAAATTTCGGCCGAGTCTCCCTTGAAAAACTGACTTTACCAAATTTTTGAACCTGTTAAAAACAAGAGAAAAAGAATACCAACTGCCAACGAACACAAAGCAACAGCACACAGATTTCAAAATAGGCCTCTGGCCTTAACTTCAACCTTACACGGGCAATGTTGGAGAAGTCACAGAATCTCTAGTTAAATAGCCAAAGTAAAAGTTTAAAGAAATGTACAAGTGTCCTACAATTAAGCTGAGGCACAAGAGGAGGAAGGCTCAGCCTGACTGCTCGATTCGTGTCAACTACAGCCTAAGGGCGCAAAACATAAAAAAAAAATCGTGAGTGGATAAAAACAAAATTTCAACATAGTAACCCCACTGTTTTGTAAAACGATGTCAAAGCATGAAATTAAAACCATTACGTGCAATCGCAAGTTGTTCTAAAGACTCAGACCAAATTCAAACATCAATCCAAAATAGGTTTCAGACCCGTCACAGCCACAAACACATTTTAACCACAACCATTCAATAATTCTGGAATGTAAACAAGCATTTAATGTCACCTAAGTTTCAATCAAGCTTCAGGCCACCGACAATAATCAAAACTAAACTCAATAAAAGCAATAGTTTAAAACGCAACTGCACCTAGGTGAAACCACAGGCTACCTACGTACCACTTGGTGAGGGATCAAGCCACATGTAGTTCTCAAATCAACAATCACGATTTAGATAATATACGATAATTTAAAGTAATACTAACGATTAATTTAGATTCATTTACTACATCAAATTCGACAAAGCACACACTGAATACTTTATAAGTTTCTTTCCTTTTATCAATTCTTTCCCATAACCATACCCAATACAAGGCGTATGTTGCCGAACAACACTTTCCATATGGACCCACAAGTGTCATATCCACTTGCTTGTATAATCAATAGTTTTTGGTATTCAAATCAAAGACAACTTCGACCAATTTTATTACGACAAAATAACACTGATCGTAGTTTCAATGTAAACGAGCTCAAAACCCATATCAATTCTCACTTTCCAAAACGAATCAACATATATATACACACACATCTAACACCATCATCATATACCAGGGGAAAACAATCCAATTCGAGGATCATTTGACTAAACCACATGGAGGAATCCTCAACAACCATGTGGCCAGGGACTGGGCTCCCAGCACGCAAAGCAGAATCCTCAATACTCGTGCGCATGTGACAAGTCCTACACGCGCTGACTATCCCTCGAAAGGTCTACAAAACACCACGCCAAGGATGCCCGGGTTTCAATATATCTGAGTATCCATATCCAAGTATCCAAGTCGGGGAAGGGAACAATCAAACCGGGGATCGTTTGGCTGAACCACACGGAGGAATCCTCAACAACCATGTGGCCAGGGACGAGCCTTCCAACAGGGGGATTGGGCTCTCCACATGCATAGTAGAATCCTCAATACTCGTACGCCTGTGACAAGTCCTATGCGTGCAGACTACCCCGCTAAGGGTCTACGAAACACCCCGTCAAGGGTGCCCGGTTTCCGATCATACCCAAACCATAACCACAGTTTCCAAGTATCCATTATCCATCAATTCCAGTATCAGTATCCAGGGGGCGGGTGTACATGAGATGACGTGTCATCGCAAAGATCCAAAATTCACTTTCATAAACTAATATATAATAAAGATAATATTCTCAAAATCCAATTTCCAAAACAAATCGTTTCCATATAATATAAATATATATAATAAAATAATACCCATACGTCCTTTTTGAAAACCATAATTAAGAAAAACACCAAGACTAAATAAGCCCATTCGATTTTATTAATATTCAAAATACTATTCATATACTTAGGAAATATACAACCTTTGAAAATCTCATAAGACAAGATAATAAAATCCAAAACACCATATTTAAAATTCTCAAAACCTTAGCCCATCAATATATACATACCAATTCCGAAATTCTCGAAGATAGTGAAATTCAAAATCTGATAACCACATAAACTAATGCACCAAAACCAAAATCCATATCATACCCAAATTCACCATAATCCCTTATAAATAATGTTAATAGCACCAATAATAATAGTAATAATAAGCATTCCTGAAATTCTCATAATCACGTACATATAATATACCAATCAGCAAACCAGAATTCATAACCTTTATTTTTCACTTTCCAAGGCAACCTTTTAAAACCCGCATCGATATCCAAAGTACCCACAACCCAAACACCTAGACATATATTTGAGTGTAAACATGTAATTGACATTTAATTAGATCCTTATTGACACCAAACCCCTCTATCAAGTAAATAGTGAATTATGATAATAATCATCAAAATAAAACGATAATAATAATATTAATGATAATAACAATGATAATAATAATAATAATACTAACAATAGTAATCCCTAGAAATCCCATAATTATATCTTCCATAACTCAAAACATTCGTAGTATAAACAGCAACTCTCAAAAGCATATATCCCAACCTCACACATTCATAACCTCAAATCAAAATATTAAATACCAACCGATTCGGTTTTCCCTATCATAATTGATTTCCAGATTCCCTCAGGAATTATCATCATTCAACATCAACTCATGAATCAATTCACACCATCCCCAAAGCTTCATTTATATCAATATGATAGCCAAAAACCACAAATAATAATATTATAATCTCAAAATTAAAGCACTATAAACGTACCTTTCAAATGTTCAGAGAGTAACGCACACTAAAACAAATGTCCAAACACTACCAAAACTCGTTATACGGTCTCAATCGCGCATTTAAAATCAAACCCTAGTTCCCGAAACTAAACGTGGACCCGCCACCTTAGAAAGGTCCAAAGGCTATTCTAGTACTTTCCAAAGAACGAGACAGTCTCAAAAGACCCATGGTCAACGGTTTGGTCAAACTTTCCATTTTTGGTCAACGGGGCCGGCAGGGCCCACAGCCTCCGATTCCAAATCTGAAAGTTCCTAGAGGTCCAACAAGGTCTACTGAACACGACCTGAAAGTTTGGTCTCGATCGAGCGGTTATATTTAAACCAATCGCACGATCGGATGGCGATCACTTCCCCTAACCCTAGACTTAAAGATTCGGAGTATCCGGGATTCCGATTCTCGATCCACGAATTCCTACACGATCCCAGAGGCATGAGGAACGAGATATTTGAAGTTGGAACCGATCCAACGGTCCGAACCTATCGAACCCGAATATCACCTAATATGCGTAAATCCGTTCTACTATCAAACGATAACCAAATTCAAATCCGAGTATACCATCGTTCTCGGGACGACGTGAGGATCAAAACAAGATATAATGGGCCACCACCCCGTGGCTCATGCGCCACCACACGCACCAACAGCGTGTGGGTGTCTTGAGAAAATTTCAGAGACAGAAAATTCTCGAAACACCCTACCATACCTATTCCAATACGTTCAAACTAACAAGGGGGGTGATTTTTGTTCTTGGACCGCGATAAAAAACTAACCAAAACTAGCCGAAATTGTCGGCATAATATGGGTATATTGAACGATCTGTAAAACTTCAAAATCAATCTACAATACCTACATAAACGGATAGAGTACGAAGAGTAGATGAAGTTTCATACCTCACTCGACGAAAATGGTGGCCAGAGTCGCCGGAAAAGGCATCGGAAACTTCCAGTCTTTCCAGCCGCGAATCCTTGGGTTTTTTAGCTGGGAAATGGGCTGGATTAGGTAGAGAACATCGATACCAAACTTTTGCAACTAATTTCACTCGAATCGAACACCGGACGGCGACGAAATCGCCAATTGAAATTGAGTGTGCGCGGTGGAGAGAGAGAGAGAGAGAGAGAGAGAACCAGCTGGTTTTCTTGCGAGGGAGAAGAAGAGAAATAGGATTATTGTAGCACGTACTGTAGCTACAGTGCAAAATTTAAAAATTCCACTTTCGTCCTTTTCGTTTCTAGACCTTTCCTCATTCGTTACCACTCGAAATTGAGCGTGACGCATGTCTACGAACTCGTATCGTCAAGCTCTACACAATTGTGCTAATTAAACCCCCGAAATCCTTCCCGACAAAAGGTGACTAAATTTCCCCTACAGGCAAGGGCAAAAATGTAATTTCACAATTAAATAATTAAATAAGCCCTTAAATTGGGTCAAGATGTTACAAATACAAGGCACGACTTGTAGCAAAGGGGTATAACCAAAGATATGGAATTGACTATGCAAAGTGTTCACACCTGTGGCTCGACTCGATACAATTCGATTGGTCATTCCTTTGGCAGCAAAAAATGGTTGGAATATATATCAACTTGATATGAAATCAGCATTTTTGCATGGAGAGCTCAATGAAGATGTTTATGTAGATCAACCTCTTAGCTATGAGAAGAAGGAACAATAGCAGAAGGTTTATAAACTCAAGAAGGCACTCTACGGACTTAAGCAAGCTCCTCGAGCTTGGTATATTCGAATAGAGTCTTACTTCATAAAGGAGGGTTTCAAAAGTGTCCTTATGAGCATATACTATTCATTAAAGCCGATGAAGGAGGTAATTTTCAGATTGTTTGCCTTTATGTTGATGATCTTATATTTATTGGGAATAATGAGCACATTTTTTCAAAGTTTAAGAAATCAATGATGGAAGAGTTTGATAGGAGTGATTTGGGAAGGATGAGGTGTTTTCTTGGAATAGAAGTTATGTAGACAACCAAAGGGATCTTCATTGGACAGAAAAAATATGCATCTAAAATTCTTGAGAGGTTTCAAATGGTGGATTGTAATCCAGTTCAGAACCCAATTGTTCCTGGGGTTAAACTGGTGAAGAACTCAGGTGAAAATAAGGTGGATGCAACTTTTTACAAACAGATTGTAGCTAACCTCATGTACCTAACAACCACTCGTCCAGACTTGATGTATGTAGTTAGTCTCATTAGCAAGTACTTGGAGTCACCAACAATCCCACATCTTCAAGCTGCAAAGAGAGTGCTTCGTTATGTTAAAGGGACAACTAATTTTGGTTTGTTTTACAAGAAGGGAAAAATAGGGGAGTTGATTGCTTATAGTTGAAATCGAAGGAGTACTACTGGTTATGTTTTTAAACTTAGTTATGGAGCATTATCTTGGTCTTCAAAGAAACAATCGATGGTGACACTGTCAACTACTGAGGCTGAATTCATTGTAGCTACAACCTGTGCTTGCCAAGGTGTTTGGATAAGAAGTTTACTTGAAGAAATATGCTATGCTCAGAATAATCCAACAGTGATTTATTGTGATAACAGTTCTGCAATCAAACTTTCGAAGAATCCTATGATGCATGGGAGGAGCAAGCATATAGATGTTTGATTTCATTTTCTTCGTGACTTAGCAAGAGATAGGATTGTGGAGCTTAGTTACTGTCAAAGTCAAGAACAAGCAGCTGATATCTTGACTAAGCCATTAAAGGGTGAAGACTTCACAAGGCTGCGTGGATTGTTTGGAGTCTGTAGTGATACTGTAGTAATCTAATCTTGAAGATTCAGTTTAAGGGAGGATGTTAAAAGTACTAGCCGTTTTCATCAGTTTTAGTGGTCCTATTTTGTAGGTCTAGATAAGCAGGTTGTTGGTGCCTTGCTTAATAATCCTGTTTGTTATGGGATCCTTTTGTTATTTGACTTAGTCTTTTACCACGTTTAGGATTGGTTACAAAGTGGGTTGCTTTTAGTTTATCTTGTTCTGTAAGGCTATATATTAGCCAAGGGTTCTATTTAATAAACATGTTTTACCTCCCATTATCAAAGAATTTCTTAATACAGTAACATAACTGTGGCAAAAAAGGAGAGCGAAACTTGTATTTAATGCATAACTTCCTCTATAGAATATATATATGGGTTCACTAATAATATACTTCTTCCTCATGGATGGCTCCCTCAAACCTCAGCCTACTTTTTTTTTTTTTTTTGAGGGAGTCATCATGAGGAAAAAGTACCGTAAATTCCACCTTCAACCATCGTTGCCACGTTTCACAACTAGCCACCACTGCCAGACATCACCACCTTCAACCATCGATCGACATCATGGCACCACATAATATAACCTATGAATCAAGCCATTGTGAATTGAGTGGGGAAGTGACTTGATACTTTTATATGCCTTCAACCAACAAGGGACTTCAACCATTTCAGTGGTGCAGTTGAAAATCGTTATTAAGATGAAATATATCAAGGGAATAAGCACCGTAAATTCAATACAAGCTTAAATCCAATCTGAACCACAAGGAGTCAACAGTTACAGATCTTGATTGAAATTAATAAATAAATAACACAAAAATAAAGTAAACTATAAAAACTAAAGTTACGTCAGGGGCAGTGAGCCTACCTCCTTATACTCAAGTTCAAATTCCGCTTTTTGTAGAGTAGATTAATAGTTTAGACATGTATTAAAAAAAAAACTGAAGTTATTTTTTGGGATATACTTATTCTTCAATGTAGGACTCTTTACACAAACTTCCAATCTCTGGTATAGGATACTCAAGACTAGGTCTGGGCTCGGTTAGGTAACCAAACTAAATGTACCGCCGATAGACCAACGATTGTTAGAAGGGAGACAAAATCGAAACCACCACCATACCGCCGTTGTCGGTTGTTTAATTCTTCTAGGAAGTCATTAACTATCCTCATTATACCTATATATTTCACAACAAAACTAATTACTCCAGTGGTATGAGGACTTTATTACCAAAATAAAAAAACCTTTAAGGGGTTCAACTCCTCCTCGTTGCACAATTTTGTAATATTTGAACTATCTGCAATGGTTGTTCAATAATTCAATGCAATAGTTCAATTTATTGAACTATTTTGGCATCTATTGAATTGAACTACAATTTTATTTGCAATGGTGCAGTTCAATAGCTTCAAATCAATATTATATCTTCTTACATGTTTTTTTTACATACTCAAATAAAATAAAATGGATAAATTTAATAACACTAAAAATATTATCATTGAAATATTCTCAAAGAGATCTTTAAAAAGAGACCAATTTTGAATATATTTTTAAAAAATATATTAATTGTTGTATTTTTTCTATGAATAATGCTACTCTTACCACATTTGTGTACCACATCCTTATACCATCTTATGTGGAAGCTGAGGTGGACAGCCACATCAATTAAAATTATTTAATATTTTCTTTTCTTTTATGATTCGTTCCAGTATTTGTTTTTCTAATTGTCTTAATTAAAATACACTTCATTGATTTAATTGATGTGACATATAATATGGACATGCCACATTATGTGATATGTGGGATAAAAATGTGGTAAGTGTAGCTTAAACTATTGAACAATTAAAATACTCTTTTTCTATTGCATTAAACTATTGAACAACTATTGTGGATGCTCTTAATGGCATAAAGCATTAATTGCTTTATTTTTTCTATTTTTAATTAACATGTAGGTCCCATGGTTAGCCTATTGCAATTGCAATAGAGGGTTTATAATATAGCACCCTATATTGTAATGAACTAAATCACACCATTGCAAGTGAGAATTTACTATTTTAGTTCAATTTCATGCAATAAAATTGTATTGATCCTAATCATTGCAGATACTCTAACAAGTCAATTCAATTGAATTGATGATTTTATAGCGGTTCAGTTTGATTTGTTGAATAAACTGATTTATAACGGTTCAAAACCCATGATTTTTAAACTAGTAATGTAAAGCTTCCGTTCTCAAATATAAGACACTTTGAACAAAAAATTGACTAGCCCCCTATGTCCTCTTTGGTCTGAATTTGTCTAAGGTTAATGTACCTCCTTGTATGAGTTTTTTTTTTTTTTGAACCACGAGATGGTCCTGGATGGGCCCTAATTATGGGTGGCACCTTTAAGCCTTAACCACAACCTAGACTAATCCCCGCTTACACCGAGTCAGCCCGTAAAGGGTAAAGTGCTGACCAAAGTGGTGACTCCCCTTGTATGAGTTTTCAATAGGGGTAGAACAACACTATTGGGAAAATCCCATTTGTTTGATTTTGGCGTTTTTAATCGCAATTAAAAAATACACACACATACAAAACAAAACTTAATCGATCGCAAGCCATAAAAAAATTCCGTAAAATCAAACAACTTGACCTATCAGACGCATGCACTGATGTTTACTGAGTCCAGTAAGGTCGGTGTGTGCACGCTGCAGCTGAAAACTTCTTGGGCCACTGATTGCTCCACATATATTCAAACAGCATGAACCATACCCATCAAGAGACCAAGAAGACTAGAGTAATAATTCCTTGCATGAATCATTAATTATTTAATTTCATGTTTAATAAATCAAATGATAATCCTTAGTACAATTCTAGCTGATCAAAGTCTAACAATGGATCCGCACCTCTCCTAGAATCATGGGACAAGTAGCCCCAATGTCAATCCAATTAGCGAGCCATTCTATTAACAATTGCAAAACGTACGTAATGTGTATATATGCATTACAATAGAAATGTATATATATCATATGCATTGAACATACATATTTACAATAATATTTGTTCAAATTCAAACCCGATATGATTATGATCATATATATATATAGAGAACTTACATTGAGGATCCCTCAAATTAGCTTATTTAAGGAACACCTTTATAGGGCTCACTTCGCATTATATTTCACTAATCCAAACTGTCTATGTTTTAGATAATCATTCAAAGATTATCTCTACAAAAAATCACTTGAATCCAATATCGTTTGACCACTCAATTGTGTTATTGAAAGTTTAGTACTTTCTTGAAGCACCGTGTTCTTTGGTTTTGTAGGACACAATTAGATGTCGAAACGGTTTTTGATTTGTCTAATTTTTTGCAAGGATAATCTATGAATGCAAACTTAAAAAAATAGATGATTTGGATTGTTGGAAAAAAATTCGTAAGATACCCTACAGGGTGTCCCTCAAATAAAATTATTTAAAGAATCCCTCAATATAAGGTGACTATATATATATATATATATATATATATATATAATCATATCTACATATTCATGGTAATCCTCATATGTAGTTTGTATCAATTATTAGCAACCGGGGAGGCATTTGGCATGAGCAAAGTGACAGATCGCACAGGGATCCACATTAAATATTAATTTAATAATATTAATATTCATTTTTCATTTGTCTTTCAATATCAAATAAAGAAATATGGATCCCATAATAAATATTATTTTATTGATGTGTGTTTATTATAAATTGGTATCGATTGCTTTGGCTATATTAATAGGATAATATTAATGTTAATTTTTCCTATTCCTATTTAATATTGATTTGATTTTCATGTTGCCCAATATAAGAGATCTCCAATATACAACTTTGTATGCAATTTCTTTTTTCCAGCCAAATACATCTTCTTCTTTTTTAAAGCTTCAGTCTTCAACCACTCAACTCTCTCTCTCTCTCTCTCAAATTCTCAAATTATGTTTTTTTTTTCCTATTCCTATTTAATATTGATTTGATTTTCATGTTGCCCAATATAAGAGATCTCCAACATACAACTTTGTATGCAATTTTTTTTTCAGCCAAATATATCTTCTTTTTCAAGCATGTCAAACAAATTTTCAAATTGTTGCATGCTTGTTTTTTATGCTTGCATGCCTGAGTTCCTCTGTATTTCCCAGAATTTGTGAACTAGAAATCGAATTCGGAGGTTGAGCTTCTAGTTTAGGATTCTAGCTTGGTGATAAACAAGAGTTATACAAGCTCACTTGTGTAATGCATGCCAAGTGTTTGTCAAAATATCTCAGCGTAACTTGCTGGCTGTTTTGTGAACTTTTGAAATGTTTCTTTTCGAATCTGAGTTGGAGCTTTTGAGACATGAAAATGGAATTCTCAAGGTCTTGCGTCACTTGAAGCAAAAATGATTTTCGGTGGAATTTCAAAGTAAGGGTTAAGCTGTTGGAGCTATGCAGTTCCTGCTGCATGGTCTGTTTCAGGAATCTGTTTGACATGCTTCCCTAACTCTAAATTCAATGAAATTTTGGAAAAATGAGGCTTGGTATGTCTAGTTCTAATCTGGAAAGTTTGGGATTTGTTGGATGTAAACTTGATTTATAGTGATTTTCTAAAGGTGGGATGATGATGATGACCTTAAAAACAAGTCTCGATTGTTATTTGAGTTATTTTAATTATGGTGGGATTATGAGATTATTTTATTATTTTAATTGTGGGGTTATTGGATGTTATATTGTTATTTGAAGTTTATGCAATATTTGAAGTTATGGAATATATGATTATGGGATACTTGATTGATTGGTTTTGAAAGCGAGTCTTGGGACTCGGCTATGATTTTATCGGAATGTGATGGTTTTTCCAGAGATTATTATTATTATTATTATGGTTATTATTAAAATATATGAATTGGGTGATATGGGGTTTGATTATGAAAGTGTTTTATGGATTGTCTTGCATATTTATATACTTTGGATTATTTTGATTATTGAGACTACGAATATTTTGGGTCTTTATGGAATTTATGCTTGTGAGAGTCTATTTTCTATACTATGAAAAAATATTTGGGTACATTGGAATATTGAGAATTTGGGAAAATTGAATTAAGGGATGGTATATTAATTTTATATTATATATTTATGGGTTATGAATTTCACCATCATACGTACCGTCCCTGTTTACTTTATCCACACTTGGCGTTGGATTTTCCAGTGTGTGGTAAAGATCCGGGCACCTTTGGTCGGGTGTACCGTAGGCCCTTGGCCGGGCAGTTTGCGTGCGTACGACATGGTTTGGTTTATCCACACGGGGTGTTGGATTTTCCTGCGTGTGGGCTCACTTAGTTACTATCACTTTACCGCACGTGGCGTTGGATTTTTCAATGTGTGGTAAAGATCTGAGCACCTTTGGTCAGGTGTGTCGTAGGCCTTGACGAGCAGTCAACGTGTGAAGGACTTAGATTGGCCACACCTGACGTTGGATTTTTCCGGCGTGTGTGTTGTTGAGCGGCAGTCCCCCGGTTGGATTGTTTTCCCCTAGTACATGATGATGGTGTGGGGTGTGTGTGTGTATATATATATATATATATTAATATATGTGGGAAAATTTGTGGATTCGTTTCCGGGTTGGGGTTTCTTGAGCATGTGCATGGTGAGTGCTCTTCACATGTGTGATCATTATTATGATGTTTGGACAGTGTTGTGTTGCAATATACACCTTGGATAGGGTATGGTTGCGGGAAAGAAATGATTTTGGAAAAGTAATTTGAGTTCAGAGTAAACGGTTAGTTTTAAGAGTTATTGATAGAACATGTGAGTTTTTACAGGGAAATGATTTTGAGTTATGAATCATGGAAGAAAAGAGTTGTCAAAATATTTAGTTATGTGCCTTGTGGGAATTGAAGTTGAGAATGAATCTAAATTAAATTGTGGGTTTTACTTGGGCAATATCTATACGTTTCTAAATTGTGATTCTTTTTGTCATAAGAATTACGTGTGGCTTGATCCCTCACAAAGGGGTACGTAGGTAGCCTAGGGCTTAACCTAAGTGCAGCCGCAAAATAAACTGTTTTGAGCTGTGCTTGTATTGTTCTAAGTGTGGAATTGAATTTTGGATGGAGAAAAGTCTTTTCTGATTGCTGTTACGATATTTGATACGTGTGTATGGATTTACAAAGAAGTTCAAAAGCAATAACATTTTAGAAAATGTTTGGTTATGAGGCCAGAGGCCTGTTTGTTTGTTGTGTGTGACGTACTTTGTGCATGCTGAAGCTTGGTGATTTTAAACTGTGTTTTTGACAGGTTGAAAAATTTGGTAAGGTCCGTTTTTCAGGAGAGACTCTGCCGAAATTTCGGTAAAAGTCTCGGCCCTCTTCTCCTTCGTTTAGGAGAAGAGGATGTTTGTTTTTAATAAGTGGGCCCGGCATCGGTTGCATGTCAAAAAAAACTCCGAGAAATTCGTGACGGGTCCTATCAGTCCCCCTATATAGGGTTGTGTGTATATATGTTGCTAATCCAAACAGACAAAACCCAAAAACACCTCAAAATTTGTCACTCTAGACAGAGCAATCTAACAACTAAAATTACTTATGATAGCATTTGATAAAAATATTTAGAAGTGCTTCTTATGAAAATGTCAACGTTTTTATAATATAGTTTTTGCTAGAGGCATTTATAAGAAAAAATGCTTCCTAAACAAGTAGCCTTGGATTAATCAATAATATAAATATATAAAAAAAAAATTAAAAAGGTGCATATTGTTCCCATTCAGATAAGAGTATCCCTGTTCCAAATAAATATTAATGCATCATGTACGGTACGGACAGAAAAGTGGTCATCTCAATTATTTATGAAAAAAGAGTTGGCATTAAATCTCAATTCAGTTCCATTGCATTTCGTTTTTAGATTTGCAGAATGTAATAAATAATGTCTAACATAACTCCTTTGCCAAAAATAATAATAATAATAAATGTATAAAAAGGACTGGCTTTTGCTTGGTGGAACCACCCTCAGTCTCTCAGTCTCAGTCTCTCTCGGGCAGGAAGTTCAGCAGTAGGTCGGTGGTGCTAGACTGCCAGGGCCGTAAAATCCTGACTTCTACCTTCAGAATTATGTACAATACAGTATATATATATATATATATGAGAGAGAGAGAGAGAGAGAGAGAGAGAGGTGGTGCTCCACTCCCCTCATCCTCCTTACACCTCATGCTTACTTGTCGTCAACCCAATTAATAATTTTTTAAAACCAAAAAGATCTAGAGTTAACATATGTAACACATAATTAATAAGGAAACTGACTAAACCAAATACAAATATTATGAAGAGTGTATGTCCTAAATTTGATAGAGTCTACAACCATATTGACAGAATTTCATAATTACGTTTTGCAAATTGCCCACTACTAAAAAACGTCAATGTGCATGCATGGATATTGGTGTCCACAAATGAACAACTAGCTATAACTAACAGGCCATTATGATCAGCGTATAATTATGATTATCTGACCAAAGACAAGAGGAGGAGGTACGCGTACGTATTAACATTACGAAAGATATATAACTAATTGCAGGATTGCAGTCCAATAAATGTCGACATAAATGAATGCAATTGCATATCATCTTAGGGCCGACTCTAGATCTTTTGTCCTCGTTTTTGCTCTCCTTTTTCATATTCACAATGCCACATATGCCTTTAACATTTGAAATCATCAGAGGATTTCAAATGGATGTTGTCTTCAATACATTAAAGACGAATATGGATGTTGTCTTCTACTACTTAAACATTAAGGTGGACTACTTATATGAGGTTAATATCTAAAACTTATCCCCACTAATCCGTTCAAAATAGTAAAATTACTAGGGGTAGGTTTTAGGCATCAACCTCTTATGAATAGTCCTTCGTAATCCTCCAATCTATATAACACAACATCTATATTCTTCCTTAATTATATTTCATAAAAAGTATATGAGAGAGTGGAGATGATTTTTTATTATAAAAAACAAGTGGGGTCACTACTACAAATATTCAAAAAGACAACGCTGAATACACAACGGTTGGCTCCAAAACCGTTGTAATTTTTTCTTCCACAACAGTTATTACATAACCGTTGTTAAAAGGGGTTTTTAAGCGTTGTGGTTTAGGGTATGTAGTTTTTTGATTTTATTTCACAACTTTCCACAACGGTTTTCGTTTCAACCGTTGTAATTGAAGCTTTAAAAAAAAAACACGGAGTGAACAGTGACTCAATATTTTTTCTTAAGGCCCGATAGTTCTCATTCTCTGTTATCTCTCTTCTATCTCGTCTCTCGCATCTACCTCTCTCCGGAGTCTTGTTCTTCCCACCTCGTCGCCTTGCCTTTGCCACGGCCATAGACAGATAGACTCTGTCTCTCGCGTCTCCCTCTCTCCATGCTCTCTCTCTCTCTCTCTCTCTCTCTCTCTCTCTCTCTCCTCCCTCCTTCTAGTTCAGAGGGATTTGGGTTTTAATTTTAGGGTTACTGATTTGGGTTTTAATCTAACCATTTGGGTGTTGGCTTGTCGTTCTACCTCGATCAACAAAGGTAAAGAAAAAAAATATTTAGGGTTTCAATTTCTTTCGACACTATTGTGATTTGGGTCTCTCTTTGTTTCCTCTGCAGGTGCTTAGCTTTACAAGATGGGCGAGCCCAACACCATGGGGCACCGCCTACGACTACCCTTCTGCTGTCCACCTGGGCTACGCGTGCATCGACATTTGCTTGGTCGGCAACTCGACCGCCATGGTGGTTCATGGGTATGACACCACCCTTCCTATCACGCTTGATGAAATGCTTGTTCACTGCCGAGCCGTGGCTCATGGGGACTTTCCCTTTGGCTGCTATGAGTCTAGCACCAATCAGGTAGGTAGCGAATAAAATGGAAAATTCCTCCGTACTTCTGTTGATTTGGGAGGTTCATTGTCTATGTGCCTTTTGTTTTCTTTTTCTAATTTTGAGAAAGATCTGTTTTGTTTATGAGAATGAGAAGGAAAAGGACATTGGAACATTGTTTGACTTTTTGTGCATGAGCATGACAGAGGGTGTTCTGTTTGGCTGATGAGAAAGTAAAAGAAAGGAAATTTAACTACTTTTTTTGTTGTTTTTGTTGTTTTTAATGATGAAATTTATGACCCAATTGATGAAATTATTGAAGCTACGAGCTTTCTTACTTTTTTTTTCAAATTTCATTGCAACCAAGTAGAAATAGAGCTGTATTGAATTTCAGAAATGAGAGTGTGTTCTATTTTGTTGATTGGGTTTGTTTTTTTATAAGTAGGCCATGGGTGGGTGATGTTGCAGTTTCCATTATGAGCAGGCTGTCGATTCTGCAGTGAGGGTTTTAAAGGAAGGAGGAATGAATGCGATCAAATTAGAAGGAGGGTCTCCTTCAAGAATTACTGCAGCAAAATCTATCGTGGAAGCTGGAATTGTTGTAATGGGGCATGTGGGACTTACTCCTCAGGCCATTAGTGTTCTTGGGGTCTTTAGGCCTCAGGGAAGGAATGTTGCTAGTACTGTCAAGGTCTGTGTCGATAATTTGTTTTCCATTATGGGTTTGCAAGTGCTGAAATTTCTATTTGTTGTAACGATGTTGTAGTGGATTTTTGTCTGTAGGTTGTGGAGACAGCACTGGCTTTGCAAGAAGGCTGTAGTTTTATTGGTTCTTCCTGCGTTGGCTTTGAATTTTGTATTGCCTCAGCATTTGTAGTTGAAAAATATCTATGATTGTCCTACTTATGTTCCGAAACAAATGTGATATGACTATACTGCAGATTAAAAAATTAAGTTACTTTGCATTTACATTTTTTCTTATATTTACATGCTGAATACTTGATAAGGATATTACTTATTGGTGCACTAACCGTATCTTGGATTGGAAATGAGGTTTCCCTTTTTGATCCTTAAGATCCAACAAAGTGTTTCTTTTGTGTTCCTCAATATCTGGCTTGCCATAAACTTTTCATTGAGTTATGATCAAAGGAATATAAATCGCTTGAAATTAGAATACATGGTAAAATGCTCTGTGCTCCATATATTCCTAGAGCAATATATTTAGCTTTGTATGAAATTTCTGTAATTGTATTCATTTCGGCTCTTTATCTTATCAGATTTTCTCAGTTCTTTGTTTCCCCCCTAGTGAAAATTGAAGCCATGGAGCGAGAGGTACAGGCTGTAGATTCAGGTGCTTGCAAGTCTTAACCAAGATTATTAGTTTCTGTTTTTCCTTTAAAAGTTTTCCCACTTTTGCTTACAAGTTCTTATTACTGAACGGTATTCTTTATTGTTGAAAAAAATAATTTTGGAATGCAGAATTTAACCAGGTTTTGCAGAATGAGTCTTGCCGTCTTGAACAATTTCACTGCCATACAGCCGCACCTGGTCACCCATTTAATAAGTTCTTTTGGGGTAAAACTTGAATACATTGTTGTATTTTTTTCCCTTCTCCCTCTCTCTCTCTCTCTCTCTCTCTCTCTCTCTCTCTCTCTCTCTCTCTCTCTCTCTCTCTCTCAGTTACAAAAAAGATTCTATTCATATGAAACTACATTTTGTTTTATGCATGCATGAAAGGAAATAAGAACTTGGTTGATGCAATGGAAAATGGGATCAACTTGCGCGAACGAATACTAAAATTGTACAGAGATTATTACCATGGTGGACTGATGAAGCTAGTTGTCATTGGTGGAGGTGAAATTTTATTCTTTCCTTTCGTTTCAGTTTTGCTCTCTATTGGGTTTTGCTTTCTTTTTTGTTTAAGCATTGTTTTTGAGGGGTTGAATGTTGATAAATATTATTGGATATGTCTTGTACAACATAGCGTGCTGGAATGGAAGTAATGAAGTAGTTCCAGTTTGACTTGATTTCTATCCAATTGCAGGTTTTAGAAGGATTTACTTATCTACTCCGCCTTCGGGGTTTCTGTTTTATGGATGATTATATCGGATTCTTTGAATTGGTTGATATTGGTGTACACAATTACACAGTTGGGTGCTTTTCTGTTGTTTTAGAATGTGTACCTCCACCAGTGGCAGCTGCTGCAACATCTGCTCTTCAGATTCCTACCATTGGCATTGGAGCAGGGCCTTGTTGCAATGGGCTGGTTAGTTAATTATGTAGTCCTGTTCCTCTTGGTTGTATTGTATGTGTCTGCCTTAATGCTTGTGTGTGTAGTTCCTTTTGGTGTTAAATAGATATTAGCATGCTTGTGCCTGTTCCAGCGTTCTTGTTAAAAATGGTCTTTATGTAATTGTAACTTATTTTGTCTTTAACGTGGTATTTACGTCACTGGATGATGGTTATTATCCATTTGTTAAGGTTTATGAATTTTTATTCTTGCAAATCTTAGATGCAGGCATCTATTAATCAGGACAGAGCTGCAATCTTCATTCCCCTGTTATTTGGATGCTCTGATTGAGAGTGGTAGAGTGATTCTGCAGCCATGTCTGCGACCAAGACTCACAGACAAGTATCCTCTTCCGCAACTTTGCAATAGTAGACAAGGTTATCAACCACTGTTTTGGTTTCTTTTGAACATGATTATGTGGCAATCACTTTGATTGTCATTTTGTGAATGGTAGAATTTTCACATAGAATGTACAAAGTTTTAGATTCTGTGGTTGGTAGCTTTGGGATGTATGTACTAAATTCAAAGCTTTAGATTGCCTGTAGACCTCAAATTGTTGTAATTGAACAAGTTCGAATACTTTTCATATTGAAATATGAATACATCATTGTTCTGCCTATATTCGTTAATTTTGGAATGCAACAATATTAATTTTTTTAAAAATCATATTCAGTACTGAAGGAATATCATTAACTACAACGATTACCCATTCAAACCGTTGTAGAAATCCTCTTATTACAACGGTTAGAACCAATAGCCATTGTATAATAAGAACATTTACAATGGTTATTCTGAAAACCGTTGTGCAAAGTTATCAATATCCATGGTGGAAAGAATCATATTACAACGGTTATTAAACAAAACCGTTGTTGAAAGTGACTTACTACAACGGTTATTGAACAAAACTGTTGTTGAAAGTGACTTACTACAACGGTTATTTTGAACAACCGTTGTAGTAAGCATAATACTACAACGGTTTTTCTCAATAACCGTTGTAGTAAGTCACTTTCAACAACGGTTTTTCTCAATAACCGTTGTAGTAAGTCACTTTCAACAACGGTTTTGTTCAATAACCGTTGTTGAAAGGGTCATATTACAACGGTCGCTCTTGTATACATGTTTTATATGTGAGAATTGACAACGGTTTTTCTTACAAACCGTTGTTGAAAGTGACATATTACAACGGTTTTTGACCGTTGTCATAAATAAGTAGAAAAGACGACACTCTTAACCTCAACGGTTTTGGAAGACTTTCAACAACGGCTAAAAACCGTTGTCTATTAACTTTATTGTAGTAGTGGGTCCAATATAACTTTTCATTTTGAAGTAGGCAATATTGCCTTGTTAGAGAGCGTAGGTATATTTTGCCTATCCGTTTGCCTCTTTTCTTGGAGCATGAAAATACTGATATAGCAAAGCAAATGAGGTTTGTTTACTCTTTTGTCTTGTTCCTTGGAGATGCTCTTACAATAATGAGCCTAAAAGTTAGGGATTTAGTTAATCCTAAGTAAGTAAAACAAGAAAACGCAGGGCTAATTAAGAATGACAGAACAGGTAGGCTTATGTAAGCTAGTCTAGATGGCCGTTGTTATCTTTTACTTGTGAGGATGGCTAAAGAGAGAGAGAGAGAGAGAGAGAGAGTGACGATCGATTCATAAGAAGAAGCAAAAGTAAAGGAAACAAAAGCAAAGCAGGCCCAGAAAAAAAAAAAACCTTTCATTAGCTGATCATATTGAAATACTGCGTGCACGTGCAGCGCCGACGCCATTGAATTTTATTGGTCCGTCCTCCTCCCCCAAAATTAATTACGTTTAGCCAAGGAAAATTGACAACAGCACCAACACTCCCCTCAACAGAAAATCTGATGATCAACAACCCCACCACCCCCACCACCTAGTAGTGGTAGTAGTAGTAGGCAGTAGGCAGTAGAGAGAGAAGTTCTTCCTCACAGTGAGAGGTGGGGTCCACAACTAAGCTACACTACACACCCCTACTGTAATACAGTAGGTATAGGGGTGTCCGTGTCCCTCACAAATTTACATCATGCATGCATGCGACTAATAGTTTAATAGGTTTTATTCTGTAGTAAAATTAACTCCATTGAATTATATTATGTGTAAATGTTCTACCACCTGGATGCTCAAAGGAGTATGGGAATATTTTGTATCAAAGTATTACTTTTTCCTTTTTAGGTGATGTTATTATTATGATCTGTTTGTGTTAAAAGTTAAAAGTTGAGCAAACAGATATATGTATATATCGCGTCACTGTTGATACGCTAAGCTAGGGTAGGCTAGGGTAGTGTAGATAGCAGAGACTAGGGGTTCCCTAGTGTTGTTGTATCTGAGCCTGCCCGACTGTATTTGGATCTAAAGAAAGATTATACATGCCTACACCCGCACGCATAAATCTCTGCTATCAACTTTTCCATTAATTACTAGTTTACCTCTCCTCCATCTCCTCGGGCCTCTCCCTCTCTCCCCCCTCTCATCACTCCACAGTCATCACCACAAAACAACAACAATCTCTCAATTTTAACAACAATCTCTCAATTTTAATTTGATTTTTCTAATCAGCCTGTTTGGAATTGGAACCCTTTCAGGTGGGCTTCAAGTCCTTCCAATGGGCTCCACCACATACCCTTCCATTTTTTTATGATCGTCCATTTCCAAACCCCAAAACCTCTCTCTCTCTCTCCTCAATTCATTCACTATCCTTTCTTTCTCCTTCGGTTTCAGTGCTCCTCCTCCAAATCCAAGATAAACCCCTTAACCCCTCCTCTATATATATATTATACATCACACTTTACGCATTACAACCACAACTTTCGCTAAAGCTTCTTGAGTGTTTTAGACTTGAGAGCACCCAAAACCCAACTTTGTTTTTTCTCTACCTTAACTTGGTTGTTTTTGTCTGAAAAATCAAAATCAAAAGTAAGTAATGTTGGGAATGGAAGACGCAGTTATGAGTGAGCTGATTGGGGAAGACATAAACGAGCAGGGTTTGCCGCCAGGGTTTAGGTTCCACCCAACTGACGAGGAGCTCATAACCTTCTATCTGGCTTCCAAGGTCTACAACGGCTCTTTCTGCGGCGTCGACATTGCTGAGGTTGACCTCAACAGATGCGAGCCCTGGGAGCTCCCAGGCATGATATTCTCTCCTCCTACCCTTCTCATTAATTAACATATTCATGTCATTAAATTAATTAATTATGATTTATAACTAGAGAGCTATGAAGCTCTATCATTTTCATGGTCCCCTTGCTGCAGTCATAATCATACTTCTCTCATAATTAATTGCATGGCTCAAAGCTTTTGCTTGATGATAAAAATGTCGTCTCAGATTTGTAGGTGGAAAAGTACAATTTACATTTATTTAGCAAACTTAAGAAAATAAATAATAAATGAATGTCTGTTAAGACACACAATCATTTCACCCATCTCTCTTTCTGACCAACAGTTAATGCATTCCTTCCATATATCTGACTCTCTCTCACCAAACCCATATATTTCTTAACCAGAAAATCTAGGGCAGCTCAACATCTGACAATTTTTTTCATTCATTAAATGAGTGTACTGTACTGACAAATCTAGCCGTTGATGTATATGTGATGATTTAAGTGATGATGATAATGAATGGTGCAGATGTGGCAAAGATGGGGGAGAGAGAGTGGTACTTCTTCAGCTTGAGGGACAGGAAGTACCCAACAGGGTTAAGAACCAACAGAGCCACCGGAGCTGGTTACTGGAAAGCCACTGGCAAAGACAGACAAGTTTACAGCGCATCCACTGGAGCCTTGCTTGGCATGAAGAAGACTCTTGTTTTCTACAAAGGCCGAGCTCCCCGCGGCCACAAGACCAAGTGGGTCATGCACGAGTACCGCCTCCACGGCCACCTCTCCTCCTACGGCGGCCACGCCTGCAAGGTCATTTTAATCATTTCATTTCCAGTTTTTCTATTATTAAATGGTGGTGAGTATTACCATCACGCGCCGCTAGATGAGTGTGATTTAATCTACTTGCTACAAGAATCTCAAAAGTTCAACTCACTCAACCGCTATTAATGGTTGTAACGCTCACCACCAATTAACAACGGTGAATGAAAATAGAGAAGAAAAAAGGGTATTAGGGTAGACCCCAGCACAGCCCTACCTCCACACGTGCACACACCCTTTAATATACGTACGTGGGAATCCAATCAACCTATCTACCTAGCTTTTGGAATTTTACCTGCTGCAACTGCTAAATTTCACCCTCTCTTTTGTCACTTTCTGGGGTTGACTTCTCTTGAATAGTCAGTATTATTCAGTATGCCGACTAGACCATTTTCACTTTGATTTTTAACCTTTGGATCTTTCTTTTTAATTCATGTCATCATCTGATTGATGTAACAATCCCTACCCTACCTATCTGGGTCAGTAGATCATGTAATTCAAAAATATTTGATTTTATATACTATAATTAGAACCCTAATTCCCCAAGATATTTGCTCACAAGTGTTTTGTTTACTAAATTGAATTATGCAGGATGAGTGGGTGATATGCAGAATAAATCACAAAACAGGGGACAAAAAAAACCCACTACAACTTGATCGAGTAGAAGTTGAAGCTGCTTCATCCAATTGCAATTGCCTGCCTCCATTGCTGGAATCTCCAACAGCAGTAAAACCTACATTCTTGCAACAAGGACAATGTCCTCATCAATCTCTCAACCCAATGCAAATGCAATCTCCTCATCCTCTTCCTCCTTTTCTGTTTCAGCACCAAGAAAATGACCTCAAAAGCCTCATCAACCCAGTTGTCTCCCAACCCCACCTCTTTTCCTCCTTCCCAATAAATGCCTTCCAAACCCAACCCTCCTTTTCACCAACCAACAACAACAACTCAGCATCATTAACAAATGAAAAAAACCCATCACCTTTGCAATCCCTCCTCTTCAAATCCCTCTTCTCTTCCCATGACCAAGATTGCAATAATACTATTCCCAAACAGTGCAAGACAGAGCCCAACTACTTTTCCCATTTCCAAACACCAGCTATGAATAATAATTATAATAATAATTGTGACTTGAACTTGTTGAACTTGATGGAAAAGAATCATCAGCATCATCATCATCATCAGCCAAACACCCCCTGCCATCAATACAATAATCATCCAAATGATCCTTTGCTTTTTGATTGTTTGGATTATAGTGTGTTGGGCTTCTCAGATGCTGCTGGTACTGCTACAACTGTTCATGAGCATGACACGCGTCCTTCAACTGCTTTCAACAGAGCCGGCTTTCAGACCATGCTAGACCTTCCTCCCATCAAAGTAACCGGAGAATCTTGGCCTTTGGATTATATCATGGATGCTAAGTAACATGTTCCAGTTCCATCTACTTTTTACCTTTATCTTTACTACTTATAGTGTACTCCTTCGACTCGACTCCATCTATAGCTATTGTGTATGTATGTGATGTAGCTAGCTAGCTGTACTTGTAGTTTTCAATCAAATCTATGTATTAACTGTTGAATATTTCCAGTACCCTAACTAATAGAATAATTAACTAACTTTAATTATCAATGGGGAGCTAATTAACTGGAGTTATTCAAAACCCTGTAGAGAGAGGTGGAGAATGGGCAGAGAGGGCAAGTTCTGTTCTGTTCTGTTCTGGTTGATGTGACGATGCCATGAATGGAATGGGATTGAATATCTTTATTTATTATTGGTATTGAGTCCCTTTTGCTTTGAACTTTGAATGCATGCTCTCCTTCTCTCTCTCAGTCACTCAGTGGCATGGCAGGTTTTTCTCTCTTTCCTTGTTAAGGGAGGGAGACAAAGGAAGCTGCATATATATGCGAATTAAGCAGAGCATTATATGTGCATAAGTCATAGGTTGTTGATTAAGGAAACATGATTCACATGTTTTAGTTGCACACCGAATGTTTGACAATTGACAAATGGATATGTTGAAGGCATACATGGATCATGGATCATGGATCCAAGATTCCAAGCATGTGAGTCACGGATCACATATTACTCTGACATGTGATATAGGGGCAACCATCTTTTTTTTCGGTCGAACGCAAGGCAACCATCAAACTTAATAATTGTATCACCACAATTTACCAAAAAAGCAAAAAGATATTTGTTTATGCAAAAATTTGGGAAGACAAAGTATTGTCTCAACTTACAAATTGAGTATAGTGCTAGTGGGATTTTGGTCCATCAATTAACTTATACTGAAAAAGTATTGAAGCGATTTGGCATAGATAAGGCTCATCCACTTAGCACTACAATGGTCGTCAAACACTGGATTTTTCCTAGCAAGGTTTTAATAATGCAATATAAGCACGTCCAACACTTTATCAAGTCCCAAATGAAGTTGTAATCTTTTTCCTTTGTCTCGATTTTTCCTATCAAAGTTTTAATGAGGCAACCAATGAAGGGACTTTTGAGCATCCAAGGGGGAGTATTGTAAATATGCAGATGGCCCAAAATTATTGGGATGAAGACTTTTGTTTATTGTAGGTGAAAGTGGAAAGACTAGAGTTAAGATATAGTGTAGAAAATGCTTACTACTGTCGGTAAATTGCTTATCAAATTCATTGTGGTAGTTGTAAATTTTCCCTATAAAAGGAATCCTCATCTGATGAAGCTAGACACACCAATCCGAAGAGAAAAAGTGAGAGAGAAATCTGAGAGTTAGAATATTTTATCAGAGGGAGAAAATTTTATCAATATAATACCACAAGAGTAAATACAATCTCACTCTAATATTTAATGGTACTTTCATATAAACATGACATTTTCATATAAGGAACAATTTAAACTTCAAAGTTGCAACACGTGTTGTGCCAAAAAAAAAAGCAGCAGTAACATGGCGTCTGAAACCTTGATTATTTTATGGAAACGTAAATCCGTGTGGAAAAAGGTTTATATGAACTAGTTGAATCTGGGGAGGGGATGTGGATTTGCTACCAAACTCCAAAGAGCAATCTCTGAGTCAATGCAAAAGTGGAACAATTCCAAATCTGGGTCCCATGTGCCTAACTTAGACACAACGTGGCATATATTCAACGCCCATTTGTTTAGTAATTGGTTTCAAGTTTGAACAAATACACAGACTACAGGTACTCTACTGGCATTAGATTCAAGACAGAGCACACACACATGCAAGCATATGTGTGGAGTGGGGTGGTGGTGGAGGACAAGTACTTCTCTCAATCTCACGAGTCACCACGTTGCATTGCATGTAGATTTTCATCTAATGGTCACCCATTACAAATTTAGAACCATTATGCCCTTTGACAGGTAGATCCCTTCTCGATCTTCTTTCCTCTTTGATATATAATAATCTTCTTTTTTTATTTTTTTATTTGGTCTTTCATAAAATTGATATTTTATAATGATGCATTGCTTCAGATTTATTGCAATTAAAATTTGTTTTGTTTTGTTTTCTTATGCTAAAAAGGCTCTCTACAACTTCTGCATACCTAACCCTCTTTCCTTTTTCTTTTTAATTCGTCTCTTTGTTGACTACCCTATTATAAAATTTGTGATGCAAATCATCTTAATCTAATACTGACAAGTAGAGAAAATATTACGGGGATTCACTACTATATCCAATATAGGAGTCCAAATTATTATAAAAAAACCCTATATGAAATAGACTTTATAAACACACCTAAAACCCATTTATAACATAACAAAAAGGCTTTTAACTTCTTTTAAATTACAAAATTGCTATTAATTTCTTAAAACAAACCCAACCCCAAAACCTCATAAAAAAAAGCCCAAAACACTCAATAGGGCATCAAAGTAATTTAATAATCAAAATTAAATTCAATAGGGTCAGCTGTCATTTTTTTGGGTTTGTTTATAGAAATTAAATGGTGTAAGGTTTATTTATAGTTTTAGTGCTAAGAATGGGTATATAACTAAATATCTCAAAATGGTACCTTTGCTTGAACAAATGGTTGAGAAGAAATTCAAATATCTCTTTTTTAACATTGACGGGAAGGAGGATTTCACATATTACCTTTTACTATTGAGGGATTCATTAAATAATTTTATTTTAGGGATACCTTTTAGGGTCTTCTACAAATTTTTTTTTAACAATTCAAACAGTCTATTTTTCAAGTCTTCAAAAAATCATGCAAATAGAAAATCATTAAGGTGTCTAATTGGGATCAATAAAATAGACAAACATGATGCTTCAAGAAAATGCTATAATAACAACCATTTAATTGAGTGGTCAAATGGTTTTGAATTCAAGTATTTTTTTGCATATATAATCTTTGAGGGAATATCTAAAAACTATAACATGAGACATTCTCCAATCAATTGGAGACAAATACCACTAGACTAAAGGCTAGTTATGAGAAAACTATATATGTAACAAAATACATTCTTTCTAACAATATGTAACATAAATTTAAGATATGATTTCAATAAGAATTTGATTTTAATAATAAATTAACTTTTCTTTAAAATGTACTTTTCTTTGTTTATCAATAAGTCATTTATTCTATAAAAAAAATGTAATTTAAAAATAAAAAGATGAGGGAGCTTTCATTTTTATTTTTAGTACAAACGATTAAGGGCGGGGGGTTTACACAAATATTCTTCGTGCTTTAGGGTTTCGAACCTCTACTTATATGGATGGAGGTGAAAGAGTTCAACTAACCGAGCTATACCCCAATGACTATGGAGCTTCTTAAATAGGCATCCTTATATATATAAAGACATCTAATTAATATAGGGCTACATTGTGATCAACTCTTCAAAAATTAACCAAATTTACTTACTATTTAGTTATCTAATTGCGAATAAATAGATAGAGGAATACAATATTTCTAATAAACATTAAAACAATTTCCAACAAAACAAAGTGAACACTAAGGCAATCATGATCATATCAAATGGCAAACTTTATTTTTATTTTTTTTAAGCTAGCTAACTTTTGCAGAAATGACACTTAATCTATAACATGAACAATTTGGGCTCTCCCGTGTAGTACTTGTTGTGCAAAAACACTACAAGATCTTGTCATTGATGGACTACGCAACTATCACACACAACCCACACAAAGATAAAGCACACACAAACAGAAAAGTAAACAAGCACACAAAGAATACAAGAATTTATAGAGGTTCAGCGTTGTGTCTACGTCATCTTGGTGATCCCCAAGAAATATACTAGTATGAAAGAACACTTTTAGTTACAATGAAGAACTCCCTTTGCTCTTTCACAAACACTAGCTCTCTTTTCTCTCACCCTTGACTCAAACACAATTTGATGCCTTAGCTTTCTCACATTATCAAAACCTAGCGCTAAAGTGCCTATCTATATGTCATAGGGCTTTAGTACAATTATATACAAGAAATAGAAAACTTAAAGGACCCTAAAACTAGAAGAAAATATGTCCAGATACGACATAGATAGGCACTGGATTCGCTTGTCCCTCTCGAGCGCCACTTGCGCCGCTTGAACGTATGATTCCCCTCGAGTTTGAGTTCTGCTGCTCGAGTAGGTGCTCGAGTGCCTGGGCCTGGACGAAAAACTTCCCTCTACTACTTGAGCGCCTGCAGCTTCTGCTCGAGCGCCAAAACCCAGTCAACACATCTGCAACTCGTTTGACTGCCCATTTTCGTCAATCCTTCCCCATCTTTAAAGTAAGCCAACATTAGCAATACTTTGGGGGCCATTGGTAATATTAGATTTTCCAGGTACAACATTTAGGTTTGTTACAAAATATTAGGAGTTTTTAACAATGTTCACTGATAAGTCAATTTAAACATTTATGTACTCTTTATACTTAGTTTTTGTAGGAGAATTTGATTTAAAAAGGACTTATTACTTTATTTTGTCAATTTTCAGCTTTCCAGAGCAAGTAATATGTTTTCAACATAAATACGACTTTTTGGTGGAGTTTTAGTACAAGACCAATTGGAGATGAAAGCTAAGATCTTGAAGATGATTGTGGAATTTTTCTAGAAATTTCGAAGCAGCCAATGAGAGCAGTCTTTGAAGTTAAGTCAGCATAAGGTGCAATCCCGTAAAACTGTGATGCTGTGGAAGAATGATTATTTGTAGACTTTCCTGATTTTTCCTCAAGGCAAGCGATATATGGCTAGACAGATAAGACAAAAATCTACAATTTACATATTTTTCTCAAATGTTCTTGGATGAGGAACAACCCCAAATGTGCGTGCAAAGTAACTGACGTGTTATCCCAATCCAAGTAGGAAGAGGAGTCAATTACTTTCCCATTTTGGATTTATGTTTTAATTAGGTTTTCTTTATTTTTGGGCTGTTGTAAAAGTCCAGCTAGGGTAGGAACAGACGTGTGGTGTTTTATTTAAGCATGAGAAACAACTCCTTTTGAGGGTTACACACGCAATGACTAAGAGAAATTGGAGACACTGGAAGAGTACCGCAATTGGCTATGTTTTATTTTTTCTTCCTTATGTTTTTATTTATGTTGAATTCTATGATTATGTGTAACTAATTTTCTTTTGCTAGGGCATGATGCAGCCCTAGTATGATAATCTAGTTTTCTTATTTCACATATTTATTGATTGTCTTTGATGTTGGATTCCTTAATCACTGTGCTTAATAACTTGGTTGATTACCTTGATACTTGATCACCATCTAGACATTTAATTGAGTCAATCGGATGCAAATTAGAGTAAATACCATACTTAATTTAAGGCTTGCTTCTTGTGATTAGGATTTGTAATTCGTCTAGGGAAAATACCATACTCCTAGGGTTTACATGCTTGTTGGAGGTTTTCACTAATCTTAATGAGTTTCTATGTGTTGATATTTGACCTAAATACCATAGGCGAACTACATGTAGGAATATATGAGTTAGCCTAAATACCATAGGTAATTCATGAAAAATGAAAACTAAGTGGCGACATCAAATGGTTAGTTAATAGGTAGATGAATAAGAGGCTAGATTGGATTACTAGTGGTGAATTCATTGTCCTAGTGCTTCTATCAATTTGAATTTCTCATTCTTGTGTTTCGTGACTTTCTACTTGTTTTGTCTTTTAATTTCGTTGGTAATTAAATCATTCTTTCACAAACCCTTTTTGTGTTTACATGAGTATGCTATGTGTTTAATTTCTTATTTATATAATTAGAGTAGTTAAAGTATTTTGTGAAGTAAATTAGGTTAGACTAATTGGAAGTTGAACTTAATCCTCGTGGTAATGATCTCGTATTTGTCATACTATATTACGATTGACCTTGTGCACTTGCGAGTATAATTTGTGTTTAGACTAATCTTTATAATCTCCATTTTTCAGGTTATCTAAAATTCACAACATTCACCACTCTTATTATAATTTTTTGAATTCATTAAGAGGAAAGGGAGGACAAAATTGAACTCTTGACATTTATTGGCGCAAGGGCAAATGATTCTACCAGTTTGAGTCCAGATGGAAAACATTCCTAAGAGTGAAATTTTTTATAAAAAAAACAAACAAATAAACGTGTACTCAACACACCTTGTCATATTCGCAAAACACCCTTACATAAATAAAATATTTATTTCATTTGTAGTAATTTTGAAAGACAGTAAAATTGTCGTTAAATGTCTTTCCACCTTAAATAAAGCCTTGTTTTTAGATTAGGTATGGATTTTTTTTTTAATACAAACGATAGTTTAAGCTCGGCCCACATGGATGGGCGACGGCACTGGCCCTTCAAAAAATTGTGGCCTCTTACACACCGCCAGTCCAATAAGTATACTAGCCAAAAAAAAGGCCTTTTATGTGCGAAACTAATGCTTTTTTGGCTTTATTTTGAACTTTTTTGGACATTTTTCTTTATCTTTCATATAATGGGCCTTTTTAAAATTTGTTTTTTTTTTATATATACTTAAACTAACTTACCATCTAGGTTTGAAACTTTTTATTATAATTTTTGTTCAAAATGAGGTAAGTGTTAAACAAAAAAGGCCTCATTTTCATTTTTGCCCAGGGCCTCCAAAATTAATGAACCAACATACCACGCGCATGGTATTAGAGGAACGAGAAGAAGATTTTGTTTATAGTAATCTCTCTTCTCGTTCCTCTCATACCACGCCCGTACCTCCATAAAAAATCTTCTCGATCTCATCAATCTTTTTCTTTGATCTCTCAACCAAAAATTCACCACAATTTTTTTTTTTTTTTTATCTTGGTATATGTAAGTTCTCTGAAGGTAATCTGATTTCTATCCTTTAAATTATTAATTTTTTTTTTAATGTTCTTGCAATTACATACCAGACATTTTGTTTGGAAGACATTATTTATAAAATCTTTTTTGCAAAAACCATATGCTACATCAAATTCATATAAATTTCTCCAAATTTATTCACTGGTTCTCTGTTTCTTATGTTTTTCTTTGATTGCTGGCTCTATTATTCTTGTTTTGTTGGCCTTTTGTGGGTGCATAATGAAGCTTTATTGACAAAAAAGAAAAAGAAAAAGGACATGTATAACCTTTTATGTATGTAATTGGAGTTAAGGTGTGATTAAAGATATGTATTATGAATTGCTTGATTTAACTATAATTTTTTCTTTGTAGATTTGCAATGTATCATCCTCTTTGGTGTAAATTTGTATACATTAACACTGAAATGAAATTGTTGACAAAAAGAAAAAGCGGCATTGAAATGAAGAAATCAATTATATTATTATATTGAATTAAATACTTTTTCGGTCGATGGATATTACACAAAAATTTATTTTGGTCATTGAGAAAAATATTTAACCAAATTGTTCACTATGTTTCCCAAAGTTTACAATTTATGGACATTCAGTTATCTTCTGTTAAGTTCAGTTTTAATTTTTATTTATTTGGGAAATACCTTCAATTTTCTTCATCTAACTCAATGAGTTAGGGTATATTGTGCTATTAGGGTTTAACAAATTGGGGGAAATTTTGAGTTCAAATCGAAATTGTGAGGTATAAGGAAAATTAAAAGGCCAAAACAAATTAAAATGAAATCAACAACATACCATATGTTTTGGTGCTCTATCATCTTGATTACGTTTCCTTGCCATCCGAAGTCACAATACGTAAGGGTGGGCATCCAAATCGTAATTACTAGTTTCGTTTGGTTTTGACCAAGAAAAAGTCAAACGGTTTAAAAACCGAACTAAACCGTATGTGGTTTGATTTGGTTCGATTTTGAGCTTTGTAAACCTACCTAAATCGAATCGGACCGTCTACTTGTATGATAACTAAATATGATGTGAATTTGAAATTTTATGGATCCTTGGAGTTATTGATATTTGAATTGTAGTTATATTTGTTATTAAAATTTGAAGTTTTATGGCATGTTGATTTTAGGATGGCTTGATATGCTAGAAAATGAAAAAAAAAATGTAGCAAATTGTGAATTTTGTTGTTGTTGTAATTGGGCTAACAATGTTGAAGAAATTCAAAAAGAAAGAGAATTTGGCTTTGGCCCAAACCGGCCAAACGAAATCATCTTAAATTGGTTTGGTTTGGTTTGTTTTCCTCTGTGATTTTTGTCAAAGTCAAACCAAACCAAACCGTTATATTGTAATTGATTCGACCATAGTTTTGAAGTGAAACTGATCCAGTCTGGACCATGCCAACCGATAATAGTACGGTTCTCACTCAATCTATTCAGGCTTCAATATAGCATCCAATTTGTGACCTTATACCTCACAATTTTGATTTCAACCCAAAATTTCCTAGAAAAATAAAACTATAAACTGCACTTAATGGAAGATAACAAAATGTCTATAAATTATAAACTTTGGGAAACATAGTGACCAATTTGGCTAAAAAAATTCTCATTAACCAAATTGAATTTTCATGTTAAACCCAATGACCAAAAATGTATTTAACCCTATTCTATTTTATCAAAAATTTATATTATTCTATTTTTCAATATCATTTTGAACTTAATTAGCAAATTTCATTAAGCAAAAATCACTCGTGAGAATCAAGACAGGATTTACAGAATTCGTGGTAGGTTGTGATTCTAGCTCTCTATTTTTAGTTTGTGTTTTCGTTGTCAATAATGTAGGGAGATTCTCCAATACGCATTTTATGTTCCTTTGTCTTTTTATATCACCTTCAAAGTTTCCGACAAAATAGTAATAATAATAAAAATGTTCGTTTTCTTTGCTGCGTGTGCTGACTGATTTCTGCATCCAAAAGAAGCGGAGAAAAGGTAGCTATGAAAAGGTGAAAATCAGAGGGAAAGAGAAAAATCGGAATTGGGAAACAAAGAAAATATCTGCTTATATTATGCAAGCAAAAGCAATGGTGAATTTTAATTGGACAAAATAAAAATAAATCATAGAACAAGACAAGTTCAGAAATTGGCAGTTTCAATCATTGACTTGAAAACAAAGATGCATAATTTAAAAGAAAAAACTAATAGAAAAAGAAAGAAAGAAAATAAGAACCAGCCTATTCAAGCATGGCAAATATGGTTTGGACCGTTTGGAATTGAGCTCCAGAGATTAGTAGGTTCCACTGTCCAGCTCTCTTGCTTGCACTCTCTTGGTTTTTTTTTATTTTTTATTTCCTTTAATTTTCTTATTTAATTAATTACTACCTAACCTTTCACTCCCAGCCCCACTCGCAGTTGCAGAGTATGAATTCTTGGGAATTTATTCAAAACCATTTTCATCTCTACTTCTATCCGGGTCTGTTTCAAAATTCAAGTCTCGGAGAATTCCGAATTATCCGGAACTGAAACTCAGTTGTGAGTGAGTGAGAAGTGGTTCAGTCTTAACTACAGTTGACGGATGTTGAAGGGTTGTTGGCAAAAGCTGCTTAAACCTCTCTCTCTCTCTCTCTCTCTGTTTCTTTCTCTCTCTCGTACTTTCGATCTCGATTGAGTTTTTGAGGGATTCTGGATCTTAAACTGCCAAATAATATTAGTAAAATTGTAAAACTTGAGGCTGTATTTGTCTGTATACTAAGATTCTGCCTAAGAAGCCAGCCAACCAGTCCTCACCCATAACCCATTTTAAGATATTTACGTTGTTGCTTTGGAAGCAGAGGTTACAGTGAGCTGAGCTCTCTTGTTGTCCAAGGTTACTCTCTCTCTCTCTCTCTCTCTCTCTCTCTCTCTCTCCCTCCCAAGGAGTCACTTTTTATTAAATTCAGTTGTGGGTGCTCCATATTAACTTACATTTAGTAAACTCTCTGTGCCGAGCCTCACCTGACCCCCTGAAGAGGTAAGCAATCTAAAGGATCTGTTGTATTCTGGGACAGGGAGATGCAGAGACCCATTAGCCCTTTTGCAGTGAGGAATGGTTACTTATGAGTGAGTTAGATCTGGGTCTTTCTATAGTGGAAATGATTTATTAATTTTGTGATGTGGGTACTTTTTTCCTTTTAGGTTTGTTTGAGATTGGGGGTCTCATTTATTCATTGGTGAAAAGATGAGGGGAGCTGTGATGGTGGCTATTGCTGCTACAATTGGTAACCTTCTGCAAGGATGGGATAATGCTACAATTGCAGGTACAGATTTCTATATCTGTTTGTTTTAAAGTTGTAAATTTAGACATGTTTGAACTAGAATTTCAAGCCTCCTCCACTCTTGTTTTGGCAGTCTCTGTGCATTGGGATTCAAAGTAATTTTGTATTTTCCCAGGAATTTTATCTGCTTAGCTAACTTCAATCACAGAGTTTGTCCCAATTTGTTTTGTTAACTTCATGTTTTCCCGGGTTCTCATTTTCTGCTAATATAGTAATATCTAGTTACTTCTTTCTTCTATGATTTCAGGGGCTATTGTTTACATAACGGAAGATTTCGATTTGGGAAGCTCCCTAGAAGGCCTTGTTGTGGCCATGTCACTCATTGGCGCAACAGCTATTACAACATGCTCAGGAGTCATATCAGATTCGATTGGTAGGAAGCCAATGTTAATAGCCTCATCACTCCTTTATTTTGTGAGTGGCTTGGTAATGGTTTGGTCGCCCAATGTCTATGTACTATGTATAGCAAGGCTATTAGATGGATTTGGAATTGGTCTAGCAGTTACTCTCGTCCCGCTCTACATATCTGAAACTGCCCCAGCAGATATAAGGGGATCATTAAATACTCTTCCACAGTTCCTTGGTTCAGGCGGCATGTTTTTATCATATTGTATGGTTTTTGGGATGTCACTGTTGAACTCACCAAACTGGAGACTGATGCTCGGTGTTCTTTCCATTCCCTCTATTTTCTATTTTGCATTAACGGTATTTTACTTGCCTGAATCTCCTCGATGGCTTGTGAGTAAGGGCAGGATGCTTGAGGCAAAGAGGGTTCTCCAGCAGTTACGTGGCACTGAAGATGTTTCTGGTTTGTTGCTTATTACTTGCTTGCAATTTTATGTTTGTATGTAGAGATCCTGATTTCCAAATGCATATCATCTGTCTCTTGTTTCAGTGGATCCAACTCTTAAAGCATTGTCTCATGCACTGAAATGTGCATGCTAAAATTCTTATCATAAATTTGTGCATGATTCACTGAACTTGATAAAGATTCAATATATTTTAGGGCAAAAAGCTGCATATTATTGTTATGGGCTAAAGATGCTCGGAGTTGCCTTTTCTACTTCCTTTGGTTTCCAATTTAAAGTTTAATGTTCTTTCTTATTTAGAGAAATAGTTTTCACTTGTAAAAAAGTGGTTTAGACATTTGGTTAAATTATTACTAATGCTTGTAGGAAAAGGCATTACTTATGGAGGAATTATGTTCTTAGACCTTTTCTATTCAGTGTGCGACAGTGGTCTGGTTATTATGCATAACATAAGTAAAATAAGGGTTCTTTGTTCTTCTTTTCTTTTCTTTTTGATCAAACCCCAATTTTTCTTGAATGAATCTGTTTCTTCAGCATACTGTTTTATTTTCGCTTTCTATGCTACACAGAGATTAATGCTCAGATTGTTATATGTTTGCTTGACATCAGTACCATGTCATATACCTGTTGGTATTGTCCTTGAGTAGGTCTGGATTATCAAAGGGGTTTGACAAGTACACTCAAATTTTAGATTAAGCATTTGCAGAAATGTTGACATGCATAAGCTTCTCTATGTGTGTAAATCTATGGGCTCAGAATATGTGTAACTAATCCCCTTTATTATGCAAAGTTGATCAAGATTTTGAGATTAATTTAGTAAGTTGTAACTATGACTAATTTATCATGTGAATCTTGCTAATGCATCATGGTTTATAGGTGAAATGGCTTTGCTGGTTGAAGGTCTTGGAATTGGGGGTGAAACATCTATAGAAGAGTACATAATTGGCCCCGCTGATGATCAGGAACCAGCTGACAAAGACAAAATTAAGTTATATGGACCTGAGGAAGGCCTTTCCTGGGTTGCCAGACCTGTCACGGGACAGGGTTCCCTTATTAGTCTTGTCTCTCGCCAAGGAAGCTTGGTAAACCAGGGTGTGCCTCTAATGGACCCTCTCGTCACTCTGTTTGGTAGTGTCCATGAAAAGTTCCCAGCGACTGCTAGTACCCGTAGCATGCTTTTTCCTAACTTTGGGAGCATGTTCAGCACAGCAGATCCTCGGGTTAAAACTGAACAATGGGATGAAGAGAGCTTGCAGAGAGAAGGTGAGGGCTACGCATCTGACGCTGCAGGGGGAGACTCAGATGACAATCTGCATAGTCCATTGATTTCACGCCAGGCAACAAGTTTGGAAAAGGATTTAGTGCCCCCTGCTTCCCATGGCAGTGTTCTAAGCATGAGGCGGCACAGCAGTCTCATGCAAGGAACAGGGGAGACAGTTGGTAGCACAGGCATTGGTGGTGGCTGGCAATTGGCATGGCAGTGGTCTGAGAAAGAAGGCGGGGATGGAAAGAAGGAAGGAGGATTTAAAAGGGTATATTTGCACCAGGAGGGAGGCCCAGGCTCCCGTCATGGGTCCCTTTTGTCACTTCCTGGTGGTGATGTTCCTGCAGAAGGTGAGTTTATACAGGCAGCTGCTCTGGTCAGTCAGCCTGCTCTATATTCGAAGGAGCTTATAGATCAGCATCCAGTTGGACCTGCAATGGTTCATCCATCGGAAACAGCTTCAAAAGGACCAATCTGGGCTGCTCTGCTTGAACCAGGGGTTAAACATGCATTGTTTGTTGGAATCGGAATCCAGCTTCTTCAGCAGGTAGTAAATAGTTATAATTTATAAAAATGTATAAAATTCTCATTTCTATCTTATCTGACATTTTGTTCATTGGGATTGGCAAAATGTGATACTTTTTTCTGGCTAACTTTCTGAGAACAACAATCATCGAGTTTATTTGATGTGATTCATGATGTTTCCTGAGCCAGTCCTAGCGACGTAAAAAATGCCTGGCACATAAAACGTCCATTTTGTTATGCATTGTTCTTCATTTGTATCTGAATCTATAATTTTTTTTAATGACATTTTCCTAATCCCTTCTCAGTTAGAATATCTCCCTTTTGGTGTTCTCGGGGGGAAACTAATGACTAAAGTGTTCCTTAAAGTTTTTTCTTCGACTGGCAACTAAAGTGTTCCTTAAATAATTGTGCAGTTTTCTGGCATAAATGGGGTTCTGTACTACACTCCTCAAATTCTTGAAGAGGCAGGTGTTGAAGTTCTTCTTGAAAACTTGGGTCTCAGTACAACGTCTTCATCCTTCCTCATAAGTGCATTCACAACTTTGTTGATGCTTCCTTGTATAGCCATAGCCATAAAGCTCATGGATATCGCTGGTAGAAGGTGATTAATTCTTCTGTACTTTTTTTTATTTTTAATCTGACCAGAAACTCTTCAGTTAGGGTTGCTCATATCCAAGGTCTTATCTTTTAACTATAACTTTTAATAAATTGCTGTGGCATTACACGAAAAGCTGGTTTGGCTGTCAGCAAATGACAGTCTGCGTTAAGTTGCCTTATGTTTTAAGATAGTGGTCCTATGCAGGCCTTCTTGAATTAATTTCTATTTTATAAAATGTTAAACATTTATAAGATGTGAGGCTAAGGCTATCACATGAAATGAAGTAGCGTAATAGTTTTGCGGTCGGATGATTCTTGACAATCTGCTAAAATTAAGGCTCGTTCCTTAAGAGCTCAATAACTTAAAAGGTTCTTTCTGTTGGCTTAATTCTTTTTTTTTTTCTTGGTGCACTGTCCTCAAGATTTAATTTGGAACTCTGGCTTATTTTTTGTTTTAGAGGAAGAACTTTAAGTTTAAATCTTAATTAAACATTCCTTATTGCAGGACGCTGCTACTGACTACAATTCCTGTGTTGGTAGTATCACTCATCATCCTAATCATTGCCAACCTTGTGACCTTGGGTTCAGTTATTCATGCGGCATTATCAACCATTTGTGTTATCATCTATTTCTGCTGCTTTGTCATGGCCTATGGGCCAATTCCAAATATCCTCTGCTCGGAGATCTTTCCGACAAGGGTACGTGGCCTCTGCATTGCCATCTGCGCCATGGTGTACTGGATTGGGGACATTATCGTCACCTACTCACTACCTGTGCTGCTTGATTCAATAGGCCTAGCTGGTGTCTTTGGTATTTATGCTGCGGTTTGTGTCATTTCTTTTATATTCATCTTCTTGAAGGTTCCAGAAACCAAAGGCATGCCCCTTGAAGTCATTACTGAATTCTTTGCTGTTGGTGCAAGACAAGTCGCCGCCGCCAAAAGTGAGTAATTGGAAGCTTTGATCGGTTTGCTAGTTCTGCAGTTTGTGGCGTCCTCCCATCTTCTGTGCGGAGATTTTGCTCATTGTACTGCATTTTATTTTCAAACTGCTTCATTCTTCAATTTTGATTGTGTATGATAACGTAGGTTATTTGGAGATAATACTAAAAAGCTTAGCAGAGATGGTTGATTCATTGACTAAGGGGGCATCCTACACCCATGTCCTTATTTAAATAAAGCATTCAAATAAATAAATTTCAGGTTAAGGAATCTACATGGCCCTCTGAAACCTCTCGTCACTCGTTTTGCCATGAAAACATAAAATTTCTCTTATATATAAGATGCCACTCCACTTAGCTTCTTGTACTTCTGCTTAATTTCAAGTCTATGTTTCCTCTTTATCAAGGTCAATGACTATCAGGGTAAATAACATCAACAAGCAGGTGTTCAATTCAGTTTAACGATAACTACTAACTGAATTTCAGTCTAATCAAGAACTAAAATCAGTAATTAAAAAAAAAAAATCAGATAAAGTAAGGGGTACACCATTCTGGAGTATTAAATTGTCATCTACAAACAGTATATTTAAGATATGGAACTACATGACTCTATATACAGCCCAACCTGAACTTTTTAAACCGGATATCTCAAGTAGCTACATCATATTTCAAAACTTTAGGTTGCAATTCAATATGATATCTGGACCTGCTAAGTAAAACTCAGAGTCCCAGTCGTCCTCGTTGAGTAATTTGATGATCCACAATGATAGAAATAGAAGCAACGATTAAATTCAATCATGTGTTTCCTCAGCGGGCGACGTAATTCCAAAGGAATTTGGGCCACATTCTGACAACGGCGGCTTGGAGTTACCAGCTTGATTATTGATGGGGCTTTCTTCTCCGTGCTCAGGTGACTTGGGACCTGACTTGAATGCTTTCACAAAATCACTATCATTGCTAGAGTCCATCACTAGCCTGTTCAGCTTTTGCTCCTACAAAAAATAAAAACCGCTAGAAGTTGTTAAAGTAGAGCATCATTGCAAGGTTTTTTTCCCTTTCTATTCACAACTGCAATGTATTACAAGTGCTTACCCTCTGCAGTGCTTCATGCTCAGCTTGAATTCGAAAGGGAACACCATGTTTCTGATACACATTGTTTTGTGCTAAGTCTTCATCAATGTCACCGGCAGTGGTTGCAAAGGGATGATTGGCAGGAATCCACCTAACCGTATCAGGGTCAACATCAGGAGGTATTGATTCCCCTTCCTTTAGGAATATTGTCGGTCTCTTCCACTGGTAAGCCCGTGATCTCCTTTTCTGATGGACAGCTTGCTGCTCTTTTGTAAGGGTAACTGGGGCTAGGCGATAAACCTTTCCACACATCTCTACAGTTGAATTTCCTTTACCAACCTTAACCAATGGATTATTGAATGGGTCATCATACTTGAGAGGCTGTGAACTGTGAAATACAGGCACCGAACAAACATGTGCAAAGGGCAAAACGTAAGTAAACACTTAGAATTTTTGAAAGTTTTCAAACTTATGCCCTAAACAATTCTACACAAAGACAACGAGAAAAAGGGTCGGAATCATACATGCCTCTTCTATCAGATCTAAGCTGGCCACGTCTAACGAGATCAGCAACAGAGCCAGGACGATTGTACTTTGATTTCCTCACCGCATACACTCTCAAAGCAATGACCAAAAATGCAGCTGCAATACATAAACCAATTGCCAAATTGGATCCCACTCTTTGCCGCATCTGATTATTATTCGAAAAAAAGAAGAAAAAAAAAGTTAAACCGGTTGCAAATTGCAAATATATAAACTAGCCAATGTACAGACACTGAAATAAACCCAGAAAAAGAAACCCAGTACTTTTTCCAACATTTCCATCACAGAAACCCCAATATTAAAAATGAAAATCTTACCGAGAAGACGACGGGAGAGAAGGAGCTGATAATTCCGTGCAATTTGCCAACAGGGTCTTTGAGATTTATACCATTTTTGTTCTTACTCTTCACTACCCCATCATTACGGAGACTGTGGTCTTGACCAGCAGAGGAGCTAACCGAGCCGTCAATGGCTCTCAATAGAAACCTCTGACTGGATATTAATCGTCCAGCCCAGCTGAGCTCACCATTTCTTGACCCGAATTCGGGTCTAAGCTTCAGCAGGAGGGAAGGGGTTCGATGCTTTGAGACCAAATGTGAGAGCTATGATTCAGAATTCAATGCCAAAATCAAATCAGTGAATAGAACTAATAGTAATAATTTGTTGCAATGATTGAAAAAGCTTCAGAAACATACCGGAAAGGGAAGGACTTGGAGAGTCGAAATGGAAGCCATTAGATTAGAGGATGATTGAGTGCTTCAATTTCATACCTGAGAACGAATTAGGGCTTAGGGTTTTGAAGATGTTACCGTTTGTAATTGTAGGGCTCAAAGAACAGGGAACTTGTTAGTAATCACTGACAAAGTAGTGCACTTTGAATCAGACCCAAAAAAAAAAAAAGTAGTGCACTTTGAATTTGTGAGTTCATCGACGTCAGAAATTGGGAATGAGATAATCAGTTTGATATTCGATTCTAAGCTGAGTTAGGAAAAAAAAAGAGATTTTCTATTTAAACCCCACACTTTTCTTAGTTCACCCCATGTTCTAAGTTCACCCCAAATGTTAATTTTAATTTTCACAATTTCTAAGAAAACCCCACTATCTTCCCAAATTATCCTTAAATATACCCTAAATTGAAAAAATAAGAAATAAAAGAAATTTTCTATTTAAACCCCACAAGCTACCCTTAGTATAATATGAAGAAAAATTCAAGCTACCAGATACTGGAATTCCAGAAGTGACAATAATATTACGATTGATACCTAGAAAACAAATTGATTCTAATATTGACGTTTCATTTGCTGCAAACAAGTGTCAATTTAACGATTGAATGTTGCCAAATAATTCTAATATTAAATTGACACTTTTCACTAGGAGTAGGCCATCTGATCGGCCACCAATGGAGAATACATTGAAGCTTTTATCAGAGTGGAAAATCAACAAGAAAAATAACCCAACTATTGAAGTAGCAGTAGAAAAAAAATACAAATAAATGGAACTCCAAATTCCAAATTTAATACTTTTTAGAGAAAGAAAACAGTTTCATCAAAACATCAGGTATTAAAAATAAAAAACAAAAGCAATCAACAGCCAAGCAATCAACAAAGGGAAGAGAATAAGATCATTACAGCAAAACAATCAACAACTCTTTTCATTAGGTCTCACGCAGATTTTAAAGAGTCATGCTAGTCAATGTTCTACGTCTCTGACAATAAGATATAGAGGAGTTTGTATTTTTGTAAAACTTAATATGAAGAGTGGTGGGGTGTATGTGGTGTGTGTATAGATGTACTAGGGTTAAGTATTAAGTTGGATGACTTTTTTTGTCTTTTTACACAATAATAAAACTTACAACTTAATGATTTAAGATTGGGGTGAACTAAGAGAAGTGTGGGGTTTAAATAGAAAATCTCAAAAAAAAAAAAAGAAGAAGATGCGGAGGAGATTTATTGCCTGTTGGATCAAACGGACGGTGAGGATCTAATTTTAAAACAAAATAGTGAATTTGTGAGTTCTTTTTCTCTTGATTTGGAGAATCACAATACACATCATTCGCGTAATTGCTCAAGAACACTAATTAGTGAGTTAATGTGTCTCTAATCACATAATTTATTTCTTAGATCATCATTGAATCAATGATGATCTCTACGAAAAATTCACTCGAATAAAAAAACATTTAGTTATCTAACAGTGACCAAATAAAAAGACGAACACAATAGTTTCGACAAATAAAAAATTGTTCACAATAATACCAACTGGCTATACGATTTTTGATTTGGATAAAACTTTGTTGGAATAACTTTGTAGGAATGATCTTCGAATTATTACATGAAAAAAGAATTGTTTGAATTATGAAATATATCGTGTATTAGGCTCGAGCTAGTGGTTAAGCGTTTGGACGAGATTAATTTTTGGTCTATTGAAAGAACTACAATTAGAAATAGTTAGAGAATGGCGTGGTGGGTTGGACAGGTTTGAGAGTTGTGTAAACTGATCGGATTCGGATTGGATATACCTCAATTCAAATTCAAATTCAAATTCATTTATAATTAAATTATCGAATTCATATCGTATTCAGACTATCGGATTCGGATAAGATCATATTATTATTGGATTTATTTTGAGATGTATAAAAAATCAAAATTTCATTAGTAGCCTCGTTCTTTTATTGCATTTATTTGCTTTTTATATCAATTTTTGGTAATTTATCATAAAAATAAGTTTTAAGTGTATTCTTAGTGCATATAAAACTAAAATTACTCATTTACACATACAAAAAACTAATATAAAGCATACAAAAATTAAATTATACTTCATACTAAGTCGAATCGGATTATTATCGGATCAAAATCAACTATAATCCATATCCGAATCCATTTATACTCTGATTATTGAATTCACATTGTAATCGGATTATCGAATTAAGAAGTTCAATCCATCTCCTATTAATTACACCGGATTTGGATTGAATTCATATCAAAATCCGATCCATTGACAGATCATGATCGTCCAAGTTACAAATTCTATTTGCTCATTAGAACTCAAGGAAATGAACCTTTTGACAAAAGAAAAAAGGGTTAAATACCTTTTTGGTCATTGGGTTATATACGAAAATTCAATTGGGTCACTGAGAAAAAAATTTAACCAAATTAGTCACTGTGTTTCCCAAAGCTTACAATTTATAGACATTTCGTTATCTTCCGTTAAGTTCCACCTTCAAAGCACGTGCTTTTCACCTTCCAATTATTTTCTTCAAGGTGATAGAGCACCAAAATATATTGGTAAGTTGTAGATTTCATTTTAATTTGGTTTGACCTTTTGATTTTCCTAATTCGTTGAGTTATAGGAAGAAGATTGAAGGTGCTTCCTGAAAAAATAAAAATAAAAACTGCACTTAATGAAAGATAACGAAATGTCTATAAATTGTAAACTTTGGAAAACACAATGACCAATTTGGCTAAATTTTTCTCTGTGACTAAATTGAATTTTTGTGTAAAACTAAGTGACCCAAAAAGTATTTAACCAAAATCTCAAATTAATTGTTTGGGTTGCTCAAATTGCGATTGGAACATGTTGAGGAAACTTCTAAAAACTAACGTGAAAGTTTGAGGTTGAGAAATAATAGGAAATATCATTAGCCAAAGACATTAAATGGTTTTGATAAAAAAAGAGAGTAAAGTTTCTCGTCAACTTTTCTGACATTGTGTTGTAATCTATATCTATACATATAAAGCAAAAGGAAGAGAATGGTGAAACATTCAAAATACCAGAAAATGCCCTTGGTTAATGCAAATCTATATATATAAAGCAAAAGACAGAGAATGGTGAAACATTCAAAATACCAGAAAATGCCCTTAGTTAATGCAAACATTAAGAATTGAAATTATTAATTAAATGAGGATAATATGGTAAATTCCCACTTTTCATATTTAAAAAATTAAAATTAAAAGAAAATTCAAATAATAGATCCTATTTTTATGGAACACAACTACCCATTCTCTTTTTAAATTCTAAAATAAATTTAAATTTTTGCTAGAAGCGCGTGCGGAGAGGCTATATATTAAACTAAAGAAGTTGGCAAAAAAAAAGAGTAAAGAAACTAATTTTATATGTTTAAAATTAAAATAAAATAAACTAAACTAAAAACCTCTCCTGACGAAAGTTCGTCGGCATACGTCTATCCCGACGACATTTGCCGGATTAGATCTCTCCGGAAGAAATTTACCTCTGACGACGAAACATCGTCGGGAGAGGTCTAATATGACAAATTTCGCTTGGATAGACATGTGCGGACGAAATTTCGTCGAGAAAGATATTTAAAAAAAATAAATATAAGTTTAGTATCTTTAGGTCCAATAAATTTTCTTTTTAGTAATTAAATAATAACTCAGCCTTAGTTAATTACTTTCATTTGTAATTATGTTTTGATTATTAATTCTTTAGTGAATAATTAAATATTTTAATTAACTTCATAAATTAATAAAATATTTAAATACTAATTATTTACTAAGTAATTAATAATTAAAATATAACTACTAAATAAAGTAATTCAAAAAGAGAAATCAAGATAATGCTATATAAAGGGTATAGCCGCGCGGCTATACGTTTGAAATATTTTATTTAAAGCGTATAGCCGCACGGTTATACTGTTAAAATTCTTTTTATAGAATATAGCCGCACGGCTATACTTTTAAAATTCTAGTCCTACACTATCGCCATGCGGCGCGGCGATACTTCTTAAACAGACAAGTATAGCCGCGCGGCTATACTCTTAAAATATCCTTTTTAAAAATTTCTTTTTATTAATTAAATAATATCTTAGCCTTATTTAAATACTTCCATTAGTAATTATGTTTTAATTATTATTTCTTTAGTGAATAATTAAATATTTTAATTAACTTCATAAATTAATTACTTAATAAATGTTAATTATTATTATTTATTTAATAAAATATTTAAATACTAATTATTTACTAAGTAAATAATAATTAAAACATAACTACTAAATAAGGTAATTAAAAAAGAGAAATCAAGATTATGCTATTTAAAGGGTATAGCCGGGCGGCTAGACTATTAGAACCATGTGATGAAACTCTTGTGGTGAACATAGGGGACTTGATGCAAGCATGGAGCAATGGAAAGTTAAGGTCATCTGAGCACAGGGGTGTTTTAAAGCGATGCGTTAGCAGATTCTCATTGGCTTGCTTTTGGTGCTTTGAAGATGAAAATGTGATTTATGCCCCACGTGAAGTGTGAAGTGGTAGGAGAAGGGAATCTGAGGGTCTATAAGCCATTTATTTGAAGTTGAGGAAGGCAAGTTTGAGAAAACTGGTTTCACTGTAAAAGAGTTTGCTAAAAATACAGGTTGAACATTGTTTAAAATTAGTGTAGACAAATAAATGGACAATAAAACTGATGAAATTACTGTTAGATGAAATCATAGAGCCAGTGTGATTTGTGCTTACCACAACCAAAAGTCAAACATTAAAAAAATCATGAACAGGATGCTGATGCTCTCTTTTGGTGCCAGTGTTATTTACATTTCAATTTTCAACCAAAATAAATTTAGAAATATATAGGTATCCTCTCCTCTGTTTCGTTTATGCAAATATAACATTTATTAAAAAGAAAATAATAATAACTTGCGAGATCTTCCAAATTGGAGCCATTTAAAGCATAAACGAAATATAAGAAGTCAATAATACCCCCTTTTTTTTTTCTTTTTTCTTTTTACCATAGTGCCATTACTATACATACATACCTACATATATATATATATATATATATATAGGTACACTTCCACTAGTATTAAGAATTGAAATTATTAATTAAATGAGGATAATATGGTAAATTCACACTTTTCATATTAAAAAAATTAAAATTAAAAGAAAATTCAGATAACGGATCCTATTTTTATGGAACACAACTACCCATTCTCTTTTTTAATTCTAAAATAAATTCAAATTTTTTTTTAAAAAAAAGCCTCTCACAAGCGTGGAAGGTCGTGCAGAGAGGCTAGTTCTAATTATATGAGAGCTTCCATAAACAAAACCATACTCTCATCAAGATCAACAATGACATGAGATTTATTCCTCTTAAATAAAATGAGATTTAATTTGCATTGATACGATTTACAGATGGTTTACGCACAAAAGGAAACTAAAATACGTACACATATATACCATCTGTCGGTCAGTAACAGAGCAGTTGGTGTGAACAAAGGGAAAAGCATACATGGTATCAAAAGCAATGCAATACTTATTGAGCAAAACACATGAAAATACTTGATGATCAACGCCTTCCTGATGCCACAGATTCACTAGAGAAGAGGTACTTCACTCTTGAAAGAACTGAATCATGAGCAGGGTCATAGGGATGATCCTTGGAAGGGATTTCCAAAATAGCTGGAACTGGCTTATTGTAGCTATCAACTAGAAACCTTATCATGTTTGCAACCTGGTAAGAAAAGCGTAGAAAATGGTCATTTCCTTTTCAAATAATCTTCAACTAACAACCAATTTGGAAGGAATGCACACAAAGAATGCTATAAATTCTAATATGTTTTGCAACCACTTGGATGGCAATAAGTATATTGCCTTGCGGACCAGAAAAGTCCTCTAATCATAACAGTTGAAGAACTTCAAAGTATGAGAAAGAACTTACATATTGGCTGATCAAGACAATTGCAATATCCTCCTTTGTTGTAAACTCTTTGAATGCATCTTCAATTGCTTTCACTGTTGTTTCTGAGCAGAAAACCAGAAAACAAATACTATTAGACACAAAAAAAATAAATAAATAAATAAAGCACCAGAGACTGAACCTTGCTTCAAGTATTAATTTGAATTTAGAGCTAAGTTTTTCACACCAAAAACAGAAAAGAAACTAAACTTTTCATTGAAGGGACCAAGTTGTTGTTTAATTTAAAGTGTTGTGATACTCGTTAAGAAGAACAGAAGGAATACCAAAGGACTGTCACAGCAGACCAAATTTAATTGACCAAAATGTAATTTTATACCTTTCTTCACTAATGAATGGTAGCCTAATTTGCTTGCTTTTCTTTGATAAACAAGAACGAAAACTTATACCATCGATAAACTGCAGCAATACTTACAATAGAGCAACTTCTCAACAAAAAGATAATAGTCTTTTACCTAGAATACATCTCCTAGAAGTTTGTAGTTTCCTTTCCCCTTCCCAGACCCCCTATTTCATTTACCCACTGGATTAGTTGGTAAAATATTCTTACAAATAGATTACTAATCATATACCATTTTAGTCCACCTGATGACCTATGCATACAAACATATAGAAACAGATTACCGGTATGGATGAAGTTCCAAAGTTCAAGCATCAAAAAAGCTCAAAACGTACTTGAATCAACAATAAGATAATTTGTCTTTCTCCGCAAGTCAACGTTACCCACTCCAGCCAGCAAAAATCCAGTTACAGTGTCCTACATAATAACAATCATCTCATCAGGAAGACAAATCAAGACTGCAACAACTATTTCAACCAAAAGAATTACAGAACAACATTATCCATACCTCATCAGCAATCATGGCAATGAGTGCTGAGCTCTTAGTGGGGATATGAGCTCTGCCAGCCATTCTAAGTTGATATCCACTTCATCAAGGAGAAAACAAACTATCAGGACAAATATGTGTTCTCACTGACTACATTAAACAGTATAATTTACAATGTACAGAACTAGAGCCCATCAATATACTTGTCATTTGTGCCTACTACAATTTAACCGGTACGAAAACCATTATTCTATGCCTTTTGGTTGCTGAAATAAAAAAGAAACAAAAATTTAGACCTCAAAGTTTAAGTGTGATTGGATTCATATATACAAAAAGCATTTTACCAATCAACAACTTAAGTTCGGCTGAGTTGAGTTTCAATCACTCGAATTTTAGGACGTTAATAATGGTAAAACCTAAACTGGGTCAGCACAACGCATTTGTATGTATTAACAAATGACCAAATCTAGCACTGAGAAGGCGATTTTTGAAATCCAACCAAAAATCATATCAAAACCCATAAACCTAAAAACATGGAATGAATAGATTTTTTGTTCATTGGTGTCAAACGAAAAGCTAACAAATCTGGAATGAAAAAGAAAAAACAAAACAACCTCTCTCAACTGCGAAATTATGGAAGCCACTATCTCAGGCAGATGTAATCCAAACTGAAACAACACCAGATGTAAAACGATAGCGTAAATAAATTTGGTGGCTAAGAGATTACCTGAGATAAATTCAGGCGGGCCGTGAGGTGTTTGAGAGAGGGAGGGAGAAGAAGAGAGATCGGGTCGATAGTGTGGAAGATGCGAGGAAAGGATATAGTTGTACCTATTTTCTCCTGTATAGTACAACTTGTATATAACTAGCATACAAACCCAAATTTTATTTCGAAACAAAAAAATATATATCCAAATTTGCTTTCAGCAAATTACAAATAATCCCTAAATCGATAATTTACAAAAGTATATACGAACTCCTGTAAGTTATGCGAGTCTCATTTTTTATGCTAAAGTGGTCTCTACCTCAAGGAAAAAATTGATAGAAAATTGATAATTTATTAAACAATTATAAAGATGAAAATTAAATTTATAAAACAAAAATTAAAACTCCAAAACAATTCAGGCCCGTTTGGGAGTACTTCTAAAAGGATTAAAAGTGCTTTCAGACAACCAAAAGCCCTTCTAAGAGCATTTGACAGAAAAATTTAGAAATTCGCATAGGCCTCCAAAAATACCTGTCATATGCTTCTTTATGAAACACTAAAAGTACTTCAATTTCTTAGAAAAAATTCAACATTTTTATAATATAAGCGCTTCTAAAAGTGATTCTTAGAGAAGCAGTCCCAAACATGTCCTTCGTTGGTAGCGTGTTGTAGTTTAGACTATCAATTCTATATATAAAAAAACCTTCAATTCACAAATAAGAAATAATCACCTTTTTTAAAATAAAAAAAATGGATATATGGAATTAAGAAAATAAAATAAGAAAAAAGCACGGGAGAATTCTCCGAAAAAAGACCGCGAAGCAAACAATGGTGGTGCATTGATACCCTTCCCTCTCCAACTAAAATTGTTTCTCTGTCCCCCCATTTCACCCCAAAAAACAAAAAAAACAAAAAAAAAAAAGTTTCTCTGTTTTTATTTATTTCTCAAATTCAAACCCTTCTGAATTTCCCTCTCTGCTTGACGAACTTATGGGCACAGGTATCTCGCATAAACCCTGATTAATCGTTGCTTTTCTACATACCCATTTGCTTTTTCTTTTTTTAATGCCTCTTCGGGCATTTGGATTTTTTTTATTTCATTCAATGGGAATTTTTTGTTGTTGTTGTTGTGCTTATTCTTGCTTTGATTGATTGGTGAATTTCAGCACGTAGTTTGACGGAGGAAGGGAGAAATGGGGGCAAGGAACTTACTTGGGACGATAAGGAGGTTTGTGGGCACTATCTGGTTCGCTTTTGTCCTTTCGATCTCTTCGCCAATAGTCGAAGCGATATAGGTGCATTGCTATTCATTTCATATTGAATTACACCTTTTTAACGGTCTATCTGGTTGCTTAGAAAAAGCAACAAGGAATCACGATTCTGAATTTTATTTTTTGAATAATTTGCTTTTTTCATATGTTTAGAGAGTGCAACACATCAATAACAGCAAATCTTTTGTTTTCTTAATCAGGACCCTGCCCTAGAATACATGACCCCAAGTTGAAAGAAAGGTGATTAACTGGATATTTTGTGTAGATTAGGATTTTCTTGTGGGAAATGTTACTTGGGTTTTCATCTTGCGTTTTTTCAGTGCATCCAAATTGAATGAAATATAATATATAAAGTCCTTCCCTTTTTCGCATGTCAACTTAATTGCTTTCATGATTTTGCTAACAATCTCCGTTTTTATGAATAATTATCTGCTTTATATGCGTGGAATGATATGTTAGTTGCTTGCTCATGTTTCACATGTCATGATGTGCTGCTTTTTTTAACTATTTTTTTAAAGGGTTCTGTTCCTGGTGCTTGAACCCTTTGCAAGTTTTGTTTTGTTTTTTTTTTCATTTTTCTTACCTGTAAACATTTGATGAATAAATATTTTTACACTGTCTGGAAAAGGGTATATCATTGCTCCCATTAAGCTTTCATAAGAGCATCTAGATTGTTCCGTCAAAAGTTGAAGTTTTTATCTTAAAGATCAGATTATCATCTGAGTTCATTTAATACACTCTCTTCCTTTTCATCAGAAAACTTGAGAACTTGCTGTTTTCGTTTTCGTATAAAACACAAAATATATCACCTGCTGCCTGCTACATTTTTTTTCTTCCCTTTTTCCCTGATATGGCGCTGTGATTATATTTTATTGTCTCTGTTTTAAGTGGTTTTTTTTATACCTTGGTGATTTTAGTTTTGAGAAGTCCCCACAGCATGATGCATATGTGGCCAAGTTTGAAGCTGAGCTAGCTCAGTTTTGTGAGATATTGGTAAGTTGCACTTCTAGCCAGTGGGCATTATGATCTCGAATTATTCACATATATGTCTTCATCTTATTCTACTTGCATTTCAGGTGATGGATTTGGATAGAAGAGTAAGGCGTGAGCGAGAACGCCGTCATCAGGAGGTGGAACCTGCACCGCCACGTCCACTGTCAACTGAACAGTCTGAACAGTTGTCTGTTGTGGAGGAAAAATTAAAGAAGTTGCTTGAACAAGTGGAGGCCCTTGGTGAAGCTGGGAAGAGGGATGAAGCTGAAGTGCCCATGAGAAAGGTGTTGCTATTCTTTCCTGATTTTTCTGTTAAACATTTGTTTCCAAATTGTGCAAATAATTTTACCCGGAAGTCTATGCACCCTGTGGTCCTGGCAACCAGGCGCATTTTCCCTATCCTGTTTTTCTTGATGGACTGACAATATTTTGATCCTGTGATAGATGCCTAATAATAATGGTGTGGTGAATCCTGAAGCTGGTCAGGGCCGTCAGGTCCAGGGTGGTTCTAGTTCCCCTACTCTCTTCGGTAATACCCAATCAAACTGGTATAGTGTTTTACTCCAGCAAATCTCATTCTATGGGGTAGCTGCTGGCTACTGCTTATCTGCATCGTTGCTTTCCATCATCAACAAATGGGCTGTCATGAAATTTCCTTATCCTGGGGCACTAACTGCTTTACAGTATTTCACAAGTGTTATTGGGGTCCTCGTTTGTGGCTGGCTTAAGTTGATAGAGTATGATTCGCTTTACCTACTTACCATGTGGCGCTTCCTACCAGCAGCAATTATATTCTACCTCTCTCTCTTCACTAACAGTGAGCTCCTTCTCCATGCTAACGTTGACACTTTCATTGTCTTTCGTTTTGTTGTTCCAATTTTTGTTGCCATAGGAGAGACTCTCTTCTTTCACCAACCATGGCCATCAATGAGGACATGGACCTCACTTGCCACTATTTTTGGGGGAAATGTGATTTTTGTACTAACGGATTACCAGTTCACAGTAACGGCTTATAGTTGGGCTCTAGCTTACTTGGTAAGCATGTCCATAGACTTTGTCTACATAAAGCATGTGGTAATGACCATTGGTTTAAATACATGGGGTGTTGTACTGTATACCAATCTTGAGGCTCTTCTACTGTTTCCATTGGAACTACTTGTAATGGATGAATTGAAGAAGATTAAGCGTGAAATCTCAGATGAATCAGATTGGTATTCTCTTGGGGTGCTTTTGCCAGTGGGGTTATCATGTTTATTTGGTTTATCCATCTCTTTCTTTTGGTTTTCTTGCCGAAGGGCTATTTCTGCAACTGGATTTACTGTTCTTGGTATAGTGAACAAATTATTAACTGTTGTGATTAATCTGGTTATTTGGGACAAACATTCAACCTTTGTTGGTACAGTGGGCCTGTTGATATGCATGGCAGGTGGTGTTATTATGTATCAGCAATCTACAAGCAAGAAGCCTAAGGATGTGAATCAAGTAAAAGCACAAGAGACTGAGGAAGAACAACAAAAGTTAATTGAAATGAAAAGCAGTATAGAAAGCAATAACAATGAGAAATGGACTGTTGAATCTGAAGGGGGAAAATGACAGACGGCTTTTTTCAAGGTAATATTGTTCCGTTCTTTTGTGGCTTCTGGATTTTATTTTTCTCCAATTCAGATTTATTGAGTTAAAGACAGTTTGTGTTTGACAAAACACTATGATCGACATCTGGGTTAAAAGACAACTTGGTTAAATGAGTTATATTTTTCACCCACAAAATTCTTTGTACTGATGATTAATTTCTTAAGCCTCACCTGCAGCATTATTCGACCGGAGAACACCCTATCAGATGAAATGTTGCATTCTTTTGTTCTCTAAATTTATACTCATAAAAAAGTCCCAGTAGCAATAGCAATGCCTTATTTGTTGTAAGGATGAGGGATGTCTAAAGACATGCCTGCTAATATCAGAATGTTCCTTGTTTACCCTCAAAGCTTATTTTTTTCAGTGTGCGTGTAAAAATCATGAGAGATAGTGTTGTAAGCAGTTCGCAATTCTGTGTAACATTTTTGAATGAGTATTAAAGGGTTTGGTTTACTGGTTTGTAATTTACCAAAAAGAACATATATTGGTTTGAGGATTATATTTTAGAATAGGTGATACATGTTTTGCAATAGTATCTATTATCCATTTTTATCAAGGTTTTTCATTCCTTCTGATACATGTACTCCAAAATTTATGAAATTTCCTCTTCCCCTCCCTACCCCAAATAAATAAAATAAAATAAAATTACAGGAAAACTTTTGGATTAAATGCAACTATATAGTGGTGAAGTGTTATTGTCATAAATTGTTTTGTTTGAGCTTGTTGGAGCAGGAAATTTTGGGTCTTTCAACAAGCAATTTAATTTCCATGTTGAGAAGTTAGACACCATCTTTGATTGTCAGCAGTGAGTGAGGAGGGGGGTACCTGTAAGAAAACACTATGACGCTCAAGTTAGTGTTCGTTCAGGAATATTTTAGTAGAATCAATCATCCCTTTCTTCCCTTATGCTGGAGGATTAGTTGGCCTTTTATAGGCAAACCCTTGAATTTGGAGTCCAATATCCCTTATTTATTTCCATGTTCAATGGTAGTGGATATCATGTTGATTCCCTCCACTCCCTCAAATTTAGGGTTCATGGGAAGTGGCTTGTTACTTGAGCCTTAACTTTTACTCCCACGGAACCAAATTCATAAATCAACATGGTAGCTGTGCTCTGGCTATGCTCTGTGGTCTTCTTTTTGCTCAAGAGCTGGTTTTCTTGATGATCTTATTTTGGACTCTGATACTCTTGCTGCTGTTCAAATGGTGTTGGCTGAGGAGGAATTGAGATAAAAACATCTCTGAGTCTTTTTGTTCCTTGGTGATTCAATACAGACCACGTTTAGCAAACAAAGGTTGCTCATAGTCTAAGAGCACACCATGCTCTTTGAGTGAGTTTACATGATTGTATGATTTGGATGATGGACTTGTTTCTTTAGTTCAAGCTGATGCTGGACATATTATACAAAAACTCATATAAAGCCTATCTGGAGAGAAAAACTCAAAATTAAACACTTATCATTTTTCAATGGGTTAACTGCCGAATACCTCCTTACAATTATAAGTGGCTAATTTTGAGTTTTTCTCTCCAAATAGACTCTATATGAGTTTTTGTATAATGTGTCATGTTAGAGTGAGCCTATTTGTGAAAAGCCACAAAATAAATAAAAAAAGCGCATTTCCCCATGCCATTTTATGCGTTGAATATTTTAGGGACTTAGAATTGGGTTTCAAAAATGAAAGAAGCAAATAGAAAACAAGGGCTCCAACAAAATTGTTTTAAAAACAAAAACAAAAACAACAAGGGCAATATCAGCATTCCCTCTTAAAGACAATTATATATATATATATATATATATATATATATTTTGTTTTGGTTGTTAAACACAAACTTGATAGAATATTAGGAAATATTCGAATATTTGAGGTTATGGATAATTGTTGTCCTCTGTGCTCTTGGGTTGTTTCCTCTCTGTTATAATAAATATAAAATAGCAATCATCATACAAGGATCCGTGGCGCAATGGTAGCGCGTCTGACTCCAGATCAGAAGGTTGCGTGTTCGATTCACGTCGGGTTCAAATTTGAGATTCATTTTTGACATTTTTAAAAATAAATTCTCACTTGAATCTTCCATAGCTTTTTGTTGTAATCTTCCATAGCTGTTTGTTGTAATGTCATTGTTAACGATCTAAAACCAGAAAAGAGTACGTCTCCATTAATGCAATGGGTCCCATTCCATGTGTTCCGAATATTTACCTTTTTCTATCTCCGATGATTTATTAAGATAGTGCCTTTGCTTTTAGATACTAGTTTAGGATTGTGCTTAAAGCACTAATACTTTTACTTAAATAAATAATCATCTATTTTAAGGATGGAATTAGGTTTGAGTGGGTGTTTTATTCAACGGTTCCAAATAGAAATTAATAAATGGTTTATCAATAATAAAGAAATAATACTACCGTAAGGTTGTCAAACACATTTTTTCTTTGTTTTATTTTTCTCGTTTTGACTCTGATTAGGTCTAATTCACTATCTTTGCTTAGATGAAGACAAGAACGTTGCTAGTTTTGTGATCAGATCACTATTAGTGTTAGTGTAGTGACGATACTTTGGAAATTATTATTCCTTCGGAAGTTAGTGGACTCTTATTTCAATTGACATCAACAATCAAATAAATACTCAAATGTAAATGTAGCAAACGATGTGTAGAAATAATATGAAGAGAGAGTTGTTTCTCTCCTTTGTCAGGTAGGAAATAAGAATGGAGTCATCTAGGGAGATGGATGGGAGTTGTTTTTTCACAGCCCAAAACGAGAGTTTTGTTTAATTTAAATGAGAGCCCAAAACACGGTCAATTTCAGAATATTAATTTTGTAAATAAATAAAAAATAGATTGCTGCAGGAGACTTATGACTAGTAAGAAGGGTTAGTATACCTTTTGGTTCGAAGGGGAATCGAAACCATATGTTAAATATTGCAAATCACTTAATTTTATAAGGCTTAAAGGAAAAACAAATTTTATCAATGTGGGAGTAATTGTATTTGCTTTCAATTTTTATTTTATTTTTTAGGTATAACTATAGTATTGTTAATATTCAACAAAGTTATGGTTTTCCTTTTTTGGGGTGTATGATGGCTCCTAGATCAAGTTAATAGCTATATATATATAGAGATTTTCTATTTAAACCTTACACTTCTCTTAGTTCACCCCATGTTCTAAGTTCACTCCATCTTTTAATTTAAAATTTCACAATTTCTAAGAAAACCTCACTATCTTCCCAAACTACCCTTAAATACACCCCCAATTGAAAAAATAAGAAATAAAAGAGATTTTCTATTTAAACCCCACAATTTTCTTTGTTCCCAGCGAAAAAAAAAAAAAAGAAAAAAAAAGGAACCCCTAAACCCGAAATTTAATACTTTCTAGAGAAAGAGAATAGTTTTACCTCCCTCCAAGAACTATAACTGGAATTCCAACACTTGGGTATTGTTGAGTTGACAATCAACAAGCCTTTCCATCAACTCTCACGCATATTTAAAGAGGTAGGTTCATCAATGTTCTACATCTTTAAAAGAGAAGAGTAATCTGACAATAGGATGTAGAGGAGTTTGTATTTTTCTAAAACTTAATATGAAGAGTGGTGAGGTGTGTGGGGTGTCTGTATAGATGTACTAGGGTTAATTATTAAGTTGGATGACATTTTTTTTGTCTTTTTACACAATAATATAACTTACAGCTTAATGATTTAAGTACTGGGGTGAACAAAGAGAAGTGCGGGGTTTAAATAGAAAATCTCTATATACGTAGGGGCGGATGTGTGGTATTATGTTTTTCACACAATTTTTGGATCATTAGATTACTCCACTTTCAATGGTTGAGATTAAACCTGAAATGACTTCTTACTTAGACAATCATTAATTTTATTTTCTCTCTCATAAAAATAAAAGAAACAATTTTCTCTCTCCTCCCTTTTTCTTGGTAATCTCTCTCTCTCTCTCTCTCTCTCTCTCTCTCTCTCTCTCTCTCATGAGACCAGAAAAAAACCTCAATCTCTTTTTCTCTCTCTATCTACAACAAGAGTCTCCTCCCTCCCTCTCTTTCATGAGGCCAGAAAAGACCTCCGTCTCTTTTTGAGTGTTTGATTTAGGGATTTTAATTTTCTCATATATGAAAATTTTGACTATTACTATTTTTTTTCAATTAAAAACTTTTATCATTTTAATAGATAGAGAATACAAAGAGAAAATTGATGCCACAACAGTTGCTAATTATCTCGTGAATGAGGCAAAGTTCTATTGATCCACCTTCACTTTTACCAATTAGATGAGCTTAAAACTTCTTTAATTTGAATCACCATTCATGATTAAAAATGATGTTCTATAACTGGAAGCTGTCCTTTTGGAACTATTGAAATTCTTTAGATCATTGAAAGTAGACATAGGGCTCAATTTTGATTAAGATTCTTATGCTTGAAAACTTATAGATAGTATTCTTATAATGTGAACAAGAATTCAGAACATTAGAGATGAACAATGTCCAAGATAGCACCTAGCATGGTCGGGGTGATACAATATACATAGGTAACCTTGGAAGGAAAGTCATTCTTTGAGCTACAGATTGTTGTGAATCATGAGCTTAATAAATTGGGCATTTACCATTCTAGAAATTGGCTACAACTATGATTGGAAGTTGACTTGAAATTTGATTAATTTCCCCAGAGATATGTGATGAGAGTTGACGGAAATATCTTGCGTGTGCTCCAACATTTTGATGAGACAATATTTGTATTAAGATATGAGAAATTGCTTTGACATAAAAGAACTATTGAAGATGAATTGATGGCTGCATATGCCTATGCTTGAAGAAGGGGAAACTGAAGAGACTCTTCATGATTTGAGCTTTTAGTTTTTGGTGAGATTCTTTATTTATTACACCTTAATAAATATTTTTAAAGATGCAGCTGAGATTATGTCTCCAAGAAAAAAAGGAGGAGAGAGAAAATCGTTTCTTTTATTCTATGAGAGAGAAAATAAAATTAATGATTGTCTATTTAAAAAAGGCCAAAAGTCACTTTTGGTCCCTGTAGTTTAGCACTTTAACCACTTTTGACTATGTAGTTTCAATTTCGTCAATTTTGCCATTGTAGTTTCGTATTTGTAGCAATTCAAGAACATGTTAGTATTCTTGTCAATTTCTTTAACGATGTAAGGGGCAATTTTGTCATCCCAAAACCCCTGAGAGTAAAAGCTTGTCTGAAATTCTCCCTATTTCATATTAGGGCTCGAAATTCAACTACTAATCCCAATTTTTGAAGAACCCTAAACCCAAATGACCAATTTCAAACCCTAATATGAAATTATGGGAGTTTCAGATGAGTTTTTATGCTTAAGGATTGTGGGTTGACGAAATTGCCCCTTGCACTGTCAAAGAAATTGACAGAAATACTAACTTGTCCTTGAATTGCTACAAATATGAAACTACAGGGTCAAAAATGATGGAATTGAAACTACAGGGTCAAAAGTGGTTGAAGTGCCAAACTACAGGGACCAAAAGTGACTTTTAGCCTTTAAAAAATTAAACCTACTTGCCATGTCAGGTTTAATCTCAACCACTGAAAGTGGAGTAATCGAATGGCCCAAAAATTGTATCAAAACTTGTTAAAAACATAGTGTCACGGATCCGCCCCTCTATATCCTTTAGATTGTTCATGATTTTCTAAAATCAAATTAATTACCTTTATCATTCATTTATGATTCCCATATTTGTAGCTAACCTTGTTTGCTTCCTCATGCAAGATGCATGCACTTTCCCTTCTTCTCATCTTGATTTCTGAATTTTGTTTTCATTTCCTAAGAGCATCCATAATCATGCTCCTTATTTTTTAGTTCAAATTTAGCTAAAAATACTAGAAAGCTATTTTAGGAGCTCCTTATAAAATTTCAACTCAACTCCAACCATGCTCTCTAATTTAGGGAATCATAAATGATTTATTTATTTTTTTAATTTAGCATAAATGCTCATTCTTCATATAAAATAATAATAATAAATAGTTAGCATTAAATAAATACTTAAAATAGCATTAAATAAATACTTAAAATAGCATTAAAGTAAAGTAGCATTTAATTATAAGGAGCCACTATGATTCTTTTCTCTCTCCTCAGATTTAGGAGCTCCTAGAAGTCTCCCTATTTTAGGAGTTGGATAGGGAGAGCATGGTTGGAGGTGGGTTTTCTCACTTCCTCCTTAAAGTTTAAGCCTTCTACCGAAAAAATCAAAAACCAGCGGTTCCCGACCGATTTTTTCGGGCTGTAAACTGCGTTGATCGAAAAGTCAATGGCGGTCTAGTATTCATAACAGAGCCGACGAGTCTCGAACACAGAAGCGATATTCAATTTCCCTAACCTGTCAGTTACCGACCGAACCGATATATATTATTTATTAATTATTATTTCAATTACATGTGTCAGCATTTTATTGGGTGTAATGGAGAGTTCTATGGGTTTACAATGGAGCCGGTTGCACTGAATCACCCAAAAATTTTAGTAATTCCTTCGAAATCATCGATCTCATCTCATTTTCGCCAAACCCATCGAACTCTCTCTCCTCCTCTCATTCTCTTCTATTCTCTCCTCTCCTCCGATTCAGCGACTCTTTGCCTTCTCTGACGAGTTCTTCTCCTCTATGATTGCGGCCTTTTGGTAAGAAAGAATAGCTTCTCTCTGTCTCTCTATCCTTCTCTATTTCCCTCTATCTCTCTTTTTCTCTTCTCTATTCTCTCTTCTTTCTTCTCTCCTCTCTCTTTCTCCCTTATCTATTCTCTCTTTAGGTTTATGTCGAATAGGGTTTGTTTAGGATGAAATCAATTAGGGTTTTTCTTTAGGGTTTGTTTAGGATGAATTAGGGCTTTTTGATTAGGGGTTTCTGTTAATTGGGGTTTTTTATTAGGGTTTGTGTTAGAGTTTTTATGGTGTTTTGTATTAAGGGTTTTTTTTAAAAAAAAAATTAAAAAATTACAGTTTCTGTTAATTGTGGACAGAGACATGTTGTTGTTGCTTTTTATGTTGCTGTGAGCTGTTGCTGTTTTTGTTTGGAAGCTTAATTTGAGGTATAAATAAAAATCACAATGGAGGCTTAATTTGAAATTGAATGCATCTGATTTTGTTTGGATTTGAAAGCATTTGTTTCTGTTCGGATTGTTCAACAAACTTTGTTGTAACAATGTAAGTTTTCACTGCACAATTCATATTCGAGTTGTAATTTTAATAACTTCTCATTACACTTCATTTCATATTTGTGTTGTAATTTAATTTTAAATAAGTTTTCATTGCACTTCATTTTCTATTTAGGTTGTAACTTTTTATTTAGTTTTCATTGCACTTCATTTTCTATTTGGGTTGTAACTTTTTATTAAGTTGTACTTGTTATGTATCATAATTTGATGATATGATGACGCATGATAATCAAAAGTTTTGAATGACAAAAGTTAGGAGACCTAAAACTTATATAAATAAAGTCTTGAAACAAATGGCCTCAAAAGGCTTCTAAAAATTGGGCAAAATCTTCAAAATAGGGCTTGAAAATTGGGAGTAACTCAAAAAATTTTGGGCTTCACAGTAAGCCCACAACTGAACCGGATCGGGCGATGATGCGGTTCAATCGTGGTGCGGTAAACCGCAACTTGCGGAACCGGTCACAGTTGTCATTTAGGCCATTCCGATGAGGGTCGATCGGTAGCCGATTGCCATAGATCGGTGCGGTAACCGAACTGAAAACAACATTTTTAAATTGGGAGTTTCACTAAAATACCCAAAATGTGGGCTGAAATTATAAAAATACTCAACACCCAAAACACTTTATAACCATACCCAAAACCCATCATTACACACACTTAAAACCCATTTATAAACACACCCAAAAAATATACAATTGTTGATTGTGGGGTTGATTTTGGGTATGTTTCTATGTTTAAATAGTGCTTGGGTATTTTTATAAATACATGTCTAAGATTGGGTATTTTTATAAATATCTATTTTAAATTTTATCTAAAAGGGTGGTTTAGGGAGTTCATTGTGGATGCTCTAACATACTCAAACAACTTTCAACTTTCCTAATTAATTTATTTGACTGTGATTATAAAAATAAAAATCTTTAGTTGACTTTTCCTGTATTAAAATGATTGATTTACTTTTGTTGTTTTTACTGGTCCCATTGCTTTAAAAAAAAAAAATTTGATTCATGGTCCATCTTGAAATTGATAAATAAAAAATTTATAGGTATAAAAATAAAATGGATTCTACATTTTACACATGTCATTTATTTATATCAATTTTGAGCTGTGGATTACAAATGTTAAAGTTCTACTTGTTTAGGGTTTGCGATTTAATAATAAAAATTTATCGGAAAATCGAAGATAGTTCATGAATGTGTAACAATTTCTTAAATGAAAAATTAAGTGAAAACAAGAGAAGTGAAAATATTTTTGCTCATCACTTTAATCCAAGGCATATTCTCACCACCCTTCTCAATACTTGACGTTCATGGGCATAATAATAATTAACTCTTTCTTTTATATTTGAGAAATCATTGTTACATATCAAGCATTGATAAAAGTGATGGTACACAAAAATGCTCACAAAGGATGTAGTAAGAATGTGGATAAATAAGGAATGTGAGTAGATTTGAGTGTTACTTTATTGGCAGTTAATATCATTAATAACGTGGGATCGATCGATGGGGCCTCCCAACCCATGTTAATAATTGTAACAGCTAGGCGAATAGAGCTAGCTTGCTTAATTAGCTTGCTAGCTGTGGGCTTTCTTCTTCTTAATTAACAATTAAATTAAGCGTTGAACTGAAATGCTTTTTAAGATTACAAATTAAAATTTACAAGTTAAGAACAATTAAGAAAATATCAATTAAGTAAGAGAAGAGAAGCCGCCACACTTGTGGCACTTATTAGAAACCTCCGGAATCTGACGGCAGGAGGGGCAGGACGAGTGCGATCGCAGCCACACGTCGATGCACGCCACGTGGAAGCGGTGGCCACACTGCGGCAGCTCCCGGATCTCGTCCCCGGGGGCGAACTCGGTGAGGCAGATGGCGCACTCGGTGAACTTGGAAGTGCTGTCCGCCGTGTAAGTGAGCTTCGGGAGCGAGCGTAAGATTTTCTTCTTCAACCCCTTGTTCGGGGGAGGAGTCGGCGGCGGAGGAGGAGGAGGAGGAGGTGTGGCAGCGGTTGCGAGGCGGCGGAGCCAGACGCAGCGAGCCACGACGACGAGGCCGAGGACGCAGACGAGAGCGCAGAAGAGGGCGAGGAGGATCAAAGCGGAGTCGGAGCCCATGTTGGATGACGGTTCATCGTCGGGTTCGGGAAACAGTGAGGGAGGGTTAAAGGCGCCGCCTAACAGTCGCAGAGGACGAGTCATGTTTTGTGAATGAATGTGAATTTGGTTAGAGAGAGAGAGAGAGAGAGAGAGAGAGAGAGAGTGAGTGAGTGATTTGGGTTTTGGTCGCTTGGTGGTTGCCAAATGCGTGACTAAACGTTTTTATGGTCGGAAGAAAATCAGTTTGAAATTTGTTTTTCAAATTTTTGTTATCTTATAACTCAGTTTTAAAAATAATAAAATAAAATAAAATAGTGTGGATTTCTTACAGGAGCTATTTTGTATACAAGATTAATTTATGTATAATTCCATCTCCATTGTCCACTAATAATATATTTTAGTGTCACACTTTTGTTCTTTTATACTTTATACGAAGTTAATGGTACATCATAAGGAAGGTGCACTTTTCTGCACATGTGATGGATGGAAGGACATTACATTTGTTTTATATGTGAGACGACTCCTCTCCACTATCCCCGGTTTAGGGAAGTGGACAGTGACCAATGTGACAATCGATGGATCAATTTCGTACCTGAAAAATGGTTGAGATTCCAATTTAATCTCTGATTGACATTATATTAAATTGAATTGAATGATCGGTGGGTACTCTAGTCTCGAAGGGTCTTAAAACTCTTTGGAAGAGGAAGCACAATATTAGATTTTGGGTCCTTTCATTAGAGATTGAGATTGATCACATCTCTGATCTCTAATTGTCCGTTGACGTGACTTCTCTTCTACTCTTCTCTCTTAAACTTGAAATACGTACGACATCGTTTACACCAATTAGTAAATGAGAACACCTCTACTAATCGAGAAACACTTGCGTGAAAACAAGTATAACACTACTTTGCTATCTCCTGCCAATCACGACATGTACCGCATGATAACTTTACTATATGCCAATTTGTGATTAATTGGAAATAGCAAACTAGTGCTATCTCCATTTCTTACAAGGTTTTTTGCTACTAATCTCGTAAGCACGTGGTTCGACACTGGCCCTATTCTCAAATTTTGGGCATAGCCATTATTTCAGGCACCAAAGAAAAAGGCTTATGCAAAACAAAATCTTCAAGTGTCGAAAAATTAAAATGACAATATTTACGAGTGATTATAGGATCTACCAAGTTTAAAAGCTAAGGCAAGTTGATTACGCGTACCCCCCTTTCCACCTGCGTAATATCTTTTTGTGCTTGCTTGTGCAGAACAAGCAAAACCAAAATCCTCATGCTCAAGGCACGCATCATACACAGTTTCCACCCCAATCCCTCTTCTTCTTTTAAGATAATCTCCAAATAAAATCTTACCTGGCACGTCCGGTCTCCATATCCATCTCCACAAATTATCCAAGCAGTCCATTGTCGTCTAATTCTTGTCAACCCAATAACCAAATTTAACCTAGTAATTGCCATTGCCATTGCCATATGTGCACCTGTACCTGCTCAACCGCATAAGCTAAAACAAGATCAGCCTCCTCCAGACCATACAACTCACGCACCTTGGTACTCTACTTGTATGCGTACATACTTCATCCACCCAACATAAACAGAAACATTCGACCTTCCAAAGTTCCTTCTCCTAACCTTGCAGATGCCAAACATCCATCAGTGACTTTTCTCAAAATTGGTCAATAATCTACAGTGACAACGCTTTCTACACATTTTTCCAAACTTTTTTCTCTATTTTTTCCCCTAAGATACAAATCCAATGGCCCCGACTGCTGTCTTTTTAAACACCCATACAGCCACAAACGTTATTTGGTGCAAAATGAAGCCATCCGCTAGTACAACCCGCATAGTTCACCTCAAGAATCACACAATTCACCCAATTCATGACAACTGGCAATAAAAGATTTATGGCCTTGGGGTCACAAATTGAGATTAAAATCTGGGAGACATGCAAGATCTCTCCAATATGGTAACAAGATTTTAATCTCCATTAGATACCAGCGTAAGGTAGAAGTTTAGGGTAGCAAAAAATATAAGAGCAAAGAATCAAGTAATGACCCTGCAAATGTTGCAGTTTCAATTTTCTCTAATTAGTTTTAGCACAATGGCTCTCAATTATAAGTAAAATACAGTACAACATGTTTCGTAGTAACACATCTGACCTACAAAAGAAGTATTTCAAGTTTCACTTTCTCACAAATCAAACCTCACATTCCATTTACCATTACCATCGGCATTGAGTGTCCAATTGTTTTCCCTGATCTGCATATATGGGACCTGAAAAAAGTAGGGGTGGGGAATAATAGATAAGCAGCAGAAAGTTAACAAAGAAAGTGATGTGACCTTAAAATGTTGGAAAGACAAGGAAAGGATTGAAAAGTGGAAATGAATTTGACAGAATAACTCCAATATTAGATTCAGTTGTTGAAACGGGGTAATAAAATATAACAAGGTAAAATAATCTTACAAAAACCAAAGAAAAATTCTGCAACGTTGTTCTTAGGATCTGGTTAATAGTTCATTCGATGGAAGCTATTGTTGGATATATGAGTTCAACAATGTAAAATAAGACCATCACAATCGTTGGAATTGGAGCAAAGCAACAATACCTTGTCCAACAAGTCATAGCCAAGTTTGAGCCTGACATCTTGGTCCTTTTGAAAGTTCAAAATGACCCAAGAAAATTCAGCAGCTCCTGTGGAGCTTCTCTGTCAAAGAATTAGAGCCAACATTATAGTACCAAGGTTGTAACTTGAAGTAGGAATAAAGAAATAACATACATTCTAGGGAGTGGAGAACCAGATTTTGGTTCAGTGATTAAGAAACGCGGATATAAGTATTTTCAAAGGTTAAAATGAACCACTGTATTTGTACCAACCTCTTTAAATTCTTTGTCAAGATCGCATCTTCCTTTAACATTAAAGCTCAACATCCCATTCGTTGTCACAGAGAAGGACTTTTTCGCTCGGACAGTGTACCGTAGTTTCTCGCGCCTATCATACTGCAGTCCAACTCCAAGGCTTGCTGAAAACTACAAGTGATTGTCATTGTCATTGTCAGGCATATCAATTGAAAAACTAACGATCAAAGTCGAGAAAGGAATAAAATTGTGATGTTAAGCTGATACAACTTGAATTTTGGAAAATTTACTTACATCTGGGTAGAAGCGCCTTACAACAGCTCTACCAAAAGTTGGAACTCCAAGTCTAGTATCTAGCTCTCCATGAATCTGACACACAAACAAAATAACATCAAGCATTTAGCATTTCGTTCAATTGAATTGCCAGAATTCCCAGATATTCTACCATTCTATTTGCTACAGACTGAGACAGTAGATGGCCAGAAAAAAGGCATGAATGTTGAAGAAGGATCATAATTTTGCTAAACTAAGAAAGCAAAACACAGAGTGCAATTAAAAATTAAATAAAATTGGGAAAGGAAAGAGCACCTGCAAATGGGTTTTGGAATCGAGTGGTAGCTTCTCCTTCGCATGGATTTTTAAGGCTTTAGCGTCTCCACCATATCTCAGAGAGGTTTCCATTTGAGCACCTAAATCCAAAACCCTAACCCTAGCTGGATGTGGCGGAGTAGAGAAATGAAAGTGAAGAGACACTCAACCTGCGAACTCTCCTTCCTCCCGTTATCTTAGGATTAGGAGGAGCAAAGCAAAGACCTTCATCACGTGCGTTTTTGGCTTGACCTATCCCAATCATTGATCGCCACGTCAGGTGTCAGCACGTGCCCTGCGCATGCCCCAATGGGCCAATTGGGCCTTCCAGAAGTGGGTTGGGCTTCCTTTCTTCCTCCCATTAGAATTTCCTTCATCTGTAGTTACTGTTGACGATGCACTACCAGTCCTTACATCGATGCGTCGTCGTTTTGGACCCTGAAGAAGAAAACCCAAAAACCTCTGCGTATTGCTTGCTGCTGCTGCTGCTACATTTCTTAAGAGAAGAGAGAGTGTGAGAAACAGAGAGAGATGCGAGAAATGGGTTTGAGGTTGGATGTGTTTCTGTTGGCACTCACCATACTATGGGCACCTGCGCTCTCGGATCTGGTCCTCTCCAAGGTTGACCGACGCGTAAGTCTCCCTTCCCTTCCTTCTTTTCTGAATTGGGGTTTTGGAGTTTCCTTTTATCAATGTTGTTTGAGATCTCCATCTTCTCATTCTCTTTTTTGTTCATCCAAAGTTGATAGGCCTCTCATTCAATATGTCACTACTTAGTGCTCTCTCTCTCTCTCTCTCTCTTTGTTGTTGATGTTTTAGGATTGCTAATTGCAGTTTCATTCATAAAAGTTGCTTTTTTTGTTTTATGGGTGTATTTGATCTTCGTTCGTAGTTGAAATTTGCTTCATTCGACATTGACCTCTGATTGTTGGTTGGTTGGTTGCAGATTGATTTGACTTCACAAATTGCGCGCATCACTTCCACACTGAAGGTGCCCCATCAGTCCCCTTTTCATACCCTTCATTGGTTTTTTTACCTTCTCTTTTTGCGTATGTTAACATTGATTATGCTTGAGACTCAACGAAATATGTTTCTCATTTTGGAATTCTTTTGTGTGCTTCTAGTGAATTGATAAGTAAAAGAATAATCCCAAGAATGCATGGAAAGTTATCCTCATTCAGAAAAGAAAAATCAAAACACATGTTTGTATATCAACACTATTGTAAAATGGACATATATGTTGAATTTTACTCATACCGTTTGCACTCCGCAGGTGGAGAATGCGGGAAGCGGTTTGGTTTCAGAAGTTTTGTTGGCCTTTCCTGAGAGTCAGGCAAAACATTTGGCGCATCTGACGGCAACCCCTAATGAAGGGAAAGGAAAAGTGAAAGGTTCTGGTATTAGTTACCCTGTTCAACTTGTTCACGCTAAAGACATGCCTCCTTCTTTGACGTTTTATTCAGTATCTTTACCAAAGGAATTGGGCAAGGGGGACAGCTTCACTTTTGATGTGTTGGCTGTTTTCACCCATGCATTGAAACCATTTCCTGAGAAAATTACTCAGGCTGACATTCAGCTCCTAGTGTTTCAGGACAGTGCACACTATCTCTCTCCTTATGCAGTCAAGGTGCAAACACTCAGTGTTAAATTGCCCGATGCAAGAATTGAATCTTATACAAGGATAGAAAATACAAAGAATATTGGCTCAGAGATCAAATATGGTCCTTATGAGAATCTTCCTCCCTACTCGTACTCACCTATAGTTGTTCATTTTGAGAGCAATCAACCCTTTGCTGTTGCTGAAGAATTGGTGCGAGAGATAGAGATTTCCCACTGGGGTAATATTCAAGTAACAGAGCATTACAAGCTTGTCCATGGAGGTGCTCAAAGCAAGGGAGAATTTTCAAGGTCATTTTTTGTGTTTCTATTTTTGTTCATTTCGTGCTGTGCTAGTGGGGACCAAATATTAATTCTTTCTTATTTCTTCTGCAGGCTTGATTATCAAGCCAGACCTCATGTAAGAGGTGCATCAGCCATTAAGCGTCTTGTTGCAACATTGCCGCCAAGAGCTCATTCTGTATATTATAGGGATGAAATAGGCAATGTTTCAACATCTAACTTATGGAGTGATTTTAAGAAGGTAATAATTTGAACTTGTGTGAACTACTATTCCTAGTTGTTATTCCCTATTTTACTCAACTTTTATGCATCATTTCAGACAGAACTGGAAATTGAACCTAGGTATCCTATGTTTGGTGGTTGGAGAACTGCTTTTACCATTGGATATGGCTTACCGCTTCACGAGTTTCTGTTTGAATCAGATGGAAAACGCTTCGTTAATATCTCTTTTGGTTGCCCTATAAATGAGGTGGTCATCGACACTCTCATTGTGAAGGTTGGTAATGCAATGACTTATTGATACTAGATTCTTTTGTCCTTTATTCTTCAACTTGTGTTGGCTACTTTATTTGTCAGATGGTCATACTGAGTTGCTTTCATATGATTTCCTTTCAATGTGTTGGATGTGTCTATTGATACCAGGGAAGTATTAAAAGCATGAATTGGAGTCAGATTATGTTAAAGGAATTATTCTTCCTGTATTTTTGATTTGGTGACTGTAAACTGCAGGTTGTTCTGCCTGAGGGTTCTAGAGATATATCTGTATCTGCTCCATTTCCTCTAAAACAATGGCAAGAGGTATTATAGACCAAGTTTTAATGTCATCCCATATTCATGCTTGTACAATTTTTTTTAATCTCTCTCTTTTGCCTCTTCTCGTTGTCTATTTTGAAAAGGCTATGTTTTTCGTTTTCTTATTTATTGATTAAGAGTTTTTCTAATTAAATATGTCTACGATTCTTACAGAAAAAATTTTCCCACTTGGACCTTGTTGGTAGGCCAGTGGTTGCACTGGAAAAGACTAATGCTGTGCCAGAGCATAATCAGAAATTCCAGGTATTACTGGTGCCCATTTTCAAATAACAGGAAATGACTACGGGATACGTTTTTTTAAATTTTTTATTTATTCTGCTAATAATGTCACATTTACTTTAGTTTCTAATATTGATTAAAGTTTGGCACCTTCTAGTGGTCTATAAAAAAAAAAGACACATGTTATTCAAGTTTCTAAAATTGCTTGAAGAGGAAAAGGCTTTTGGTTTATGGTTGCTTGCAAGTGTCAATTGATGCTTATAGTGGTAAGTCTTGTGTATGTATTTTTTTCGAACTTTCTGCTTCACCTTAGTCAGAATAGTTTTCTGTTTTCGGTGCTTAATTGTATTTTACATCTCTCTAGTACTTATAATGTAAAATCAATCCACTTATTCATTTATTTATCTTTTTGTAAAAATCGGAAGTGAAAATAAAAATGTTCTAGAACAGCTCTGCTGCCTGTCATGTATTGCAGAAGTTGCTTTTAGACCTCTTCCCTGCCTTTTCACTTGTATCCCACTTTGTTTGATATTCCTATTGACGTATCAATGCTATGAATGTTACGATCTTTAATCTATAGATTTCGTAACTTCTGTGTATTGTATTATGTTGTAATATAATTTATAATAATTTACATGGTTTCGTTTCTAGATAACAAGAGTTATGCGAATTTGCTTACATATGTGTTAAGACAGTGGACCGTTTTTTCACTCTCTTCCCTAATTGTACTGTATTTGTCATTAAGTTTCACATTGTAGTTTTATTTTGCTTCATTTGCAGGTCTATTACAAATTCAACAGCCTTGCAATGCTTTGGGAACCCTTGATGTTGATTTTTGGAATTTTCTTCCTTTTTGTGACTGGGATTGTATACATGCATGCGGACATGTCCATCTCCAAATCTTCTGCTTCTTATTTGGCCAAACTGCAGTGGGATGAAGTAGGTTTTTGTCTAGTATTTTCTTTTTAAATAATTTACAATAAGAAGACAGTTATTATTCTATGTCTTGTTCTAGGTGCAAGCAGCAATTCAGCAGATCAGAAATATCATCACCCGATGCCTTGTGATACATGATAAGGTGGAAGCATCATTACGTGATCTTTCGCGGACAGGGGATATCCAAGCTTGTAAAGCAGCTCGAAAAGCAGCTGATGGTTTGTTGAAAGAGCTTTCAAAAGAGATGAAGCCCTTATTGGCATTCTTGCACTCATCTCAGCAGGCTGCACATCTACTGCCCAAGGTTGGTTATTTTTAGTTGCAATTATATGTATTTTACAATTTGGTTAAATGAACGAAACTTTATGCAACATGAAGTTGCAAGTGAAACTCATATATTAGTTTAGCTACTTGAAGTTGACATTGGATTGGTATTTTCGTATATGTACTGCCAAACACTATCTTCCCCATACACTGGGTTCGCATAGCGTGCAGACATGCTATCAGTACATCTTTTAATTTAATATTGTTTGTGTATACAGGTGGAGGAGCTGGTGGTGAAGGTGAAGGATTTGGAAGAAAGGTTAATGGTGAAACACTCTACCATTGTGGATTGCTATGAGAAGAAATACGGAGGAAGGGAAATCGAGAATCGGGTTGCTTCCCAATTGCAGAAAATTACTGCCTTGAGGCAGGAGGTTGACGATCTTCTTGAGTTTATTGATGAGATATAAGAGATGGGCATATTTTGCGCTTGCTATAATATTTTCCGGAACTTGTTAATTATTAAATAGAAAAAGGACTAGTTGCTTTTAGTTTTGTTTTGAAATTGTATTGTGCTAAAAATGTAAGGGACTCGTTTAATCTGCAAACACAGCCAACATTATTTTATGCATGGAACACTAATAATGATTTAGAAAAGAGCGTTTATAACTCGTGCACGTACCTCATCCCCAACGGGTACGGGTAATACCCACTTTCTCTCTTGTGGGTACCCGACCCGTATACCCAATGTACGTTTATGCATGCATTAGCATTAATTATGCTTTGTTGTATTAGTTGGTTTGGTTTGAATGGTTCATGATTTTCAATGTGTTTTTTAGTTGCTGCTGCATAATATTTGCAAGGCTCGACTGCACACTGGAATTTCATTTGTGAACACAGTCGGATAGAAGAGAAAATCCGAGACTCGATCATAACTTATAACAGAAAAAAATAGAAAAAAATAAAGAATCTGTAACAAGCTTTAAATTTACATGAACGGTGTGCAATGTCAAATTACAGCAATTATCCTGATTTTCTCTTTTCTTTCGAACGGATACTAGAATTGCATACAGAAACTGCAGATACCATGAACTGATTCAGCAATTGCAAAACTTTCTATTACATACGAAAGAATCTTTGAGGCTGGCTATATCAATACTCTTTTAAAGGTTGTTCAAACATGAACTTCTCACAACCTCCTACATCAGGCTCACTTTCCTTCAGGTGGAATCACTTGCAAAAGCTCCAAATTTAGCTCGAATGTCGCTCCAGGCTGCGGAATGGGGTGACAGAAGTAAGAAAGAATATTCAATCCAATCCACGTAATATATTAGAAACTAACAATGCCACTGCAGTACAAATATGCTAGCACAGTTGAAAAAAAATAAAAGAATGATACTCATGATGCCTAGGTAAGGTGTGGGAGTTAAAATTGGTAAACCAAACAAAGCATTCTAAAAAAGAAGAAAACAAATGATGTTTAAAGTGCTTACAGGGATCTCATTCATGCCCTTTAGACCGTACCCAGCCTCAGGAGGAACAATCACAGTTCGCTGCAAGGATACCAGAAATTGATTATGGAAAAGCTTCAAAGTTCAAAGGTGAGAAAGGAAGGAAAAGAAATGGGTAATACCGACACGTCAATGGAGATGTTCGATATAATAATAAATAGGCATGTAGCATGTATGTATTTAAGCATAAAAGGAGAATGCCATCACCTTCCCCCCTACTTTCATCCCCTCAGTTACCGAGTACATTGCTTGAGGGGGTTTTGGTGCAGCTTGTGCAGAAAATAGACCATTTGCATTGTCCACAAACTCACGCTTTCGTTCTTTCCCAGGAGGAGCTCCGACTTTGAACACGTATGGCTAGTAGAAAACAAGGAATTGTGCATTGGGAATTCATTCATGGATTAAAGAGTTGAGCCTCAAATGACTATTGGTTTGGATCAAAAAAGGGGCTGTGCATGATATGAACATGCAGAAGCTCTCAACACACCCACAAAAGTAAAGTTGAGAACCTGGGCAATACTACGATTTCCAGCCAAGAGTTTAGATTCCCTGCTTGATACAGCCGTAATTCCACGATATAAACAGTCAAAGTGAACCTGTGAAGTAATTACAAGTCAAAAACAGAGGCGAGAACATATCCAAAGACTGAAAGGCATGATAACAAACATCATTTTCCTTAAACTAGAATTCTATTTATACCTCAACCGTTGATCCTTTCTCAGCTACCGGACCCTTTCCCTCAACCAAATCATAATATTTCAATCCCTCAGCTGCTGAGGTAACAAGAAAGCAATAGGGGTTAAATTCAAATGCTAATTACATGTAGAACACAAAGTTATGCTCCATTTGGACAGAGGAATTTCAAGGAAAGGATTTGGATAGAAACGATTAGATTGAATGTATTTGAAATAATTTGGCATAGAACATTTGAAATGACTATATGCAAGTAATCAGTTGAATGAAATCCATTTGTTATCTTCCTTTCCTTCTTGTCCAAATCTAGGTATACATGGATTGCAACAGTCTAAACAGACAATTTTACCTAATACTATCATCTAAGTTCCACAAGGACACAACAAAATAAGAAGGGAAAAGGGGAGAATAAAAAAAACTGAATCAACCATTTTCCAGATAAAACTGCACAAATATAGTATGAGACCGAATTGTGGCGAAAGGTATTCCATGCCCATTGGGACGAAAATCGCCATGAACACACTCGTAGTTGTACATATTATTTTGGGCAAATTACCCTTCAAAATCGAAACGAAAATCAAGAGTCACACAAGTTTTGAACTTATTTAACTTTTAAATCACAAGAAATAGAAGCAGCCCACATGCATAGGCAATTAGTAGACTTGAGAGATAAATTAATTAAGAAGAGAGAAAGGGTTAGAGTAAGTAATTACAGGTAGTGCGGTAGTCTTCAAGAGGAATGACTTTCCTGTTGCGTCTCTCTCTGGCCTCCGAAGGCGGAGACGCTGAAATGAGGCTCAGAGGCAGCCAAGTGATCAGAATCGCACATCTTCTTGAAATCAATGAGGAAATGGGAACTGAAACTCGAACCACTTGCTCTGCCTTGTCTACTACTTGGCTTGTGCTTTTGCTGGGTTTTGAACTTGAACTTGAACTCAACCGTGGATGATGATGATGACGGTGATTAACGGTCAAGCACCTTATTGATGCCATGGCCGTTGGAATAACAGAGAGGCCAGTTTTTAAAGCGACCTGTAATACCATATCCCTATCCACTTCCTATTTTTCTAAAATTACCATAATACCCATACTTTCTTCACCACCACTTTAGTATTGGGTTAGACCATCTCCAACCCATGAGGGGCTAAACTCAAATTTTCCCTCTCCAAAAAGTGACTATTTGGGTTTTGTCCGGACTCAAATTGTTTTTTCTCCCAATCCTCCGGACTCAAATTTTAAGTCCGCAACTTTATTAAATTGTTTAAAAATAGTTTAAGTCTAATTTTTTTTTTTTTATGGATAACTTTTCTTCATTCAATCTTTTTAAATAAATTCATAATTAAATTTTTTGAACAATTTGACCTAAAAAAATTAAAATTCCACAAATATAATTTTATTTCAAAAGAAAACACAACATAATTCTAAAAGAAAACACACAATACTTCAAATTCACCATACATGAATGCCAATAGGAATAAACTAATAACCACCATCGTGGGGGCTTGGGTAATAGTCCCCTGAGTTATCTTCAGGATTAACGGTAGACTGTTGACCCCTACATGTTATTGCATAATTTCATCTTGTTTATTCCCCCAATACTTCTTATTTCTTGGAGTAAATTTGGACACATCCATGGACATTATTTTTTGTTCTTGGGCTTCCTTATCTTTTTGCTTCTGATACGCATAAGCATCAACTTGATCTTGGACAAACTTGTCCAATATGTTGAGCTTTCGTATCCTATCCTCCTCGAAAGCAATACCTTTCTCCACCAATGTTTCCAAGTACTTATCCCTTTTGTGTTGGGAAGGGTCAGCCATCGTCCTTTTTTTTTTTTTTTGCAGCCTTTTATTTATCTCGCCCCTCAGGCCTTGGACTAGGCATGGTGATTTCGTCTGCATCGTTATCTAAATTCACCATACTTGCACTAGCTCCAGAAGAACGTTGTGTGGGAGGCTCATTTATATCGTTCCACTTTGGGCAATCTTTTAAGATGTCCCAAGCATGGTACAACTTGAAAGGCCTATTTGGAGGCTTATTATCATTAAGAAATATTGTTTTCACATACACGTCCTACGCATGAAAAAATAAATTTAAGTTTGGAGTTTACAAATATAAATTTAAAGTTTTAATGAGAATGGTTACTTACCACATCATGTAAATTTGAGCCATCTCGTGGGTTCGTATTGGCCTTAATCAAGCATGCCTTCCAAAGAGAACATTGTTGGTTGATAGTCTTGAACCGAGAAGCAATGGCTTGATATGTTCGCCCCTCGGGTCCACTAATGCCCAGATCATTTTCCAGAAACTTTTGATATACATGCTTCCAAAATGTGTCGCTTGCTTGATTGGTGCCAATAGCCTCATCTTCACTGACAGAAACCCACCCTTTGCACAATGCCTCATCTTCTTCGGGACTCCAATTCACACCTCTTTGAGATTTTGTGGACATCTTCAACAAGAATGTAAGGAGATTAATGAGATTGACAAAGGAAAAATAAATTGAGAAATAGATAAAATGTTTTTGGTAGATTATTTGATAAATGGATGGGTATTTATAGAGTTTGGAGTGAGTTTTGGGGTTGGATATGATCTAGATTAATTTAAAATATTATTTTGATCGTTGGATTTAAATTTCAGCTGTTGGATCTTTTTTTTTACCGTTAAAATAGCTTAGATTTAATCTCCATCGTTGATTTAAGTTATATGTATATTTAAAAAAAAAAAAACAAACAACAATAATTTCAAATGTTGCCGTCCAACGGCAACTCCATAGGGCATCGACACGTGGCGCTTGTGGAAGACAAAAAAGTAGCAGCAAAAAAGAAGGTAGGGCCCACAGATAAATCTTTGCACATGGGGGTTGTTTGATATGAAAGTGGGCTTCACGAAAGAATTTGGGTCTGGGCAATAAATGGTCTGGTATTTGGGTCCAAATTTGGGTTCTTCATTTTGTTGGGTTGGGAGAGGTTTTGGGGGATATTTTGGGTTTAGGTCCTTGGATTGGAGATGGCCTTATGACATTAGGGGAGATTCTCCAATAAGTATTTTATGTTAAGAATTACTTACATAAGTCTAATTTTAGCCGTTGAATTGCATGCATGCAGCATATTAAATGGCAAAAAGTCACTGTTGAATTGCATGTGCGTTGCATATTCCGTTATGGATGAGAATTCCCAGTTGAAAGCCATTTAATAATACATCTCTTTTTCATTATCAAGGTCTCAGTCTTTGGAGTTTGGAGTGGGATTTTAATACTCATTCTGGCTTAGAGTTAGATAGATCTTAGGACTTAAAAGAAGGAATACTCAGTGAAGTCCGTGATCAAGGATAAATACCGCCCATACTAATTGGTCAAGCATGCTTCTAGTCATGTGAGTTCTTCTTCTCAAGATCAAGGGGCGGTGGTTTCATTCCTATAAATAGGAGGACTTCATTCAAAGCAAGGACATCAAGCAAATCAACTCAAAAGGGTTAATTACTCAAATGGTCCCCAAACTTGTACGCGATTTACATTTTGGGGCCTCAATTAAATTATTCGTTCAAATGGTCCATTAACTCTATATTATTCGCTCCAATGGTCCTATCGTTACATTCTGTCAATATTTTCGTTAAATATGAGGGCAAATTGGTCATTATTTACCCTAAAATGTGGTTAAATCTAATAGAAAATTAGACGGTAGGACCAATGGAGCGATGAATATAGAGTTGATGGACCATTTGAACGAATAATTTAATTGAGGCTCCAAAATGTAAATCGCGTACAAGTTTGGGGACAATTTGAGTAATTTACCCCAACTCAAAACTAGGGATGTCAAAAATCCTTGCGGGCCGGCTCCTCGACCCTAAAAGGGGGAGATTTCGGGGCCAAACGGGTATCGGGTGTGGGGATCACCGAACTTGAAAAATCCCCAACAGGTATGGGGAGGGGATGGTATTGGCGTACCCATCCCAAAACCCGACCTGAAAATATATATGTTTATATTTAAATAAATAAATAATTAATTATAATATTTATGTTTAACTCTAAGTTAACCTCCCTCTCCTAATTCTTCCTAATCTTTTCTGGAATTTCATATTGATGTGATTTTGAATAGTTGAGTTGAACTTTATAGTTAATTTGGATATGTTGAATGATAATTTAATATGAAATTTAATGTTAAAATGTATGATAAATATTTTTTTATGCAAAAAAAATCGGGTATTGGGGGCGGGTATGGGGGATAGTCCCCCGACGGGGACGGGGAGGGGATTCCTCAAAACCTATTAAACGGGGATAGGTTCGGGTACGGGGGCGGGGATGGAGAACGAGGACGGGGATGGTATTTTCATACCTAGCCCCTACCCGACCCGTTGCCATCCCTACTCAAAACCAACCCAAAATGCTGCTCAAAGCACATTTCTGTACTTTTTACTACACATTCTCTCTTTTTTAGGAACCACTTCTATATCAACCAAGTATTTGTTGCTTCGAGCACCATCCAATTTTATCCATCTATTTAGGATATCGCCCAAATTCTTGTTATCTAGCAAGATTCTTGGAACACCATCTTGACCACCACACTCGATGAGAGTCTCCTAGGTTATTTGCCAAACTTGTTTTATTGATTAACACTAACAAAGCCTTGTGTGCTAAGGTAGAGGAACCTACGGCCGAGATTTGTTCTTTCCTCGACCACAATCGCTTCGATCAGAAGTCCAAATCCAGTGCATCATCCACACCATCAACATTCGCTCACACGCCCCACATCCACACATCCCAAGAAAGAAGCCAATTGCTCATTTTTCTCAGTCAAATATTGGGTTTATTAATTTTGTCATTTATATAGGGTCGAGAAATATTTGGGTCAACAACATAGACTAAAGGAACTATTTGTACCATATTTGAAAAATGGGCCAAAAATGGTCTATTTCTCAGAAAAAAAATCTATTAAGCCCAGGCCCAATATCTTTTAATCTCTTCTCTTTGGAAAAGACCAAAAGAACCCTTTTAATTTTGGGCAGTGGGTAAAAATTTAAAAGAAGCCCATAATGCCAAGGAGCCCAAATTTTGGTCCACACTAAAGTTAAGCAAATTAGTAACCGTTGCACATCGACCCACGTGGGGTCTGAAGAAGGATTGTCACTATTAATGGCGACTTGACCATTTTCTCGCCCAACAAGAAAAGCGAGTTGGATAATAGCCACAAGGACCGAAAGGAGCCGATTACCAGCTGGATTTCCAGATATAGAGGACTCAAGTCAGAAAAAACATCTCATATAACCAGTGGTTTTGTCACAGGCATTCCGTCCTCTCACCTATAAACCAGTCCAAGAAGATAGATCAACAACTTACTTTGGATAGCAGCCAAATATCCTCTTTTAGCTTTCATCATTGAGAATTCTTGCCTATAAATATAGAGCCTTTGCAACAGCAGAAGGGGACTCTCTCTCCAAAAACCAGACGCAACGTCTCGAAAATACTTGAAAAACTCAAGATCTTTCCAAACAAGCTTACTTGATATTCAGATAACCAGTTGACAATTCCTTTTATCTTTTGTTGCTCTGCCATCCTCATGGTATAATTTCTTTTAAACGATCAGTTTGAATTTATGTATTACTTGAATTGGATAGAGAAATCTCCAGTCTTCCTTATATTGTAATCGTTGTTTTGAATTAGTTAAATGGATAAATCTATGATTCCTGTCTTTCTTTGCTATCAAGCTAAAATCGGATAAAGAGATCTTGAAATTTGGCTTGGCTATTTCATCAAATATATGCTATTTAACTGTTTTTATATACATATATCTATAGAATAGTTTAATTTCCCGCCTTTACACTATTCAAGCCTACCATTCGGACCCAAAACAGAGGTCTAAGCCCGAATAGGGCCCCGTTAGTTCGAAAGTAAAGATTAATACAAGCCCGAACTATACCCTTGGGCTCGAATTGATTAGAACCTTGACCCAATCTAGGGTCTTATCGGGTTTGAGTTAGGTTTCTGAACCCAAATAGGGTACCACTAACCACGACCCTGGTTTCCCTCTTGTTTGGTCAGGTATTGCTCGTATCTATCAAACTGACACGCACAAATGAAAGAATATTGAAGTCCTCTTGATTGAGGCATATAAAAGAACTTATCCAGGCCAGTACCCCCCTTGGAGCACAATGGCTTGAGCAGAAGTCCAGAATAAGCGCAAATACAACAAATCAACATCCTGCACCACATATACCAGATCTATTGGGCTGGTCTCATACCCAATAGTGGCACGCCTACGCAATTCACGATCAGAACAGAAGGAACAAGTCATTAGGGCTGGCCCGAACTCGCCCATTCTTGTCAACCTGATTCAACTTTCAATTTTGTTCAGAAGTTGAAAGAATCTTCCTCGTAGGCCAGAAATCCAATCGGAGCATTGGTGTTGATCCAACGGCCTTCCCACTCTCCAAAGTAGCTCGATCCAGAGTAACCACAAAAAGAGTATTGGCGGGAAAAAGGACCAACAGGAACACTATGAATAAAATGGTAACCGATAATTTAAATTGTAACTACTTTAAAACCTCAAGAGAGGCGTTTGTCTTGAAAGTATGCATAATTTATAGAACTTCATATGAGCTAAATTTAAGAAGGTGCTTGCTTGTGTCTTCAACTCTAAATTTAAACCAAATGAATCCACCATGTAGCTGATATTGGTTTCATAACAAAACTGCAAAGAAATAATATATAATATTACATACAAAGAAGGGATCTAGACTATTCGCCACATAAATTGGAGCCCATGTTGTTATTTATCAGGAACTCAAGATGTGTTCTGGCCTTGTAGAAGATTAGGTTCATGTTAATAATTTGGTCAATTTGCAAAATGTCACAACCAATGGTGCATGCATGGCCTTTCTGGAGCCTCAACAATATATTGTCAATATTTTTCTCCCACATTCAGCGCCACGATCTCACCATAATCTCATGGTCCTCCTGTTAGGAGGTCATTCGTGTTGCCTTGAATATCTACACTGGCCAAGATGTTTGCCGTCTGTTCAGGAGTTGATGGACCTTTTTCCATTTCAGCCTTTGGTGGAGCCTTTGTTACGGAATCGACACTGGGTTTAGCTGCCGGCTTCCCGTCAGTCTTCTTCTTTGCAGCATTCTTTTGCCATATCTTTAAAGCTTTGTTAGTTTGTTCATCAAAGATTGACTTCTTCATTGTTGATCCCATCTATGATTTCCCAATAACAGAAAAAACAGTCGTTTTATATGGACAAAAAATCAAGATGAAACAAAAAAAAAAAAGATACATAGAGGAGTGATTAGTGAATTGTACCTGCGTAACCAATGCATATAGGGGAAGAGTGATGTAGCTGCACATAACTTGGACGCATACCCTGTTCAAATCACATTCACTATTCAGTAATTTGGAGGGTTCAATCATGTCTCTATCTTTGTTAATTACAAACTCAAATGATTTCTGTCAAAGCACCGTCTAGGAACAAGAAAGAACATGTTCATGATAAATGGAAGATGTTCTATTGTCAAACTGTGAATCATAGACCATTCATTGATTAAGTTGATTTTGGCCGAATGTGTGCTTCAGATTCACAGTCTGTCACGAGAACATAACTCTTAAGATAATAATATAATCTACTAGAGCAGTACGTAGCACGTAGCCTGAGTTTACGAGAACTTCAATGGGTTAAAACTCTAATGAGTATTAGAAAAGTGAAAAAAGAGGAAAAAAAGAGAGAAGATATACATACCCAAGTGCAACTCTGAGTACTGTAAGAACGAAATTATCATGGAAACAAGATCTTAACCCAAACTCGTACTGCATTAGGATTCAAGAGAAAACTTTTAAATTTCGAATGCCAGAAGTGACATATACAAATAACCAAAATAAAGAAAGGTGGTTGATCTAATTTTTACCCATATCCAAAAGAAATATGTTATCTCAAATGCATTCTGCAAAAATGAAATGCACAATTAGGTGGCAGATAATAAACTCAAAATCCTGATCATGGTTTCCACAAATGGATCAAATAAAGGGGCTAATAATATACCTGAAACAGGACAAAATGGATCAAATAAAGAACTAACTGAGGCCAGCTAAACCAAAAATGCTTGTCTGAGACTTGCACCAGAGGTATCCCTTGGACTACAGCATGTCTTTCTTTGATCTCAAGTGCCATTTGAGATATAATTGCTTGCAGCTTTGTTCCAACAGCTAATATTATCTTCAACCAACACAAGCCTCAGTCATTATTTTTTTTCAAACCATTAATTTTTATTAAATTGATTTAATTAATTGTGAGTTAGTTCCCAGAACAATTTTTTTAAAAAAAAATTACACTTACAACAAGAGGAAGTATGGACAGCACAAACATAGCCTCCCATCCTGAAACAAAAGGCCAAGCAAAAAAGTTATCTGAGGATTAAACCCAACTCTTAAATGGGAATTTGGATCTATATCAAATTTTCTATTAAAAAAAAATGGCCAAGAAAAAAAAGAATTAATGAAACAAAATGAGAAATAACTAGGGAGATTCACTATTATACCCAATATAGGAGCCCAAATTTAAAAAAAAAAAAACCCTATATGAAATGGACTTTATTAGAAACACACCCAAAACTTATTTACAACAAAACAAAAAAGCTTTTAACTTCTTTTAAATTACAAAACTGCCATTGATTTTTTAAAACAAACCCAACTCCAAAACCTCATAAAAAAAAGCTCAAAACACTCAATAGGGCATCAAAGTAATTTAATAATCAAAATTAAATTCAACAAGGCCACCTATCATTTTTCGGGTTTGTTTATAGAAATTAAATGGTGTAGGGTTTATTTATAGTTTTAGTGCTAAGAATGGGTATATGACTAAATATCTCAAATAACTAACCATGAACATTGAGAAGCAGGTAGAGAACCATTGAAGTCCACAACAGTGGACTGCCAGCACCATCAAAAGACAGAGTTAGAAAAGAGCATTTCCCACAAAATTGATGAAAACAAAATGTTTTAGTATTTTTACCTGATTCCCACAACTACCTTAAAGTCATCTTCTAATGACCTTTTGATATACTTTTGAAAGTCAAACTTACTTCCAGGTGCTAAATGAACCTATACATATACATATAAGAACACACTTAAAGATATGAACTGAAGATTGTTTCATGTAATTCTAGAGAAACATACCGTGACGAATCCATGTCGCATGGTCAAGTAGTCGGCCCTGCGGACGGACCTAAAGAATTGTCGAAGAAAGCTTACCTGCCAAAAATAAATTGAATATTCAAGACAATCATAGAGAAAAACTGCATTCTAGTGTGTCTATTGAATATATAATAGAGGAGAGTTTTCAAGTGAGGATGTCCTCTAATGTGAACATTCTCCTAGACCTACTCCGCAATGCAGTTCAATGATCGAAACTGTCTATATTTGAGGTCATTCTTGCAAAAAATTAGCCATATTGATAACTGTGTTCGATCATTGGATTGCAAGCACCTCACAGGAAACTAGAAATAGGGAACAGAGGAAATAGTAACATCGTTCTTACAAAATAGAAGGTAAATGGGTTTTTAGTCCAACATCTTGTGTGGTCTCTAACAAATGATGTCTCGTGAGTAAGCCTGAATTTTGTAGGATCTGTTTAAAATACAAAGCTCCAAATTTAGCACTCAACACAGAGACAAGTAACAATCAGTAGCTGTTGCGTTTTCGAATGATTTACCATTGAATTCATTATCATGTTCCATCTCTCGTTCCCACACCTTCCACCCACGAATCTGCACAAATTCAGGAAAAAACAACGGTTCACCAAATTTTTATTTTATTTTAGGGTTTTAGTAATAAAACTTCACAAAAATTCTATAACCTTTGAATTGAATTACAAGAAATAGTTTAATAGAAAAAAAGAAAAAAGAAAACATAGACGAACCCACCTTTAATCTTCCAAGTGTCATGGTTATGGCACCGTATACAACGTGAAATATTGCTAAAAAGAATATGAAGATGTGCAATTGATGTAATCCATTTGCAGATATGAGCGGCACTTTTCCCTGCGCATCACAATACATATTCAAATAGTTTTTTAAAAAAATTATCCAAAACTCATGGAGAAAATGAGACAGTAAATAAGAATATACATGCACGTGTTGGTGTATAATAAAATTACCTCCTTGCAGCCTGGACCATCGCTACCAGCGGCTAAATATCTGCGCTCATACCATAAAAGCCGGCGACGATGATCTCCACCACCACCACCTCCTTCTTGATCATCCCCTCTGTATGGGCAAGGCAACATTGTGTCTGCTGCCTCTGTCGGAATACACACTTGAGCGATGTACTTTTGCCCGAATGTTAGCAACAGAGAAATAAATCCCAAAACCATAAGCTCTGCATGCATGCATGCCCAAAACACAACCATGCAAACCAAACAAACCAAAAGCAAAACAAAAAAAATAAATGAGATTATAAACACATATATATTCAAACTCAAAGTATGAAAGAAATGAAAACATAACATTTCTTTCATCGGGTTATTTTGGGTTTAGATTTACAGACTGACAACATAAATTAAGCAAAAAAACATTATTCTATATTACGTAATACTATTTGGCGTTTTCTACATATACCTACCTCCTTTCACTTTCTCAAGAGCTTCAAGCAATCCACTCTTTTTTCTATGTTCAAACCACTGCAATATGGAAAACACAGGATAAGTATATTCAATTGATATATAATCTCCCAGTTAGTTCCAAACCATTAAACCATGCATACGTATAAGCATGCATGCAGTTCAACAAAACCTAATTAATTACGATGATTCTTAATTGTTTGAAAAAGAAATTACATTAATTCTACAAAAATTAAATTAATAAAATGCAATATAAAGTAAAATTAGAGATTGTACGTACATGTCCGATCATATGAAGAACCTTTTCCAAAAGGATGGAAATAATAATGATAACGAAACAGACGGTGGCCAGAGCCCACGTTGGCGTCTGATCCAGCTCCCTGCCTCCACCCCCTCCGCCGGCCATTTATTATAATCTTCAAACCCCCAACCGCCCTAGCTGGCGAGCTTTCCCTTAATTCTGTCCTTAATTATTTAATTATTAATTTACACAACAAATCAACGATGATGATCGAAATTTAAAAAAATAAAAAATAAAAAATCATCTACCTCTCTCTCTCTCTCTCTCTCTAGCTGTACAAAGCCAATGCGTTGAGAGGGTTGACAGGGGGGGTTCCTTGAAGAAGAAAAGAACAAGAAAAGAAGAAGAAAGTTCTTTGGTTTTTCTTGTAACGGTCTTGAACCGGAGAGATGTACGGAAGGCTGGCTGATGAACAAATGGCGCATGGCGGTTGGGAATGAAGATTGCCCGTCTTTATGGTGTGTAATTTCATGTTTGCCATTTACCCAAAAAGCATAAAACATTCCTCTTTGCCCATTGCCATCTCTGTGGTGAACCTGTTAACCGGAGTGTAAATTGGGTTTCTTTTGCTAAAACAAGGATTGAGGCCCTACTACAGCCACGAGGGAAACAATCCAGTGATGAAAGAAATCACAAGGCATCGTGTCCACGTGTCAATCTACTATATTGTCAAATCATCACCTTCCTAATTATTTCCAACGGTGGAGAAGACATAGAGTATGTTACTTTATGTGGATTTGTTAATGCCCACTTGACAACCCTGCTATGAAAATTTTAGGAATTAAACAAAACAAATTTAGTGAAAAACCCAAAAGAAACAAGCTCCTCTCAAACACACCCAAAATATTTTCAAATTGATGAAAAAGCCCCTTATCTTAAACATCAAAGACATGCAAGTCCTAGGCCTCTCTCCTCCACCGAAGACCAAAACAACATCTGAAGTTCTTGTCTTTTTCCAACAATAGCGCAGTAAGAGTGTCAACAGCGCAGCAACAGTGCAGCAGCCCATATTTTAAAAGTTTTGTTTGTTTATGCATGTGAAGGCATCTAAAATAGGCATGTGAATTCGTTGGATTGTATGGTGTGTGCATGTGAAGGCATCTGAAATAGGCTTGTAGTTTTCCACAATGTAAATCACTAAGGCATTAGAAGCCTTGAAGCGATAGGAGGTGGTTGTGTGTATATAGCTAGGAAGCTCCGAAGAGAGAAGTACAACACTAGAGAAGAAAAAATCTCAATACTTACGCCTTCAGCTTTCAATCAATAAACTCCCTTTGTTCTTATACTTTCTCTTATTCTCTTATTCTCTTATTCTCTTATTACACTCTTTTACTCCGACTACTGTTAATACCGCCTACCATCGTTAATACCCTGTGATAACACTTCTAGCAACAAATGCAATAAAGTAAGTCTTTTTCTCTTTTACTTTTGGTTTTCTTAGTAGACTTCTTGTCCAAAACAAGGAAACACTTTTATAATAATGTTATTATCTTGCTAAACTGACAATCAATACTTTGTTTGAGCACTTGGTCATGTTCGATATTTGAAAATATAAAGTACCCAATAAAAGTACATGTAAATGTTATCTTTGTGGTGAAGTAGGACATATTAGACCTAAGTGTCCCAAATTAGGAAAGCAACCTAGAGAAAAAATACAATTGATTGAGCAATCTCAATTAGAAGATGATGAAGACTTAGAATCAATTTATAGTCTTGATGATAATTTAAGTGATAATGAAAGTATTTATAGTCTTAATGTCTTAGAATCAGAATCAGAATCAGATTATTTTAGTAATTCCGATAGTGAATTAGATGAATATGTGTGTATGTTTGAAGAACAAAAATAGCATGAGGAATTTAAATATGTTAATTTAGGATGGCCTCAAGAATGTAATCAATGTAAGAAAATAGTGGTAGAAAAATATTACACTAAGACAATAGTTTATTGTAAACCTTGTTATAATAATAGACCAATGGAAATAAATACATGAACAGTTGAAATAATAGATAACAATAATCAAAAGAATAATAGCCATAACATAGAGAAACAAAAGACTAGTTCATTAATAACAATCAATTGTGAGTTAGAATTGTCAAACAAAAAAAAAATTCAAACAACAGCTATGATAGATACATGTAGCACAAAACATGTAATAAAAGAAGAGTTAGTGCCACAACAATTTAGAGAAAAATTAACTAGACTAGTATAATACAATTTGATAAAAGATATGTATATTTAACACATTGTATTAATAATATACCAATTAGGATAGAAAGACAACAATTTAATTTACCCTTAACCTTTATATCCCCAGTAGGAATCATATTCGTTTATCTTAGGATTAAATTTCTTAAAAAGTTTACAAGAATGATTTTTATATACACCTGCAGATATTACATTTTTTAAGAAAGGCATAACCACAATTGATCAAAGTAATGTATTAGAGTCATACAATAGTATTAACATAAAAGAACAAAATTTTAAATACTATAATATGGAAGAATTAGAAGAAATAAATGAAGAAAAGAGTCTTTAGAAGAAATACTATAATAGATTAACAAAATAATCTAGAATATGATGATATAATATTTGACCATGAGTATCCAATTGTAGGAGAAATAGAGTCTTTAGAGATTATGCAAATAGATAGACTAAAGACTTTAGAAGAACTGTTACAACTAGCTGAACAAACTAGAATGATAGGAGAAGATCCCTAATTACATTGGAATAAGATATTAGCAAAATTAGACATTATCAATCCAGACTTAACAATTAAAACAACAGATATGCCTTGTAACTTGTTAGACAAGCAAGAATTTGAACAATAAATAAAAAAATTATTAAATCTAAAAGTAATTAGACCTTCAAAATTCAAGCATAGATCAATAACCTTTGTAGTTAGAAAACACTTAGAGCTTAAAAGAGGTAAAGCTAGAATAGTTTATAATCATAGGAGATTAAATGATGCTACTTATGAAGATAGTTAGAAATTACCAAATAAAGATGAACTTATGAATAAAATTCAAGAAAGTAAATATTTTAGTAAATTTGATTGTAAATCAGGATTTTGGAAAATTAGATTAGTAGAAGAATCAATTCAATGGACATAATTCACTTGTCCAAAAGGACATTTTGAATGGCTTATCATGCCATTTAGATTAAAGAATGAAAAATCAATCTTTCAAAGAAAGATGGATCAAATTTTTAAGAAGTATGATAATTTTTGTAGTGTGTATGTAGATGATATATTGTTCATAGTAAAAATAAAAATGAACATAGAAAACACTTATAAATTATTTTGAAAGAATTTATTGATAATGGTATAGTCATAAGTAGGAATAAAGTAAAGCTTGAAAAACAAGAAATAAATTTTTTAGATATGTATATTAAGTCAGGAACTACACAATTACAAGAACACATAGCTGAAAAAGTGTTAAAATTTCCAGATAAATTAGAAGATAAAAAACAATTACAAGCATTTTTAGGATTATTAAATTATGCTAGAAGTTTTATCCCTGATTTAGGAAGAAAGCTTGCAGCATTGCATAGTAAAACCAGTAAAACAAGTCAAAAATATTTTAACAGTGAAGATATTAAATTAGTTCAAAATATCAAACAAGACATAAGTCAACTTAAACCTTTAGCATTACCATTAGATAATAATTATACGTAGTTGAGATATACGCATCATAATAAGATGGGCATGAATTTTATATCGAAAGAAACATAAGGAAGAACCAAAATTTGAAGAAAAAGTTTGTAGATATGCATCAGGTAAATTTTTTGATACACATGCTAGACTTCCAGCCACCGACTTAGAAATTTTAGGAGTCATTAACTCCCTTGAAGCATTTTCATTGTTTTTACATAAAGAGATATTTACTGTTAGAATAGATTGTCAGAATATTGTTTCTCATTACTACTAATAAACAACCAGCTCAAATATGGGTCAATTTTTTTGATTCTATTACAAGAAATGGATTTAGACCAATATTTGAGCATATTAAAGGTATGGGTAATACATGGTGGTAATCCATTAAGCATGCGTAGGCAAGCAAGACTAGTAGTAAATACTTATTATTATAATGGAATTCCAGTATAAGAAGTTAGAAATCCTGCTAAAATATCGTACTCAAGCATCATTAGCAGATAAACAAAAAGTTCTTTTAAACAACTTTTGGAACATTAGAGCTAATAATGAAAGCATGAGAAAAGGGCATGAAAAACTTATTAAAGCCCTTGAGCAAGAGTTTTTAGTATATAATTATGATTATAAAAGCGCAAAACAACAATTTTTTTTTTTTTTGTAGGAAAAACATGAAAAGCAAAAGAAAAAGTATGATACAATAGTAAGAAATTTTAGAATTATTAATTTAAGATGTCAAAATTTAAGCATGATTTTACAAGAAAAAGAGGCTAATGAGCCCAACTTACTTGAGCATAATAGAGAATTTTTCCTTAAGCAAAAAAAATAAAAATCCATATTTTCTTCAAACCCTAGCTAAAGAAAGATATAGATTTTTACCATAAGATATTAAGAGTCATATGATTAGATTAGAATATGAGTCAAATACATCTCTTCAGTTATACATTCAAGCTTTTCTTCTTAATTTAAAAAATAATCTCCATCCTTGTATAAAAATTATTACTAAAAGTTGTTCTCATTATACTATTTATTTGGCTAGTATTAACATGGTTGAATATAGAGAACTGCATTTAGAGCATAACCAAAACACTATCACAATTACTCCAGCATTTTTAGCAAAGTATGGTTATTTAAGTCAACTTTATATTGAAAATAGTCATCATTTAGATTCATTTTCCTCACAATTAAAAGAAGTTATAAGTTTTTATATCCCTCTCTAGAAGAACGTAAACTTAGATTTCACCAGCATACTCCCAAAGTGGTTTACGGATAATATTTACCCATATGGAGCACAACATAGTATTATTATTTCTCATAATGAACTGCTTAGTCCGGCATAATCAGTAAAGATAGAAATCTCTACCAAGCAAGACATTCAAAAATACAGAGGAGTAACAATTGTTCAATGATGATCGTTTGAACCTCCTTCACCAATCCAACTTTATCAAGATTTATTTAGAAACTATAGACCAGATGACACATATGAATTCATGATAAGTAAAACAAGATCAAAAGTTTTTGATGGAATCTATAACCAGATAGCAGAACAAATTGAAGCAGAAGACAACGACAACTCATACTAGAATAGCTAAGAAAAGCTACACAATATAGACAACATGATGGAAGCATAACTCCATGTGAAGGCCTCATCATTTCACGTGAAGAGAGCATTCTAGAAACATAGAAGCAGATGCAGCATTAGTCCAAAGTTTATCAAAGCAAGAAAATCCAATTTTGTGGCTCCATACAGCTAGCAAGAAGCAAGACTTTTTGGCACCATATGAAAAGAAGAAATAGACTCCTTAGGCAATATTAAAATGAATAATGGCATTATTGTCCAAACACTATAATTTTGTCATTCTTCATAAATACTTCACTCATTTTGGGCTAAATAAAAAATTCCCCATTAAACTATAGGAGTGACAAATCCATACCCACGTCTCAGTGGGGCCCACTTGACATTGTAGTTCAACCATCTGAACTGTGTTTTCAAGTTTTCATTCATAAATTATCCTTTAAAAAAAATTAGACAAATTAATTCTTTAACAATTCAGATATCTAATTGTGATGACATAAAGAGATAATTTTTTCTTCAAGAAATACTAAACATCATATGGTGTGTATATATCAAGACTATAAGATAAGGGGTTGTCATAAGATAGTCAGGTCAAAGTTATCCCTTTTGGTTACATGCAGTGGCGGTCCTACGCCTACTCCAATTTTTCCCAAATAAATAATTACCCATATACAATCATGTGGGGCCCACTTTAGAAGTATACTCCTGCCTACTCTATTATTAAGATATATGATTTATACCCCACTTCAAAAGTACAATCATGTGGCTCCTAGACTAAACAAGTGGGAAAGAGAAAATAAAGAGAAGAAAAACATACCCCCCAAGGCTTATACCTATTATTATTATGGAGATTCACTATTATACCCAATATAGGAGCCCGAATTATACAAAAAACCCTATGTGAAATGGAATTTAGAAACACACCCAAAGCCCATTTACAACATAACAAAAAGACTTTTAACTTCTTTTAAATTACAAAACTGCCATTGATTTCTTAAAATAAACCCAACCCCAAAACCTCATTAAAAAGCCCAAAACACTCAATAGGGCATCAAAGTAATTTAATAATCAAAATTAAATTCAATAGGGCCAACTGTCATTTTTTGGGTTTGTTTATGGAAATTAAATAGTGTAGGGTTTATTTATAGTTTTAGTGCTAAGAATGGGTATTTAACTAAATATCTCTTATTATTATGTGTAACCTTTTGACATAAATTGTGAAAAATTTATCTTTTTTTTTTTTCTCTTTTCTTGGCACAGACATGTATCACACTTTTTTACTGCTTGTGAGTTTTTCTCTCAAACTCCATATCAAATTTAATTAGTTTAATTTATTTAATTACAGTTTGTTAATCTTTCTCTTGTTTTCTCTCTACCTATGTTTTTTTTAGTTTATGAAAATTTGATTTCTTCTTTCTATTGATTTTATTTGGCTTTTAGAGATATTTGCTAAATCGCTATTCAACTCTAAGTATGTACTTGTCTATTTCTTATAAATTTTCTTGCTTAGTATGTAATTGTATGTCCCTTGTTGCAATTGTGAACTTGTGTTGGTGACTTTTAATTTTATTTTATGATTTCAAAATATGAATACTCGTCAAGGACATGTAATGAATAGATAATATGATTTTTTTGGGTTTTTGTATGTCTTGTGAGAATTTGAATTTTTATTGTTTATATGTTGTGAGAAGCCCCCACACATATGAAAACTTTGTTTCGCCAATATGTATAGAGATGCATATTTGAGGGTAAGGCTTAATATATCACTCATGTCTAGTTAGGTGTATTAATGAAATTCACTCGTACTGTTGAGTTTTTAATATAAGCTTCGCCTACTTGACTTTTGAATCCTAGATCCGCCAACTTACATGTTCGTTAATTGTCACCCTTGACACAAACAGAGGACATGTTAAAGAGATTCAATTTCAAAATATTCTTGAAGAGGTATCTATAAACGATTTATTGATCTTCATCCTCTTTGTTTTTTTAACACAGATTTTGTAAAATTGAAATAAATTTAAAAACTCCATCTTTAGTATGAATACTTTATATTATTAATAAATTGATAATCTCAGAAAAATAAATAAATCGATTAATCAAGTCTTAATTAACCATCACTGCATATTCTTTTTGAATTTTTTTTTAATTAGATAACATTACTTGTGGTCGTTTGCACATAAAAGCAAATAAATAATACAGAGACGATTTTAAGGTCAACAAAGTCGTTGTAGTATAGTGGTAAGTATTCCCGCCTGTCACGCGGGTGACCCGGGTTCGATCCCCGGCAACGGCGTTTTCATTTTTGCCTATACTAAATTCAATTTTCCTCTCTCCAGTCTCCACCATCAACCACTGACTCAGCGACTAAATTCATTTCAACTTGTTTCCCCCGTGATGAATCTGAAACCAACTGCACCCATTAATCTCTCACCATAAAGTTCAAATAAATATTGATAACCATTATGAGATTGTTCCTTGCACACATTATGTACAAAAATGTACGTTGATTTTATATTTGAATTTTTTTTTTCATTTTACAAAATTAAAGGCTCAAATTCTGTTAAATTTATACGGTTTGCTGAAGAATTGTTACCTCTTCATTTTATTTTATTTTTTTCCACAAGGGATATTAAGAGAGGGAATTCGAACACTCCCCAAGTACATTTGAATAGGAAAATCAATCATTTGTCCTTGTGGATCCGACATTAATCCTCTCATACCTGCTAATCGGTGTACTTGGGATGCACTTCCTCTAGCTCCCAAAAAGGACATCATCTTACTTTTCTTTGTAGTCAATCTTCTCATTTACAATTAACCTCTTATGGAATCTTTTTTGAGCGAATACATTTCTATGAAAACATAAAATATCACGTAGAAGAAGTCTTTGCTAATGATTTTCCAGTCGCCATCTTATAGTTCTTCAAGGATCATTTTATTGGCAACTGAAGACAACCTGAATGCATTTTGTGACTTGGGAAGAAAAGATACAAAACCAACGTAAAAACCTTTGGATAGAGGGACCCAGCTCAGCTTGGGGAGATGATCGTCCATAGCATAAAGTTCTAATGACGCTTCAGGCAATGAGTTCTGGAATCACCTGTACCTATTGTAATTATGCTAACAAAACCAAGAAAGATATATTGTATACACACACCTGCAAAGGAACAGCAATTCATATGTAGGAATCTAGTTAGAGAAAAATGCTGATCAGGCAGAGCAATGTATTGGGTTAGTTAGTACAACATGATACAAACTCTGCACATCATGATGTTTTGTAACAAAATTCAAACTGAAAGAAACATCCCGGGTCCAACTCTATATGCATGAAAATGATGATCAGTATTTCTCATTAATATAATCTACTCAAATCAATCTAGAAGAAAACTGGTTTTGCTGGGAATCGCTTGGAAGAAACACGGGAAGCTGGCCACCCCTCTGGGATCTACCCTGTTGATACGTAGTAGAACCTCTATCCATGCCAGAAGCCAATGAACTGATGATATTCCTTGTCCCTCTGATTGGCTGCTCATTCATAACAGGCCCACCAAAAAATATGGATTGCCCCGTGTACATGAGCTCTGCTCCAGAAATCTGAGAAGAGGAACCTGCAGATCTGGAAGACGAGACAAATCGTCCAGCTTCTTGATCCCAAAAGACTGAAGATCCCACTTTTTCTGCAACACTCAAGTTACCTCTTTTCATAGGAATTTGCCCTATGTTTTCATCGCCCTCACTTTGTTTTGCTGACCGTGGAGATTGATCCGTTGATGACTGATAAGTGGGGTTGAACTGATCTATGTTTGAAGCTTTCTGCTCTAGTGGCGAAGGGGTGAGACTAGAGACATGAGGACTGCTAAAGTTACTAAGAGTGCCTCGGCCTGTTTCAACATCTTCTCTGCTAGCACGACTTGGTGGGTATGAACTCTTAGGAGACAATTTTGACGTCCCTGCTCTAGCATTTCTGTTGGTGAACCCCTGATCTGTACTAATTGGACTGCTTCTTCCACTCACATTGCTACTCGATAAATAGTCAGCCTCATATGGTTGATGTCGAGAACTAATTGGACGAAGCACAGATGACGATGCTCTAGCTTTGGCACCTGCTTTGGTTGCCTCATTAGAATCCAACTTTGAAAGCTTCCATGCACTTATTCGGACTGGACGCTGGGGTAACTTTTTTGCCTTATCAGGCTGCTGTAATGTATCTGGATCCACTGTGGATGGTAGGCGTCCTGGCTCCAAATGTGGAATAATTTCATCCTGCATAACAAGACCAATAAGATATCAATTCTACCCTTATTCTGAGAAAAGTTGCGAAAAACTTGCAATACTGAGGATCCACACGCATCACATGCGATTGAGTTGCTGCACTTCAAACCAATGGCTTACAAAATCACTAGTCACCACCAATTACAACCATAACTCTGGCAGAAATCTATTCCTTTTTTATACATAATCCTTAAAATTGGTTAAATTTTCAGTAAAACAATGATATCTTATGAAACCAATTTCACATCCCATCCTCTTTTGAATTACACACAATTCACAAATGACGTTTGTCGGAAAAGTTTCATGTACGTACAACAGGATGTATATAAAATTTTCTACAATTAACAAGGCCAAACCAATTTCAAATTTTCTTAAGGAAAATACACTTCTATTAGATTACAACCGCTATTCCATAATTATATTTGAAGTAAAGATAGTAGTACCTGGTGGTCCATAAATATTCTTGGAGGGGTGCACCAAGCAGCTTTATAGTGCAAATTCATTCCATGAGAGCTTCTTCCACTTATGGCAGTAACAGCTGAACTGGTTGGTGAAGATGGAAGACTCTGCTGATCACCTCCATCTACAGATGGTCCAGGATGTTCACTTTGTGTTCTCATGGCAACAACATATTCATACGTTGTGATGCCCTGCATCAAAACAATAATTTTAGTACATCCCCTACTAATATGGAGAGAGAGAGAGAGAGAGAGAGAGAACAGGTACAAACAAACATACCTTTCGAATCAGAATTATGTGGAAAAAGAATAGCTCTCCCAAAGGAAAAATGGCAAGAAAGGAGATAGCTGTGCACAGGGCCTGCAGACATTATAAATTTGAAATTTGTATGTTCTTTCAGTATCTGACAGAATCCAGACCAACGAATTAAAGGCCATGAAATTATAGGGCAGAGAACTTACAACTACAGTGGCAAAGGGGGGCTGGGAGAAGCCAACTCCCAGCCTCTCAGTTATCTCTCTTTTCATACCATTTTTATCAACAAAGCATCTAACAAAGACAGCAATACCAACACCACATTCAACAATAAGCTGTGACACACATGCAAAAACATCATGAGAAAAAAATTTATTTTGGATAGAAAGACATCAAAACATTATGTATGGGAACCAGATCGTCGAAAAGCTCACCCAAACAAGGCTGGCAGCCATAAGGGACACAAATGTGATATAATTTTTCCTCCCCACACAATTATTCAACCACTGCAACCAAAATATTGATAATATTACTGATGCCAATATAATAATAAAGATGTTCTTCATACATTATAGGGAAAAGTTACTAATGATGCAAACTGAGCACTAGGATAAGTACCATAGCATGGTTAGATATGCTAATAATTCAGGCAGGATATAATACAGGGATCAACATTTAGTATGAAATTTAGAAATTACCCGACAATGATGATCAAACCCATCAACACATTTATCACAACTTCTACAATGTTTACTGAACTTGCGGACCTACAAAATAACATGACAGCATGAGATGACCTGGAAGATAAAGTTCCCCTCCTTTGTTTAGCATGCAGATACCAAACATTACGACCCTCACAACACCAAGAATGAGACAAGGCTTCAACTAGCTGAAGATGCTGAAAACTGAAATTAACATAAATAGCAATCTCATACCTCAGCATTGCACAAAGTGCAGAAGAGAGCATCCTCTCCAGATTGTTCCTGTTGCTGCAAAAGATCTTCATCTTTGCGGCAATCTTCTCTTACAAAA